>SJXQ01004942.1:54177-183042 GCA_006408695.1 Aepyceros melampus | reverse complement strand
GTGGGGGGGTGGGTGGGGGGAGCAGGGCTTCATGTGCCATTCTTCACATCATGCTTCTGATGGGATGAGAAGACCAGACTTCACTTTGGGTCAGGATTCCTTGACACAAAAAGGGCTCCTTCCTTTCATTAATCATTAAACAGATATTTCCTGATCACCTAGTTTATGCTGGCCACCTAGTATATGCTGTACTTGGGGAGGTAAGAATTTAAATGAAAAAACCCTTTACTTAGGAATATTAGGGTGTATAGAGGACCGAGAAGACTGTGTAGTGAGGATTTGGGTGGAGAGTCAGGAGAGCGTCTGGATAAGAGAATGGGATTTGGAGCCCTTCTTACCTGGGTTCAAGCTGGCTCCACCACATGCCAGCTGAGCCTCAGTTTCCTTATCTGTAAAGTGGGAATGACATTATATTATGTAGCTGTCAGTTCTCTTTTAACCTGGCCCATCTCTCAGTAAAGGAGAGCTGAGATGCTGCTTCTGCTGTGCCAAATAGAGACAAACACTGCTGGAACATTATGGTTTTCCAAAGACCCTGATGGAGCAGAAGGTCGGATTTTTAGACAAGAATTCGTATTCTTAGGAGGCATGGCCAAGGGTGAGCTGAGATGCCTTGGCACCAGCAAACTCCATTTAATAATTGTCCCAGGCAGCCGGAAATGTTCTGTTGGCCAGTCGTAAATCCTCCCTACGTTGCTGAGGCGACCACCCATCCAAAGAGGGCCTGGCTGGCTTCCTTGTCATCCAGTTTTCAGAGTGCTGTTTCTGAGAGCTCTTGGACTTTTGCATCAAACTGTTCTTTAGAAATACAGGTCCTCTGTCATTTGACCAGGTGCCCTTTATTACCTAACTGACCTTTCTTCATTCCCCCAGACCCGGAGGTGATGTCTCCCTGATGGAGGAGCCTTCCCTACCTGACTTGAGTGAGTCGTGCACAGCACACTGTCCCTGCAGCTCTGTTGGAGTGCTGTAATTATCAGCATACACATGTAACCCTAAGAAGACTACGGGAGCACGTGATCAGCCTGGGAGCATTAGCGTATCCAAGGACTAAGAATCAAAATGAAAAATTTAAAGTAATGATATTCAAATGAAAAACCAACTAAAGTCCATGTCATGGAGACACTAAAGATGCTCACCCTAACCTACCACGCTCCTTGGCAAAACTCCCCTTTCCCTCTTCTCCAGTTTCCTTACAGTTCCTCTCAATCTGTCTCTCTTCCCCTAAGCCCAAATCTCACTGCACATAATGTGAAAGGGTCTTCTCTCTGGGTCTTCCCTCCATATCTTCTCTATTCCTTTCATTTGGCTATAGACTTAGTCCCTCTCCTAACAAGTGTGAAACTTTTCTCCTTAAGAGAGGTAAGTGAAAACCAAAAGGCAATACAGAATTCTCCTTAGGAGGTGGAGTCAAATATAAATCCTCCAACACTTAAAAGTCAACACATTTTTACCCGTCACTCACAGTCTTCCCTCTTGATTGTGAGACCCTCTAGATTGAATATGGACTGAGAGATTTATGCCTGTAGCCACTGTTTCCAGAGGTAAGGGGGGAGGAAGAAGGTCAGGCAGGCATAAATATTTGTTTGCTTTTGAGCCTCTATTCTCAAGGCTCTGCTTGAGTTCCAGGATCAAATTTTTTGGTGGTGAAGGGACGCAAGGACGTGTGCACAGAACAACTTGGCATGAGGTCCTCCTTCGGTCAGTCTGAAACACAAGGAGGCCTGTGTTGGTGCCAGAGGGGACATCTCTGCACCTACCAGTTGCTGTCCTGTCTCCATTCTCCATCTTTGTCTGCCCAAGCAGCACAGTAGGGCTCAACCTCAATGTTGGCAGAATCACCTGGAGGGCTTGCTTGGGCCCTTGACAGAAATGATTCATTGCGGCTGAGTGAGCTTTATTGACTACACCAAAGCCTTTGTCTGTGTGGATCACAACAAACTGTGGAAAATTCTTAAAGAGATGGGAATACCAGATCACCTGACTTGCCTCATGAGAAATCTGTATGCAGGTCAAGAAGCAACAGTTAGAACTGGACATGGAGAACAGACTGCTTCCAAATTGGGAAAGGAGTACGTCAAGGCTGTATATTGTCACCCTGCTTATTTAACTTGTATGCAGAGTACAGCATGAGAAACGCTGGGCTGGATGAAGCACAAGCTGGAATCAAGATTGCCAGGAGAAATATCAATAACCTCAGATATGCAGATGACACCACGATTATGGCAGAAAGAGAACTGAAGAGCCTCTTGATGAAAGTGAAAGAGGAGAGTTAAAAATTTGGCTTAGAACTCAACATTTAGAAAACTAAGATCATGGCATCTAGTCCCATCACTTCATGGCAAATAGATGGGGAAACAGTGGAAACACTGACAGACTACTTTTTTGGGTTCCAAAATCATTGCAGATGGTGACTGCAGCCATGAAATTAAAAGATGCTTGCTCCTTGGAAGAAAAGTTATGACCAACCTAGACAGCATATTAAAAAGCAGAGATTTTATTTTGCCAGCAAAGATCCGTTTAGTCAAAGCTATGGTTTTTCCAGTAGTCATGTATGGATGTGAGAATTGGACTATAAAGAAAGCTTAGCACTGAAGAATTGATGCTTTAGAACTGTGGTGTTAGAGAAGACTCTTGAGAGTCCCTTGCACAGCAAGGAGATCCAACTAGTCAATCCTAAAGGAAATCAGCCCCGAATATTCATTGGAAGGACTGATGCTGAAGTTGAAACTCCAATAGTTTGGCTACCTGATGTGAAGAACTGACTCATTGGAAAAGACCCTGATGCTGGGAAAGATTGAAGGTGGGAGGAGAAGTGGAAAACAGAGGATGAGATGGTTGGATAGCATCACCGACTCAATGGATATGAGTTTAGTAAACTCTGGGAGTTGGTGATGCACAGGGAAGCCCGGTGTGCTGCGGTCCATGAGGTCGCAAAGAGTTGGACATGACTGAGCAACTGAACTGAACCGAGGCCTCAGAATCTGAACTTTAGTAAGTTCCCAGGTGGTGCTGCTGCTGCTGTTGCTCTGGGATCTGCACTTTGAAAACCACTGCATTAGTAGAAAAGGACTCGCTTCTGGACCAGACTGTCATCTAACTTGAACCTCTGAAGGAATTGAAAGCCACTGGGTTATGGGACATCTAAAGGACTTTCTGCTACTCAGAATGCATTTTCTACCCACATGCCATCAATACCATTTCCTTCCCTTTCCCATAAGTATTTAGGGTTTTTCTCCTTCATTATAAGACCCCAGAGACATGGAGGACTGGGAGCTGTTTTGTGTGTGTGGCTAGGGTGTTTTTCTTCTGTCTCTTATAAATCTCTTTTGGCTTTTCCTTTTCTCATTGTGTCCTATTTATTATTTATTAAGAGGCTCTTAGCTCAATCCCAAGGTGCCCAGAGAATGTACTTAGGGATAAAGAATGAGGAGAGGGTACGTTCCTTTCTATTTGGATGAGAAGATGACCAGAGATGGGAATTCATTTAGAGCATGCTTGCATGCTTAGTCTTCAGTCGTGTGTAACTGTTTGTGACCCTGTGGACTGTAGCCCACCAGGCTCCTCTGTCCATGGTAGGAATTCTGGATTCTCCAGGCAAGAATACTGGAGTGGGTTGCCATTTTCTTCTCCAGGGGATCCTCCCAACCCAGGCATCAAACCTGGGTCTCTTGCATTGCAAGCAGATTCTTTACCATCTGAGCCACCAGGGAAGCTATAATAAATTCTATTCAGTTCAGTTCAGTTCAGTCACTCAGTCGTGTCCAACTCTTTGTGACCCCATGAATTGCAGCACGCCAGGCCTCCCTGTCCTTCATCAACTCCCGGAGTTCACTCAAACTCATGTCCATCGAGTCGATGATGCCATCCAGCCATCTCATCCTCTGTCATCCCCTTTTCCTCCTGCCCCCAATCCCTCCCAGCATCAAAGTCTTTTCCAATGAGTCAACTCTTCACATGAGGTGGCCAAAGTACTGGAGTTTCAGCTTTAGCATCATTCCTTCCAAAGAAATCCCAGGGTTGATCTCCTTCAGAATGGACTGGTTGGATCTCTTTGCAGTCCAAGGGACTCTCAAGAGTCTTCTCCAACACCACAGTTCAAAAGCATCAATTCTTTAGTGCTCAGCCTTCTTCACAGTCCAACTCTCACATCCATATATTAGGTTGGTACAAAAGTAATTGCATTTTTGGACTGTGAATTTTAAATCATTATAGCTAGACTCAAACACATCTTTATTAATCAAAATAGGAGCTGTTACAACCAACATATTTTGACAATGGCAGACAGGTATGCTTATTTCATACTTCAGAATGGACTGGTTGGATCTCTTTGCAGTCCAAGGGACTCTCAAGAGTCTTCTCCAACACCACAGTTCAAAAGCATCAATTCTTTAGTGCTCAGCCTTCTTCACAGTCCAACTCTCACATCCATATATTAGGTTGGTACAAAAGTAATTGCATTTTTGGACTGTGAATTTTAAATCATTATAGCTAGACTCAAACACATCTTTATTAATCAAAATAGGAGCTGTTACAACCAACATATTTTGACAATGGCAGACAGGTATGCTTATTTCATTTTTTGGTTCAATATTTATGAGACAGGATGGACAGGTATTATATCATGAATGTAAAGATGAAGACCCTGAGGCTCAGAGATGTGAAGTCACCTGCCCATGGACAAACAGACTAGAGTTTGGAAAGAAACACAGGTGTCTCTTTTAAAATCTTCTCTGACCTTCTAACAGGAAGTTCAGTCCTTGAGATGAATCAGTCCGTCTATCTCTCCATCCACCAGTGTTTATCAAGAGTCTCCTGTCTGGGAGGCTGCCTGTTAGGAACTGAGGTTCCTCAATAGTGAAAGTCTCAATATGCCTGCTCTAAGGGATTTCTTTGGAAGGAATGATGCTAAAACTGAAGCTCCAGTACTTTGGCCACCTCATGCGAAGAGTTGACTCATTAGAAAAGACCCTGATGCTGGGAGGGATTGGGGGCAAGAGGAGAAGGGGACGACTGAGGATGAGATGGCTGGATGGCATCACGGACTCAATGGACGTGAGTCTGAGTGAACTCCGGGAGTTGGTGATGGACAGGGAGGCCTGGCGTACTGCGATTCATGGGGTTGCAAAGAGTCGGACACGACTGAGCGACTGAACTGAACTGAACTGAAGGGAGTCTACAGTCTAGGAGGGAGGCTGGACATGGAGAGGAGAATGAATGGGTTGAAAGTGAAAGTCACTCAGTTGTTCCAACTCTTTGGGACCCCATGGACTGTACAGTCCATGAAATTCTCCAGACCAGAATAAGGAGTGGATAGCCTTTCTCTTCTCCAGGCGATCTTCCCAACCCAGGGATCAAACCCAGTTCTCCCACATTCCAGGCAGATTCTTTACCAGCTGAGCCACCAGGGAAGCCCATCAGTGGGTTGAGCACCCCCCAAAGGAAATGTACCAGTGCTGGGGCCTTAACAGCAGAGGGATTTCCCTCACTGTGGGCTCAGACAAGTGTTCACTGAAGACTGAAGCTGAAACTCTTGTTCTAGGATGAAATGGAGTGACTTAGGAGATAAAGCACAGGGAAAAGGCGTATTCCAAGAAGAGACCAGCATGTGTAAAGGTCTGCTTTTAGGGAAGCGTAAGAGCATATTTAGGGAAAGACTTGTGCATTTGGAACAAAATAAGTCCAGAGAAGGGACTGAGATGAGGCTGAAAAGGCAGGTAGCAAGTAGCCGGATCATGGAGGGGCTTACAGGTCAACAGAAGGAGCATTTCTCTAAGCACCATTGAAAGCCTTTGGAGGGCAAGATGATCAGATTTGCATCTGTTATGTGGCTGGAGGGTCTGAGGAGAGGGAGGGAGACCAGTTAAGAGGGCTGGTGTGGAGTCCAGGTTGGAGGATGATGATGGGCTGGCCTCAGGTGGTGGCGATAAGGAATGAGAGCAGGGGATGGATTCCAGAGCTAGAGGGAATGCACAACTTGATACTTAATGGTGGTTGGGAGGTAAGGGAAGGGGAGAGGTAAGGGTAACACTCAGCCACTGACTGCCCATAATAGGAGCTCAGAGAGTATTTATGGACCTGAACACATCTACTGGCAGGCACATGCCTTGAATGCTGGGAACTGAGCCCTGGAGATTTGGGGATCAATATTAATGGGGGTGGGGAGTAGTGGCACTGCTTTGGAGTTTGAAGTGTCTTGCACGTCTTTCATGGATCCTGCCTGCAAGCCGCCCACTTCCTCTGAACTATATTCTGCTCATCTTTGTTGTGAAATGCTGACAATTATTTGCTCTTTATAAAACATGTAGGTTTCCTGCTATCTTTAGAGAAAAACTGCAGATGAGCCTCATTAAAAACACGGTAGCATTCTGTCAGCCAATTAGAATGCTTGGGAGACGAGTCTGATGTGGAAGGCTCTCATGAATCAGATTCTCTGGGGAACTTTGGCAGAACTTGTTGCCCAGCTGTTTGCATCCATCAGCATGACTGAGAAAGGAAGTTGGTGTGACAATCACCTGCTTTTTCTCTTTGTGCTTTGGTTGGTATGCTGAAGGGAACATGGTAGGCAAAGCTCCAAGACCTGGTCTCATTCTTAGTCCAATGAGGAGAAATAAGGAATGATAGAAGTAAATACTCCAAATTCTTTTCCAGAATTCTCAGGGATTAACCGTTTATTTGTCAAATGTGTCTTACCAATACTATGTACTGGGCTTAGCAATAGATGATCTGGAAATGACAGAGTTGAGATAAGGCCTTTGCCTTCTAGTAACTCAGAGTATTAGAGAGGTGTGTATAGAATAAGACACTTGCCTAGATGGAGAGTTTCTTCAGAGCAGGGATTATTCCTGATTTGTTTCTGTAACCCCAGAAGCTGGAATGGGGACTGACACAGTAGGTGTTTTAATAAATGCTCGGTGAATAGAAGGATGGAAGGATGGTTGAATGGATGGATAGATAAATGGCTTATTGGTTGGATGCATGAATGAATGGATGGTTGGCTGCTCTTTAGGTGTAGGAAGTCCTGAATAATAAAATGTGTGTGTTGAGCACATTTTTGTCATTTCAACGGCCAAGCTGTAACCTCTGTTCACTTTTAGTCTTGCTGAGTCTCTGTCATCTCCAACAGCTGAGTATTCACAAAGATTCTGCTTCATTTGGCATTTGAGTCACCAGCTGAGCTTGGCTCAGTTTCCTTTTAAGACTGAGCAAGTCTCTTCCACTTGTTTAAATTCTTAGTGAGTAAACCAGTCGTATACTCAGAAATGAATTTTCTGCCATATTTAAACTGTAAAAACATCAGAGATCATACAGTTCAATACCTTCTTCTTAAAAATGGGGAGCAAATTATAAGTCAGTATAAATCAGGATAAATGGAGAGTCAGTATAAGTTCAGTGAAAGGTTGTTGGACTGGGATCGAAATTTTGTCCCTGGTCCTTGGCTTGGCAATTTGTGTAAGCTCTGGAGAATAATTTCTTGCCTGCCTGCCTTTATCAGCTCATCCTGAGAGTTAGATGAATGAACAAGGGCTTTAGGGGGAACTTGGTAAAGTCCAGTAGCAATTCTTTCCTAATAGCATCAAGTTAGCTGCTGGAGAGCCAGCATTAGAGCGAGGTCTTCTGAGTCAGGGTCTGAGCAATGTCTGCTATACCACATTGCTTCTTAGAAACAACACGCGCCTATGGGTTTGCTGTGCTGTTTGGACAAAACCAAAGTATGATTTTGGGATAAACCCATCAGAATGGCTGAAATTAAAAGGATTTTTAACAATATCAATGGTTGGCAAGGATGGGGAGCAACTAAAACTCTCACACATTGCTGGTGAGAGTAGATATTGGTGTAACTGCTCTGGAAAACTGTCAGTATCCACTCATCTTGAACATGTACATTTACTGTGACTGAGCTCTTTCCTCCCTAGGTATGTACCCAAGAGAAATGAAGACAAAAGTCATGTGCTGGAATGTTCATAGCAGCGTTATTCATAGCAGCCCCAAACTGAGCCCTACGCAAATACCCATTAGGAGTAGATGAATAAATTTTAGTATATTTATACAACAGACTGTTATATACCAACAAGAGTGAACGAACTGAAGCTATATATAATAATATGGATGAATCTTGCACAGATAATGTTGAACCAAAGAAGCCAGGCATAAAATGACATAGGTATGTTTTATTTATACAAAGTTCACAATAGGTAAAACCAACCTCTGATATTAGGAACTAGGAGAGTGTCCACCCTTGGGACAAGATACCAACTAGAAGGGAGCATTAGAAGGCTTCTAGGATGAAGCTGACGTTATATTTCTTTGTCTGGTACTGAGTGCATAGGTGTATTCAGTAACTGACAGTTTTCTGAGCTCTGCATTTGTGATTTGTGTATTTTTCTGTATTATGTTGTCTTTCAGTGAAAAGCTAACAAGCAAAACAAAACAAACTTAAGGGTGGGCTCCACTGCATGTGGCAGGATGCTTGCCCCTCCTCCCCCGACCATGAAGAGACAGAGCCCTGAGGATGCTGTTGCCCTAAAGGCCTTGGCCAGCTGCTCTCCCTAGCCTCACACCATGGGAAGCAGGGCTTGGGTTAGATGTGTGGCTGTTGGTGGAAGGGTTCACCACCCAGTGGGACTCTGCCCTTTCCTGCTCTCCACCTCTTCGGGCTCACCAGTCTCCTGCCCCAGGCACTCCAGCTGGAAACCATGCTTGGGTTCCCAGAGATCAACTTGTACCTCCTTTGCCTGACTGCTGTGGTCCAGTTTCGCATCACACAGCTGCCTCTTGCCAGTCCAGCATCCGCCATGGAGGACTAGACCACACAGCTGCAAATGACGCAGGTCCAGTATACACACACAGCTCCATGCATGGGGAATGGGGCAGAGACTCGCAGAGGGAGGCCGAAGAGAAGCTTGGAAGTCCTTGAGCATGCCCAAACAAAGACCCTCTTGCCTCTGATGGGATGCTCCTAGGTGTCACTTAGATGGACAGTTTGTAACTTAATTCTCGATGTATTTTGTTGTGTATCATGAAATAATATAATCAAAGCATTGGCCTCTTGATTTCATGGATATTATTGCTTAGAATGATGTTGAGTTAAAAAAAAAGTCACTGATTTAAAGACAAACATAAAGTATTAGCACAGGTGATATACGGATATGGCAAAAATCATAGAAATGGAAGTTTGGGAAACACTAATCTGGCTCCCTTGGGTCACAGTGAGCAAACGAAGGGTGGCGGGGAGGGGAGGGGAGGAATAACCTAGTGATCTTCACTCCTAACGCTGATACAGCGCTTGAGAGCCCATCAGTGCCTAAAGAGACAGGTTTTCTTAAGAGGTACATTGCCCAAGCATGGGAAGTTAAGATAATGACCATCATCCATTACCAAGAGTGAAGGAGCAGGGTCCCTGATGGCGCAATGGTGAGAACGTAGGCTTCAAAGTCACATCCCGACAGGAATCACATCCTAACTCCCGTTTCCTTGCTGTGTGACACTGTACCGGTCGTCTAACCTCTCTGAGATGCAGTTTCCTTAGCTGTAATGAAAAACTTTATATCTGTATTACAGGGTTGTTACAAGGTTTAAAAGAGATGATCCAGCCCCAAACTCAAGTTGGTTGGTTGCTGGCCCCTCGAGAGAGGAGAGGACTCACATAAAGGGGCACACGCAGACCTGGAGCCAGGGGCTCTTTGCTCTCAGTCCTGTTCTCTTTCCTCTGAGGAGCCATCCCTCATCCTCTTCTGCAAACCCTTGCTCTGGTGGCCCAGGACCAGCTGGGAGAACAGCATGGCATGGTTTCCCCAGATCTCTGCTGGGCTGGCCCAGCTTCCCATGGCCAGAGCATCTGGCTGCACGAGTGAGCCTGTGGTTCAGTGAGCTGAGTCTCACCAGACGCACGGAGAGCGACTAGGGGCCACTGTGTTGGGAAGCAGTGCCCCTGGGAGGCCAAGCCCAGCAGAGGGTGGGGACCCCGGCCCAGGACTCTAGAATGTGCCTGTGCTGGAGAGCGCCGTTCTGCCTCCAGCAGGAGACCATCCATGTGGCCTTCTGGGATGAAGCGCAAAGCAGAGGCTGGCCCCTTGGCATTTTATACACTGGCTGTGGGGAACTACAGGTTTGGAGACCAGCCAGGTCCCTACAGCAGGAATTATGAAGAAGATTAAATAGGAAAGATCTGGCCTTGTAGGAATTACCCAGATAGTTATTTTGAGGAATGTCTGATTCCTTTCCTCTCTCTCTCTCTCTCTCTCTCTCTCTCTTTTTTTTTTTTTTCCTTTTTTTGGTAATTTTTTTTTCTAATTTATTAAATTAGAGGATAATTGCTTTACAATGTTGTGCTGGTTTCTGCTGTACAACAATGTGATCAGCTGTAAGTATACATATGTCCCCTCCCTTGTGAGGCTCTCTCCCTCCTTCTGCCTGCTCTTTTTCCCCTTCCCTCTCCTCTCCTGTCAGCCACTGACTCATTTATTCAAGAGGCACAGCAGCACATCAGGGACTCAGAGGCAGAAAGGTCTGAGTTGGAGCCCTGGCTTTCCCTTTCAAGATCAGGTTGATCCGTTTGAAATGGCCGCTGCAGTCAGTCTAAAATGGTTCAGAACTGTGGGTAAGATGCTTAACCCTTCTGAGCCTCTCTTTCCATGTCTGTAGTTTCTCTTGTTTCACGGAGTTGTAATGCTGAGTTTATAATGCATGTAGGGTGTTTAGCTCAGTACCTGACATATAGTAAATACTCATTTGCCGTTTTTGAAGGTGATTTCATGTAGTGTAATGTCTGCAAGATTGCCATGCCAGATCTTTTGTTTGTATCCTTAACTGTAGAACAGAAGCAGTATCCACCTTCAAGGATTCTTGTATAGATTCAATGAACTAATGTGTGTAAGGGCTTCCTAGGTGGCACTAGTGGTAAAGAACTCACCTGTCAATCAGGAGATTTAAGAGATACAGGTTCCATGCTTGAGTCAGGAAGATCCCCTGGAGCAGGGCATGGCAACCCACTCCAGTATTCTTGCCTGGAGCATCCCCATGGACGGAGGAGCCTGGTGGACTACAGTCCATAGGGTCACAAAGGCATGTGTGCTCAGAGTCATGTTCAACTCTTTGTGACCACATGGACTATAGCCCGCCAGGCTCCTCTGTCCATGGGGATTCTCCAGGCAAGAATACTGGAATAGGTTGCCACGCCCTCCTCCAGGGGGTCTTCCTGACCCAGGGATTGAACCCACATCTCTTGCGTCTCCTACATTGGCAAGCAGATTCTGTATCATCTGAGCTACTGGAAAAGCCCAAAGAGCTGGACACAACTGAAAGCAACTTAGCACAATGTGTACGAAGTGCTGGAGGCCAGCACCCAACAACTAGTGATGATTTTCTCCCATTCTTTCAGCATTTGTTCTACACACATTTCCAGCTAAGATCTGTGTGCCAGACTCTGTGAAAGGTGCTGGGAACACAGAGTTGGATGAGGTATATCTCTTTCCTTCAAGAGATAGACTTGCCCAGTAGACTCAACTGGCAAGAGGTTTGTGGATACTTTATGATGTAGGGAAATAAATGGAGCTGGGAGCTGCTGGACTGAAGTTTGGGGTTTTGTCTTCAGTGCGGGGAGGGGTGAGGGTGTATTCACTGAGCATCTGCTCTGTACCACGTGCAACATTCACATTATCTCGTGTAGCTCTTGACAGAATGCTATAAGGTAGATATTATGTAGTAATACCTATAAGTAGTGAAGAACTGTGGCTCAGAGGTGGAAGTTGCTTGCTGGTGTCTGTCTAACTCCTGTGTTCATTATCTCTCTATTGGGTTGGCCAAAAAAGTTCGTTTGGGTTAAGAAAAGATGTTACAGAAAAACCCAAACTTTTTGGCCAACCCAATACTTCAGGTGGCTACAAGCAGGGAGCAGAGTCAAGGGAGCAGAAGTGACTGGAACCTGAGAGGTAGGGGTCATCTTGACCTGACCTGCCATGGTTTCCTCCCTCTGAGTTACTACTGAGTTTGCAGAGAGACTTGGGGTTGATTAGACTTCTGGTAGGTTTCTCCATGGATGGGCCATTTGTGGTTCTGAAATAACTGGCCATGTCCCTGGGGGCTGAAGCTCAAGCTGAGAATCATAAAATAGCATCACACCCAGGACCTAATTCTTCTCCCCAAAGTCGACATGTTAATTGTGGACCCAGAAAGCCAGAGAGCCCCCATTTCCTGTGAAAAAGGTGATCTGACATGGAGTTTTATGTTGCAATGCAATAAACTAATGCTCTTAAAATTTTAGCTATTCATTGTATGAGCTGCTTTGGCAGGGAAATTATACATGCCGAATGTTGAGCTCTGGTCTTATTCAATTTTTAATTAATTTTTGTGTAATATTCTGTAAGCACATTAATATCAATGAGATACTTTCTGCAGTGTGGTAATATACAGCTTTAAGGAGCCATGGGTATTGTTTTCCGCTTTATTTGTACTGAGCAAAGATTACTGGTTCTGTAAGTATTATTTTCTTGTTCTTGGGAGGTGAGGCTGTAAGAGACAAATTAAATTTTCCCAGCAGGCTTGGGCTGAAATGTTGCCACAGATGTGTATTTGAGAGCAGCGATGAGAAGAACTCTAGGTGTGGTGCTCATTGAACATTTGACTGTCAGAAATTAAAGGTTCTTTAAGAAGTGGTCCATGGTGGAATCGATCCATAACTAAATTAGAATTTGAAATGGGATTATTCCAGTTTTTAAATAAGATCTAAGCAAGAATTTCAAGATAAAAATATTTAAAGTATTTAGGTTAACTAGAGCAATTTTGTTCAGATATTATGGATTCCATTCATTCATTCCACAGTAATTTGAACACCTACTATGCAGAAAGTATTCTCCTAGGCATTATCAAGTATACAAATATGTATTCAGTCTGTGTTTGGGACACTATGAAAGTGAAAGTGAAGTCACTCAGTCGTGTCTGACTCTTTGCAACTCCCTGGAATGTAGCCAGTCAGGCTCCTCTGACCATGGGATTTTTCAGGCAAGGATACTGGAGTGGGTTGCCATTTCCTTCTCCAGGGGATCTTCCCCACCCAGGGATGGAACCTGGGTCTCCTGCACTTCAGGCAGACTGTTTACCATCTGAGCCACCAGGGAAGCTGGTGACACTATGGGTATCAGGGACCAGTTGACGGGAAGCAGGGACACTACGGGTATGGACTATTTTAAGACAAAGTGATAAGTATGACAAAGTGATAAGTGTCATCATAGAGGTACAAACTAGTGCTGTAATGGTCCAATGAAGAGGTTATTTGTAATAGAAGGATTATGGAGATGACTTTTGAACTGGACCTTTAAGGTTGCATAGAATTTAGACACATACAAAAGAAAGGAAAAGCCATTTTGGAGAAGGGAACAGCCAACCCATATCTAAGAAGAGCAGGGATAGGGTCCCCAGATCCAAGGAAAGAACAGCATGCTTTACCACTGATGTGCCTTTCACCACGGTCTCCCCTTCTTCTAGAGTACATTTTCCTTCTTCCAACTGGGTAGGTCCTTTGTGCCCTGCTGGTCTCTTTTTCCTCCCAGTAAGGTCAGCCTGTGCTAATTCAACCGACTTGTCTTTCAGATAAGGAAGCTCAGAGTCAGACAATTAGACGGACGAATCCCAGCTGGTTATATTCTTGGCTTGAACTGGATCTCCTGTGGTTTAGTGCTCTGTGCATTGTATGTAGCTCTGATCCATTATGTCTCAGAATAATGGTCAAGAAACCTGCCCCCTGCAATGGGAAGTTACTGTGCCACTTCCATTAAGTGCTAAACTTAGGGACAAGGATGGAGCCTTAGCCAGAAAACCCTTTTGGTTTCAACCCTTGTTAGTTCTGAGTTCTTCTGATATTCTACTAGACAGAGTATAAGGCTCATATCAAATTCTTTTTTTGATGATTGAGGCTATTAAAGGACCCCCAAGTCTGTAATTCTGAACATCACTTCTTATGACTATTGTTCAGGTCAAGCCAAGATATCTACTAAACGTTACTGTCCAAATCCCTGAGGTGAGATTGTTTTCTTATCTTTTGCCTTTTTGTTTTAATGACAGAGGGAAAGAGGGAACAAGACAGCTTTTGTGTTATTGGGGCTCTGATATAAGAAAGTTTGATTAACTGAAGTTGCACTATTTCAGAGAAATGCACAATTCTGACAACTCTAGCTCAGTGATTCTGAGTAATGGTGAAAGGAAACACAAGTTTGGGTTTAGAGAGACTGAGAATGGTTTGGAAAGGTTCTGGGAATGTGTTTTTTTGCAAAATTTGACAGCTTCCTGCCCACCCGCTCTCTTTCTTAGTGGTTTTAATCAGTGTTCAGAGCATCCCACAAAATCCATTTGCATCCCAGCTCTAGATATATAGAGTTGTGTCTTCCCCAAAGAAGGGCTCCGATGGCTCCCAAGGGAGGTTTCTGGGATGGAGAGGTGCTGCTGGCCGGCCCAAAGGAACTCAGCTTTCCCAGGCCTTGAATAACTTTCTTCCTCATCCTTCTTCTCTGGGAATTTTTGCCATCACAACCTGATACTCCATGAAGGACTCTGTGAAGAAATAAATCAGGGATGCTCCTTGGTTACAGAAAAAATATTGGCCTTTTCACTCTAATCCCTGGTTTCCAAAGATATCCCTTTGCCAAGGATAACAACATCTACCCACAAGTAGTTCCATTAACGGGGAAGGACAGGTCAGCAAGAATCATAGTGTCTCTCGTGATGAACTTGCCAAGAGAGGCATATGATTCAGGCTATGGGGAGAGGGAAACCGAGTACTGTAGGCTGTAACTAGTGAGAACTTCTCCACTGTCTCAGGGCGCAGAGTCTTTCTTTTTTTGTTGTTGAGAGTTATGTTTTATTTGGCGGGAAGTTTTAGGACCTCAAGCCCAGGGGCAGCATCTCAAGTAGCGCTGAGAGAACTGCTCTGAGGAGGCAAGGGTTGGGGGGCAGGTTAGGTGAGGTGCATAGGGAAGGAGAGATTTCAGTGAGCACAGCACAAAGTCTTTCTAGTGAAGTGATTGACTCCTCCCCAGCCGCTCTGCTAGCAGGAAATTCCTGTCCCTCTTGAGGTCCTGTCTGACCCTCCCCACCCCCACCACATTGTCCAGGAACCTTTTGATTTATGCAGTGTAAAGGTCAGTTGTGAGCGTTCTTCCCTAATCAGAGGAAGCAAAATGGCATTTGAGGGGTTCACCACTGCTATTTTCTTTACACAGAGCAGCCTGTAAGACTGGTCTTGGCACCTCTCTCACTGAAGAAGAGGATTAAAGCAAAGCACAAATAAAAGCCCTGGCATGGCCCCCTGCCACGGCTCAGCAGCTGACCAGGGCACCCGTAGCTTCTGGGGTTCCTTTCATTCATTCAACCAAAATGACCCATGTCAAATGTAGCTTCTCCTCCACTTGGACCCACGCCGTGGCTCCTTGGTTCAGCCCCTCTCTGCATGCATCTGTCAAAGAAGGTCAGGTCCCTGGCTACTCTGAGTCTGTTTGCTTCTCTACAAAAAAGAAGATTGCTATGCCCTTGGGCTTGTTGTGGGGAAGAAATGAGATGATAGGTATGAAGTGCGCAGTGAGCGTGTATGAGGGCACAGTGAGCTTGCAACGGTGCTAGACTTTCCCCTTCCCTCCCGCTGCTCTCCTTCTCTCTCTCTCATAATAAAAGAAATAGAAGAGCACATACAGCTCAGATTCCCAAGGAAATCCTTCTATTTTTGACCAGAACCTTTGCCTAATTATCGAAGAGCAGCATGTTCAAGTTAAATGCTGAATAGTATCCAGACAAAATTCTTGTTTGCATCTTCAGGTTCTGGGTACGAAACTCCCAAGGGCATCTAGTCACTGGGACACGTGATTAAAAGTCAGATGGTTTCTGGCCTGCAGTTGAAAATAGTTGTTGTTGTTTAATTTTCTGGAAGAGGAGTTGCAGTCTTCCTCAGTGCTGCCAATGGTGGATATAATCATGGTCTTGGGTATTTGCCATTCCAGGATGTGAAAAATGGCATCTTGGTATAATTTAGCTTGGTTTAAAAAAAAAAATATGAGTAGAGTTGAACATCTTTTCTATATTTAGAAATACAAGCCACTTGTATTTCACTGTCTGTGAACTGTCAGTTTATGTCATTTGCTTGTTTCTTATTGGGCTGTTGATTTTTCACTTATTGATTTCTTGAAGTCCCTGTATATCATCAGAATGATTATAACACCCGTGTAATATGAGTTGCAGTTTCTACCTTCAGTTTGTTGTTTGTCTTTCTGACTTTGTTTATTGTGTTTTTGATTTTTATATACTCAAATTTATCAATTATTTCCTTCATAACTCCTGGATTCTGGGTCCAAAGTGGAAAGGCATTCATTAAAGCATCCATTATAAAAGAATTCTCCAATGATTTCTTTTATTATAATTGTTTCCTTCTTTGTATTTAAATCTTTCAGATATTCCAAGTTTTAATAAAACCCAGAAATCAAGGTTTTTTGTTAAATATTCCAATATTAATATTGGCAACTAATGCAGACAACATGCACGCACATTGTATGGGCCTAACAAAGCACACGCATGGGCTAGATTTGATGTGCTGACCCTTGATTTACAATCTCTGGTTTAAGACCTGACTGTCCTCCCGTGTGAAAACACTGCATAATTGGGCAGCTAGGTCTGTTGTTTCTAGAATACATCTTCATTCTTATAGTTTTGTTCCCATCATTCCCCAGTTTGTCCTGAACCTTTGCCCTCTGTCTACCAGTGCCTGGAAGCAGTTGTCCCCTGACCAGTCCTTCCGTACTGAGCTTTCAGAGCCCTTGAAGGTTTCGCCAGCTGCAGATCTGGGCTGATCCGATTAGCCGTCACTGAGAATTATTTCCTTGACACATTCAAGCCACAGTACTGCCTTGGCTGTATTTAATTGGTTTTGTGCCCAAAGACATTAAGTGCTTATCCCCAGTAGTACTTACACGGACTCTGAATTCAGATTTGGATTACCTGATGTTTAAAAAAATGCAGTTTGTGTCATTCCTTCTGAGGGCTTTGAGATCACTGGGTGAATGGTGCTACTTGAATGTGAAGTTTAATATCCTGGCCAGGAACTAAACCTTGAGCTCTATTCACTTTTCTTTCTTCAGGGAAGCCCTGTGCCTTACAGTCACCTTTCCTTGTCTTCACTCGGAAATACCTTCCTGTTGTAAACACCTATAAGCAGTGAATCAGAGTGGGAAGAGAAGGGTTGATCGGCCAGAATGTTAAATTATGAAACAAGCAAATTCACAGTCTGCTTCCTCCTTTATTAGGTTGGGAGCTCAATGAGTACAGAGATGATGGTTTCCAGGTCCGCATCGAGCTCCATGCACAGTCCTAGGGACAGGGTTGATGCCTGGGGAAGGTTTGCTGGGTGAATGAAACCTTGTACTCACACATCCATTTATATGGCAGTCCTAGGCACTACTAAGAACACCAGGCCAGTCAACAGACATTTCAATCAACCAATCTGCAGATCTTCACTGAAATATTATGGAAATGCCCGGGGCATGGTAGAAAGAAGATTGGCTTTGGGGTCAGGAGATTTGGGTCTGGATTTTGACTCTGCTGTGAGGGGGAACTGGTGGCTGAGAGGTTAAAGCGTCTGCCTGCAATGCAGGAGACCTGGGTTCAATCCCTGGATCGGGAAGATCCCCTGGAGAAGGAAATGGCAACCCATTCCAGTATTCTTGCCTGGAGAATCCCATGGATGCAGGAGCCTTGTAGGCTACAGTCCACGGGGTCACAAGGAGTCGGACACAACTGAGCAAGTTCATTCATTTTGACTCTGCTGTGAACCCACTGGATGACTCCAGGCAGCTTGACTCAAGCTTCTCTGATCCTCAGTTTAGTCATGTGTAACATGAGGATATTAGACCACGGCTTTCCACAGTCTCTCAGCTCTGCTGTTCTAGGAGTCCGCTGGCTCAGAGATTACAGGGAGGGACCTATGTCAGCGATGGCAGACATTGGCTGGGCACTCCCGAGTGCTAGATGCTTCGAACACTGAATAAACTCTTTCATCTCAATCTTCAAGACTGGAAGGTGAGCCTTGTTATCTCCATGTTACAAATGAGGGATCTGAGGCTTAGGGAGATTAAGTTCTGAGAGTGCCCAACCACTTTCTCTAGTGGCCTGGGCTCCGTAGGGTCCCTTCACTTCTGTCACTTGGTGATGTTCATAGCTTCCACCTTTTCAGTCGTGAAGAAAGAAGAGGAGGAAGGGGTGAGCGGAAGAGGAAGGAGGAGGGGGGGGAAGGACAGGAGAGGTCTCATCTCCAGTTATTTGAACATTGAGTCCAATTTAAGTGGAAAACCGCCTCCAGCCCTTGAGGGGACAACTTTATCCCTCCCGTCAGCTCCGCCTGGTCTGGCCCGCAGGGAGCACCAGTGAGAGGAGGACCACCCTCTGCCCTTCTTCTCCTTGTTCCACGTTCCAGCTGCCTCCACCCACCGCCTTTATTTCCCTCATTCTGGCTGCTCAGGATTGGGCTGGGCAGGAAGGAGGGGGCAGAGGCTTTCTCAGGCGTTCACTTCAGTTCAGTTCAGTCGTTCAGTTGTGTCTGACTCTTTGCGACCCCATGAATCGCAGCACGCCAGGCCTCCCTGTCCATCACCAACTCCCGGAGTTCACTCAGACTCACATCCATCGAGTCCGTGATGCCATCCAGCCATCTCATCCTTGGTTGTCCCCTTCTCCTCCTGCCCCCAATCCCTCCCAGCATCAGGGTCTTTTCCAATGAGTCAACTCTTCGCATGAGGTGGCCAGGCCAAAGTACTGGAGCTTCAGTTTTAGCATCATTCCTTCCAAAGAAATCCCAGGGTTGATCTCCTTCAGAATGGACTGGTTGGATCTCCTTGCAGTCCAAGGGACTCTCAAGAGTCTTCTCCAACACCACAGTTCAAAAGCATCAATTCTTCTGCGCTCAGCCTTCTTCACAGTCCAACTCTCACATCCATACATGACCACAGGAAAAACCATAGCCTTGACTAGACGGACCTTAGTCGGCAAAGTAATGTCTCTGCTTTTGAATATACTATCTAGGTTGGTCATAACTTTTCTTCCAAGGAGTAAGCGCCTTTTAATTTCATGGCTGCAGTCACCATCTGCAGTGATTTTGGAGCCCAAAAAAACAAAGTCTGACACTGTTTCTACTGTTTCCCCATCTATTTCCCATGAAGTGATGGGGCCAGATGCCATGATCTTCGTTTTCTGAATGTTGAGCTTTAAGCCAACTTTTTCACTCTCCTCTTTCACTTTCAACAAGAGGCTTTTTAGCTCCTCCTCACTTTCTGCCATAAGGGTGGTGTCATCTGCATATCTGAGATTATTGATATTTCTCCCAGCAATCTTGATTCCAGCTTGTGTTTCTTCCAGTCCAGCATTTCTCATGATGTACTCTGCATATAAGTTAAATAAGCAGGGTGACAATATACAGCCTTGACGTACTCCTTTTCCTATTTGGAACCAGTCTGTTGTTCCATGTCCAGTTCTAACTGTTGCTTCCTGACCTGCATACAGATTTCTCAAGAGGCAGGTCAGGTGGTCTGGTATTCCCATCTCTTTCAGAATTTTCCACAGTTTACTGTGATCCACACAGTCAAAGGCTTTGGCATAGTCAATAAAGCAGAAATAGATGTTTTTCTGGAACTCTCTTGCTTTTTCCATGATCCAGCGGATGTTGGCAATTTGATCTCTGGTTCCTCTGCCTTTTCTAAAACCAGCTTGAACATCAGGGAGTTCACGGTTCACATATTGCTGAAGTCTGGCTTGGAGAATTTTGAGCATTACTTTACTAGCATGTGAGATGAGTGCAATTGTGCGGTAGTTGGAGCATTCTTTGGCATTGCCTTTCTTTGGAATTGGGATGAAAACTGACCTTTTCCAGTCCTGTGGCCACTGCTGAGTTTTCCAGATTTGCTGGCAAATTGAGTGCAGCACTTTCACAGCATCATCTTTCAGGATTTGAAACAGCTCAACGGGAATTCCATCACCTCCACTAGCTTTGTTCGTAGTGATGCTTTCTAAGGCCCACTTGACTTCACATTCCAAGATGTCTGGCTCTAGATTAGTCAACACATCATCATGATTATCTGGGTCATGAAGATCTTTTTTGTACAGTTCTTCCGTGTATTCTTGCCACCTCTTCTTAATATCTTCTGCTTCTGTTAGGTCCAGACCATTTCTGTCCTTTATCGAGCCCATCCTTGCATGAAATGTTCTCTTGGTATCTCTAATTTTCTTGAAGAGATCTCTAGTCTTTCCCCTTCTGTTCTTTTCCTCTATTTCTTTGCATTGATCGCTGAAGAAGGCTTTCTTATCTTTTCTTGCTATTCTTTGGAACTCTGCATTCAGATGCTTATATCTTTCCTTTTCTCCTTTGCTTTTCACCTCTCTTCTTTTCATAGCTATTTGTAAGGCCTCCTCAGACAGCCATTTTACTTTTTTGCATTTCTTTTCCATGGGGATGGTCTTGATCCCTGTCTCCTGTACAATGTCACGGACCTCATTCCATAGTTCATCAGGCACTCTATCTATTAGATCTAGACCCTTAAATCTATTTCTCACTTCCACTGTATAATCATAAGGGATTTGATTTAGGTCATACCTGAATGGTCTAGTGGTTTGCCCACTTTCTTCAATTTAAGTCTGAATTTGGCAATAAGGAGTTCATGATCTGAGCCACAGTCAGCTCCTGGTCTTGTCTTTGTTGACTGTATAGAGCTTCTCCATCTTTGGCTGCAAAGAATATAATCAATCTGATTTCGGTGTTGACCATCTGGTGATGTCCATGTGTAGAGTCTTTTCTTGTGTTGTTGGAAGAGGGTGTTGTTGGAAGAAGTCAGCCGTGGTAGCGTAGTGGTTAGGCGGGCAGGTATGCAGGCAGGCTAGGCTCTGTAGATCAAGAGTTCTCAGGCAGCTGATGCTCTTTGCATTTCTCGCTCAGCTATCCAGTTACCTGAGTCAGAGCAGTTCCTTGAAGTCGGCTCTGCCGTGGCACCTCATGTGGTTCTGGCACTGCCCCGTTCCTAGCGTGGACTGTGCCCCTCAGCCCAGCTGGTCGCCTTGGTTCTGCTCCCCTCCTCCCATCCCCTCTCTCACAGCCTTCTTCAGGCTGTTGAGACAGTTCAAGCTCAGTTCTCCACGGTTCTTTATCCCGTGGGTACAGTGCCTTCTCACCCAGCTGAAAGGCCAGTGAACAGCTAACCCCACTGCTGACCTCCATCCCCTTGCCTTGCCACATGGCAGCCCCAGTGCCTGAGCCGCCCTGTTCAATCCACATACACTTCAAACGCCTGAAGGCACACTGAGTTTCCAAGAACTTTCTCACTTCTGTCTGCTCCATGTATAACAGGGAGTTGTGTTTTTTTTTTTTTTTCCTGCAAGTTTGAGGAACTGAGCACAATTAAGGAGTGAGAAGCCTCCTGAATGGATCCTCAGTCTCTGGACTATTCTTCTGGGGCCCCCTCGGCCAGTGAGGGATGAGGGTGGAAAGCACCACCTTTCTCTCTTCCCTCTTGTTCCTCCACAGATGTGCTTAGGAGGACCTGCTCCTCAAAGAAATCCCAGCTTCCTCTGACCCAACCTGAGTGGAGAAGGGGGTCTCAGAACTAGCTTTGCCATCTTCCAGGAAGGGTTGCTGGGATGTGTCAAGCCACTCTCCACAACACAGGGTGTTTGTTACCTGTGGCGTGCATGCATGCTAAGTTGCTTCAGTTGTGTCTGACTCTTTTGAGACCCCATGGACTGCAGCCCGCCAGGCTCCTCTGTCCATGGGAATTCTCCAGGCAGCAATGCTGGAGTGGGTTGCCATGACCTCCTCCAGGGGATCTTCCCAACCCAGGGATCAAACTTTCATCTCCTAAGTCTCCTGCATTGGTAGGTGGGTTCTTTACTACTAGCGCCACCTGTTGTTACCCGTTAACTTTCATTTAAGGCTTCAGCCAAGGTTTGGGTACAATACAAAAAGCCCCTTCCATAGCCTCTTAAGTCTTTACAAGGCACAGCTGCCCTAGTTTAGCTTTAAAGGTAACAGAAATGCTCATGGAGGGGCATCTCATCTCCTGCCTGGAAGCTGACAACAGCCAGTTTCACCCGCTGTCCCTCTGCCCCTGGTGGACTCACAGTGCCAGGGATAAACAGCTCGTCCCTTGCAGCTGTGCCGAGTGAATGCTGTTTAAAGTCTGAAGTGGGAAGCAATGTAGCAGGCTGCTGCTCCCTGGAGCTGGGAGGTCAGCAGTCATATCCTGGCTCTTGGCACATTAATGAGTATGGGACCCACAGTGGGGAGATGGAGTGTCCCCGTCGGCTTCTGCTTGGCCCAGGAGGAGGCCTGGAGGACTGTGCAAGCTCTGCATCTCCATGCAGTGAACAATGAGACCATCCACTGAGTCTGGGAGCCTGGGAGAAGCCTGGCCTCCGGTTTTCAATTTTTATTTTTGTTTCAGAAATCACTGTTTCAACCAACTCTTACTTGACATATTATTGCATTAAAAACAATTCGTCTGGCCAAAGCGGGGCTGGGTTTGGGTGCTGACTTTAACCCTCTCATTCTGCTGCTTCTCTTTATGGTTCTGATCAGGCTTACAGAGCAGAGATTGTAAAGGTTGGTGTCAGAAGAATGCATTTGGATTAAGAGACAACTTGCAGGCTTGGGCCTTAAGCGAAATCTACCAGATGAATGTAAGAGGTGAAGATTTGTGCATACAGTTATTTGGTGGAGAGGAGAGGCTTAGCAGCAGCTGGTGAGAGTCCAAGTTTGGGACTTTTCAGTAAGCAGGAGGCTTAAGTGTAATGTGACTGTCAAACGTGTTGACAGCCTGGGATTCCCTGGTGGTCCAGTGGTTGGGACTTGGCCTTCCAGTGCAGAAGGTGGGGGTTCGATCCCTAGTTGGGGAGCTAAGATCTCACATGCCTCGTGGCCAAAAAACCAAAACAGAAAACAGAAATAATATTGTAACAAATTCAATAGACTTTAAAAGTGGTTCACATTAAAAGAAAAAGAAAAAAGTATTGACAAGCCTGGAGTTGTGCCTGTGGCTTAAAATAAGGCAAGCCAGCACAGGCCCATCTTACTGAAGACCCTCACAGAATTCTTTTGTAGAAATCGCCCCTCTCATATCCTGTGAGCCACCCATCTCATTTTTGTTGATGGATCAGAGGAGAGTCTTTGTACTCATCTGCAGGCTGGCCAGAGGCTGACAGGATGACCTGCTGCTAAAACTTGGCATGATTAGGTGGATGGTGATTAAGTGGAAATATCACGTTCTCTCCCTGTGGAAGGATGAATGTAAGTCGTAGAGAATATTTTGGGAAAAGACCAAGGACCACACACTCACAGGGGAGGCAGGCAGGAGAAGCCAGAGGCATGATGGACACAAGGAGGTATCAGCCAGGAGTAAGCAGATGCTAGAAAGATGGGAGGAGCGGAGGGCGAGGGCCTGGTGGGTGGGATCCAGAGCAGCAAGGTGGAGCCAGGGCCCCTGAGGGGCGGCTGAGGCGTCCTTGCTGTCAGCACTGCTGTGGATCCTGAATTACCCTGTGGTGCTAATCCATCCATTTCAGGGTTTCCATGGGACCCATGTTCTTGCTTCCTTATCCCCATGTTAATCTTAGCAGTAAACTGTACTGGGGCTAAGGAGAGCCTTGCTGGCCTCAGAGGCAATCAAAAAGAGTTCAAATCACTGGAAACATTAATGTCCTAAACACTCCGAATGGTAACCCCGGTCCTCTCTGTGTTTGTTAGACTTGTAACTGGCTTCTGGCACTTGAGTTTTCACAGGACATTGGTGACTGGAATATGTTCTGAGGAAGGGTCCTAGAAATTATGCTATTTGGTGAAGAGAGGACTTTGGGACAGAAATATGAAGACAATCAATGTTTAGCCTTCAGTTCTGTGTTCAAATGCCTGAAAGGTCCATACGTAGAGATGGGATTGTATTTATGGTGTGTGTGGCTGCTGCTAAGTTGCTTCAGTCGTGTCCGACTCTGTGCGACCCCATAGATGGCAGCCCACCAGGCTCCCCCGTCCCTGGGATTCTCCAGGCAAGAACACTGGAGTGGGTTGCCATTTCCTTCTCCAATGCATGGAAGTGAAAAGTGAAAGTGAAGTCACCAGTCGTGTCCAACTCTTAGTGACCCCATGGACTGCAGCCCACCAGGCTCCTCCGTCCATGGGATTTGTGTGTGTTGGGGGGTGCCTTTAAAGGCCAGATACAGGACAGAGGATGAGATGGTTGGATGGCATCATCAACTCAATGGACATGAGTTTGAGCAAACTCTGGGAGATGGTGAAGGGCAGGGAAACTGGTGCTGCAGGTCATAGGGTCACAAAGAGTTGGATATGACTGAGTGACTGAGTAACTGAGTAACCGCAACAGCAGGACCGAAGAATGGGATTTTTGTGGAGGCCATTTCAGTTCTTTAATTACAGGGCTCTTCAACACTAGACTGTGCTGCTTCGTCAAGTGGTGAGCTCCCCATCAAAGAGGGCAAGCAAACACAGGTTGGCTGCTCCATCTGGAATGGTCCAGAAATCACTATGTGCAGTCCTAAGAACTGATGCAACTTCTACACCTTGAGAGTTTATTTTGGAAATGTTGACCTAAGTAATTCTGCACCTCTTTTCGTTCTTATTTTATAATTTAAAAGTAATTTTCTTATTATCAAATCAATATATGCTTCTAGAAAGATTAGAGATTACAAGTAATCCTGAAGATTTCCGCATTGATAGGGCAGCAACAAGGGAATGGCCAAGAGCCCCTGCAAGCCCGCCGTGCCTGGATCCTTTATTTCTGCACTTTTCAATAGTAAACAGAGGTCTGGTCCTGCTGACCTGCCTCAAGGGAGGGATTGGAACTTGCTGACTGTTTGTTGCTTTTTAAAACTGATTTTTGGAAGCAGGCAAAAACAAATCTATTTTCAGAGTAGCAAATGCCAGCACAATTTATGTCAAAACCCCCATCTGCTCAACTGAAAGGCGGTGATCTGGACCATGCATTTTGCGAGCTGGTAACATACTTGTTTACTGAAGAGTGTTAGCTCCACCAGGAGTGCCCAGTTAGGCCCCTGAATCTAATTGGGACCTTTTCTATTAGCTCCTTGATGTTGTGACTGTCCTTGACAAGTTCTATTTCCCTCTGACGTGAAGTCAGATCATTGCTTTTCAAAAAATCTCAGATCCAGTTGAATCATTTAAGCTATCCCATGCACAAATAAAATCTGCATTAGAAAAGAGTTTTCAGAAATATGTTAATATGTTAAAGTAAACAATACTAGCTGCTATAACAAGTAAAGCTTAAAATTTCAATGGCTTAATACAGTCAAGGGTGTTTCTCACTCATGCCATGGTTTCAAATGGGTTAGCATGGGACTCCGCTCCACATAAGCATTTAAGGACGCAGTTTCTTTCATCTCTGGGCTCTCCCATCATACATCACCCAGGGCCTCCATGCCCTGTAACAACTGTGGACATGATGGACCATCCTCCCTACAGCAGTCCAGGAGATTTTTAGTATCTGGCCAATAGGCAAAAGAAGAGAGAGCGAGAAGTGTTACACAGGAGGTTTAGGTGCCAGGCCAGGAAGTAGCCATGGTCACCTTGCCCACACTCCATTGGATAAACTAAACTGATCACATGACTTCCCTTGGATGACAGAGAACTAAGAAATATGCCAAAGAAGAGAGGATAACATGGGTAGTCTTCAAAGCAGCCTCTATTCTCTCATGAGAAACAGAAGCTATGACTTTCCATGTCTCAAGAGCTGGATACTCCAAGTCTGTCCATAATTTTGGAGCCAGGCATCTGAGTTTATGCATAGAAGGTGACCAGTGGCTCTTGGTGATATGGACATTGAAGAGAGTGAGGTGTCTTGGTTCCGGAGAGAGGATGTATGTTGGGGGTCATCTCTGTGCCACTTGGTGGTGGAGAAATGAAACATTTTTCAGAGAAGAATTAATATGTCAAAATGGCCAATGTTTTATTACTAATAATTAGATAAAGAAGGAATTAAGAGATGAGAGAGAAACAAGGGAAGTGAGGAGTTTTGCAGCACAGCCTCCGGAAGTAGGAAGCTGAGTTCCATCAGAAGCATGGAATCCAAAACTGAATGAGCCTTTCTGGACTTGACATGAAGTTCCCATGGGCGGATCCACAGTGGCATACCCCAGGTTTGTAGCATATTTATTCTTTAGCTCCTTTAGAAGCCCAGTACCATTTGAACAGTTCTTGAGGTATTTTCCTACCTTGGATGATCAATCTACTCTAGACTGGGAGGTGGGAGATATTTTGGTTTTGTTATAGATGAGCCATCCAGTTCAAAAAAGATGTTCACTGACATGGGTGTATCAGTACTATTTGAGTTCTGCTTTCATAGTCAAAAGAAGCACAGGAAAGAAGCGAAAAGCTGTGGGGGATTTTTGCCAAGGTTCTTCTGAGAAAAGTTGAGAAGGTTCTTCACGTTTCCCAAGTCTGTCTTGACTTGTGATATTGGTCCCCACGTCTCCTCAATCTTGATGATACCAATCTGTTGATAGTGTAATTAGGTTGGTGAGAGTATATCAGGGGCAGCAATGGTATTGCAGAGCATATGATTTGTTACAGAGAAGACAATGAGCACTTATGAGATGAAGCTACTACCATCACCCAACTCTCATTTAACCAGGATATCTAAGTTTCATAAGTTCTAGTTACTTGAGGCTAACTAAGTAGAAAAATCCTGTTTCCAATCCTTCCAAATTTGTCTCAGAATCTACTTTCTTTTCCAAATGTATGTGGTTAATATAATATCTTTGCCTGATGACTGAAAATTTCACAGTACCTTGAATCATCCTTCTAAATGTTTACTGTTATCAGGATTGGCCCTGTGTATAAACTGTAAATGATACTGTTTTTGCTTTAACCTCACCCTACGCTCTGTCTCCTGTCTCTCTGTTCCATCCTTCCCTTCTCTCCCCTTTGCAATCTCATTTTCCAGCAAAATTAACTCTGGGAAATATTGGAGACATAAATATTGGGGACATAAAGGAGAACAGCCTTTTATACTTTAGAGTGAATTCCTTCTTTAGGCAGTTAAAACTCACAAATGGGTCATATACCAAATGTCTATTTGTGAGTTATGGTGTTTCATCAAATCTCAAATGCCATTGGTTATAAAATTCACTGTGATTTTATATACCACTCAGGAAAAATATGACTGCCAATTAAACTATGACACAATGCATTCTCATCACTTAGAATTTTTCTACTTATCAGAAGAATTCTCTTATACTTAATTAGGCATGACTTTCTATCATATCACTTGTGCATGCATAAAAAAGACTTAAGCAAAATAGATTGAGTAAGGTATTGCTAAAATGTCTCTAATTAGAGCTTAAATTTCTGAATCACTTTTTGAGTCATTGATATGGATGTTTTCCAACATAGTATCATTTTCTGTCAGTGCCAATGTAAGCATTGGTGGTTTAGTGGTTCTGAAATGATTTTTTAAAAGAATGAGAAGTTATTGGTGCTGGGCCCCTAGAAGCCTTGCATTTATATAAAGCGAGCCTACATGGCCTCCTGCTTTCTGCCTCATCACTGCCCCGTCCCTTGTCTTATAACCATTTGATCCTCAGGGCTAAAAGAATCCTTTTCTGTAGTATAATTGTACCTTAGTGCACTTGTCCCCCACCCAACATGGATTATCTCCTTGATCCTTACAGAAGCCCTATGAGGTAGGTACTATTTATCACCCCAGTTTACCAATGAAGAAGCTGAGATTTCCAAAGGCTCTCAGTATGTGGTAAGTAAGAGTTTGGATTTCCTTTGTCTGTTTGCTTGTACCCTCCAGGCTGTGTTGGTATTGTTGATATTATTATTACCAGTCTCCCCATGTCATCTCAGTCATGAGGTGTAGAAATCAGGAAGCTAGAGGAAGCACAGGTCTACATTCAGGCAGACCTAAACTCAGACCCCTTATCAGCTCTGTGCTCCTAGGAAAATTACACAATTTCTCCAAGTCTGTTTTCCCAGCTATAAAAGAGACAGTGATGATATTGACCTTACAGAGAGGTTGTGGGGTTTAAGTGGGCAATCAATGTAACACGCCCAACATGGCGCCATCTTTGCTTTCTGCCCCGACATGTGCTCATTCCCGTCTCTGGCCCTTAATCATTCACACCCTGCATGATCAAGAAATGTATTTGAATGAATTCTGTGATGGGTGTAATTTCCTAGGTAACTGAGGGTTAATTAGAAGTTCTCTTTTGTTCCAACCCTTGTTAAAAATCCTTAGACAATGTCAGAAGCTATTTTTCTTACATGCGGTGAACATGATTTAATCTTTGATTCATGCTGAACATCATTCCTCATTACCCCGGCCTGCAGGTATAGTCAAGAATGATGTAGAATATTGAAATAACATGCAAATGGGTTTAAAAATTAATTCCAAATGTGAACTTAAAAAAAGTAATTTACCTTTCTGCTCAGAGCTTCAGTAAAATGAATGCCCATATATTTGAAGTTACATAATTGAAGGCAAGAAATTAGAAGCATTCTGCCTTCATATGCAATTTCTACACAAGTATTTTTACAATCACTTGCTTGAAAAAATTCATTCAGAGCCAGCTATGTGCCAGGAAAGGGGCTTGTATACAAGATAGATGAAGCTACTGTCTAGGAGTGAACAGAGATAATTAACTGGGGGAGTCCTGGGAGCTATGAGAAACCATGGCAGGAATCCCTACCAAGTCTGGGTTTAGCACCTGGTGAGAGTGAAGGTTAGGGTTAGGTCGTCAAGGCTATGGTTTTTCCAGTAGTCGTGTATGGATGTGAGAATTGGACTATAAAGAAAGCTGAGTGCCGAATGCTTTTGAACTGTGGTGTTGGAGAAGATTCTTGAGAGTTCCTTGGACTGCAAGGAGATCCAACCAGTCCATCCTAAAGGAAATCAGTCCTGAATATTCATTGGAAGGACTGATGCTGAAGCTGAAACTCCAATACTTTGGCCACCTGATGCGAAGAACTGACTCATTTGAAAAGACCCTGATGCTGGGAAAGATTGAAGGCAGGAAGAGAAGGGGACAACAGAGGATGAGATGGTTGGATGGCATTACCAACTTGAGGGACATGAGTCTGAGCAAGCTCCAGGTGTTGGTGATGGACAGGGAAGCCTGGCGTGCTGCAATCCATGGGGTTGCAGAGTCGGACATGACTGAGCGACTGAACTGAACTCAGAGTGAAGGTGGTGATGGTCAAGACAGGGAAGGCATTCTGGGGGAAGTGGCACTTACACTAAGAACTGCAGGATGAGCTTGAGTCAGACAAAGGGAAAAGTTTCTGTGTAAGAGAGGCAGCCTGTGCAAGCGCACACTCAGTGTTGTTCCAAGTGCTGGGGTCAGTGCAGCTGGAACAGAGTGGGGATCCCAGGGGGACTGGAAGTGGGGAGGGAAAGGGGTCAGCTCATGGTCTTGATTGATTATGTGGCTCCACTATTCATTCTCACATTCTTTCGCTGTCCATATATTAGGCACCAGGAGGGTGTGAGGCACTGTCTTGGGCACTGGGTAGGCCCAGTCAGCAGAAATTCGCCTGGCCCTCAGGGTGCAGTGCCGTGGGTACAGTCAGTGGAGAAGACACTCAGGGCAGTCAGGCGTGGGAGAGGCTGAGAGACGGGTACCAATCAGAAAGAAAGGAGCAGTTCATCACTTGGGAGGTGAAAGGCTCAAGAATGACTCCACAGAGGACAGGTCACGTGAACTGTGCCTTGTGTATGGCCCACACCCATCTTGTTAACTATCAGACCCTGTTTGCCCAGCCAGGACATCTCCTGGCACCAGGTGGGCACCCAGTAAGGACTTGGTGACTGAGTGAATGAATGAAGAAACCCTCCCTACTCAACAGCTTTCAGCTTATTTTCTTTAGTCTGCGCTGCATACATGTCTGGAAATACCTCTGTTCTACTGCAGTGCAGGCCAGCCCTCCTACACAGTGTTCTTGAAATCAGAACAAAATGCAACTTGACCTTGCTGTATGGAGCTCGCAATAGGGTGAGGAGGACAGGCATTAAATAACTAACCACACAAATAATTATGTAATTAAAATGGTGAGACACACAATACAAAGAAGATATACAGGGGGGTGTAAGAGTACATAAAGAGGCCAAGGAAAGCTTTCTTAGAAATGGCTGCGTTTTTTTCAGTTTTAGTGATGCTTAAAATGAAACAAAGGTATCTGCTTATCCTGAACTCTATAGTGTCTTCTGTTTTTTTGTTTTGTTTTTTGTAGAGAACTCTCTCTTTAATAGAAAATACTTTGGGATCTGTGTTCTGATGTAATCTAGAATTAATTAATTTATAAGCGCATTTGAGACATGTAAAGAAGGGGCGACAGGAATAAAAGATGGTTACTCTAAAGGAGAAGGTGAACTGGTAGTCCAGTGGACAGAAAACCTGAAGTGGAAAGAATAAAGATCGAAGTGATTCAAAAGAACACACTTGATATGGAGGAGAGAAAACAGAGCTCAACTCAGAGCTACAGGTATTTTCAGAGAAGAAAGTGAAACAGTTTGAGGGAGTCATAGTCAAAACTCTCACAAAAAAAAAAAAAAAAAAAAAAAACTCTCACAACAGAGAAGCTGCTTACATTGAAAAGGAAAAGAAAAAAATTTGAATCTCTAGGTCAAAATATATTGCTTTGGGAAAAAACACTAGGTTTCTTTTATCAAAATATAGTTGACTTACAATGTTGTGTTAATTTCTGCTATACAGCAAAGTGAGTGTTTTATCAATACATATATATATACATATTCTTTTTTGAATTCTTTTCCGTTATGGTTTGTCACGGGCTATTGAATACAGTTCCCTCTGCTCTACAGTAGGACACGGTCGTTTATACATTCTATAATACTAGTTTGCATCTGCTAACCCCTCATCCTTCCCTCCCGACAACTACAGGTCTGTTCTCTGTGTCCTTGAGCCTGTTCCTATTTCGTAGATAGTTTCACTTGTGTCATATTTGAGATTCCTCACATAAGTGATGTTTATGGTACAGTATGGTATTTATCTTTTTCTTTCTGACTTAATTGCGTATGATAATCTCATGTTGCTGAAAATGGTATTCATGTTTTACGGCTGAGTAGTATTGCACGGTATATATGTACCATGTCTTCTTTATCTATTCATCTGCCAGTGGACGTTTAGGCTGTTCCCATGTCTTAGTTATTGTGAACAGTGCTTCTGGGAACATAGGAGTGCATGTATCCTTTTAAAAATAATTTTCCTCTTGTCTTTTAAAAATATTTATTTATTTTTTGCTGTGTCAGGTCTTGGATCTTGCAGCAGGCGGGGTGTTTTCATTACAACGCAGGGGCTTTTCTCTAGTTGTGATGTGCAGGCTTAGTAATCCCGTGGCCTGTGGGATCTTTGCTCTCTGACTGGGGATTGAACCTGCTTCCTCTGCGTTGCAAGGTGGGTTCTTACCTCGGGCCACCAGGGAAGTCCCTACATGTGTCTTTTTAAATTGCAGTTTTGTCCAGATAAATGCCCAGGAGTAGGACTGCTGATATGGCAACTCTATTTTAATTTTATAAAGGAAACTCCATACTGTTTTCTGTAGTGGCTGTACCAGTTTATATTCCCACCAACAGTGCAGGAGGGTTCCCTTTTCTCCACACCCTCTTCAGCATTTCAGTCTTTATAATGATAGCCATTCTGACTGCGTGTGAGATCGTACCTCACTGTAGTTTTGATTTGCATTCCTCTAAGAATTAGTGATGTTGAGCCTCTTTTCATGTGCCTGTTTGTGCATCTAGAAAAATACTAGTTTTAATGTCAGTTAGGTACAAAATCATGATCTTTTTATGTTTTAATATGGGTGAGCCAGTGAACTGATAGCAAATATTCCATTAAACCAGTTGAGGCAGGATTATTAAAGCACTTGAGCAATCAGTCTTTACAAAAAGAAAGAAGGAGTCATGGCAAATGTCAAATAAAAAGAAAAAATAGTTTAGAAAAAAAATGAAATGACTGCTTGTACTAGGTACTGAAGGGGCAAAAAGAGGTGAGAAGAATGGCTCAGGCAGAGGGAATAAATAGCAGGTGCAAAGGGCCCAAGGCAGGGAGGAGCAGAGGGCACTCAAGGACAGGATGAAAGGCCAGTGTGGCTGGACCCCAGCAGTTCACCGGGATTGTGGTCGAAGGTGGGGCTGGGGCACAAGCAGGGGCTTCTCACGTGAAGTCTCACAGTCACTTGAAAGATTTTGGTCTTTGGTGTAAGAGTACACCATTGCACTCTTTTTTTTTTTTCCCAGCCACTGAAAGGTTTTAAAACTAGGGGGAGACATGATCAATCACATGGGCTGCTAAGATAAGAAAGGACTGGAAGGGAGCCAGAAGGGACACTGGGAGACACACACTCACGTGCTCACACACACAACACACACAGCCTCCAAACAGCTGGCAACACCCTGTATACAGAAAGCCACAGAAACATGAAACTCCTTGTTCATCTCCACAGTATTTCTCGCTTGTTTTTCTGATACAACCCACCCGTTTATCCTGCATTACAGCTGACATTGCTCGTTATTTATTTTTTAAGCAATTTTGTGGAACAACAGACAGGACATTTCCCTTACTGTCCTTCTCGGGGAGAGGATGCAGGTCACAGCAGATAATGTGATTTTATCAGAGCCCATTTTCTCCCTCGGTTTCATGGGGGATGGCTAGGGACTGCGGGTGCTGAAGTTGGGCAGGAGTGGAATTCACCCTTCTGTCAGGGTTGGCCTGAAAGTGAGCATTAGCACATGTATTCAATTTGGTCTGGGATCTCCCTTTGGACACGGAACCTGGTCTTTATCTCATTTCTCCCATTAATAATGAGCTGTTAAATCACATTGCTCATGCCATTTGTGGAGATAGCAATGTGCTGGCCTAATTGTAGCCGCCCTGATGCCCCATCATTTTCTTAATCCTCCTCCTCATGGCTTGGCAGGGGGAGTGGGGCAGCTCAGAAATACTGGTTTGGGCTTGGCTCTACTCCTTGCAAGGAATCTTCAGTTTCAGAAACGGGGACCATCTTGGCTAAAATTGATGGAACTCCAGGCGGAGGGTCTTGGGGAGGGGACTGCATACATTCCCATCTGTGTACTCCCTCCTCCCCATCTTCCCAGGGACCCTCTCTGGAATGCTAATGGGTTGAGGAAAGGCGGCTGGCGTGGGCGGCAGGCCCTCCATTCAAAGACTTCAAGCAGAGCCCCCGCTCCTATCTGGTTTTTGCGGACAGTGTGGGCAAGCTGCTGACTTCTTGGGATCAGGCCAGGTGATAAACAAGGATAATGATGTCAGTGGGTTTGGAATCCCTCACAGCCAAAGGTGAAATGATTCATCCTACAGGAGGGCTTTCCCTATAGAAATGACCCTGCACCTGTGGTTGGCATGGCTAGAAAAGAAGTGAATTTCTCAACCATGGGGAGAGTTTTTCTCCTCTTGCTGGGGGAGTCCAGGCATTGGAGAGCTAGTCAGAATTAGGTTAAGGGTGGTCTATACTTGATCTTGCCTAGAGAATCCCATGGACAGAGAGGCTTGGTGGGCTACAGTCCACGGGTCGCAAACAGTCGGACACGACTGAGCGACTTCACTTTCACTTATACTTGATCTTAGCCAAAAGGCCAAGAAACGGTAAGTGTGGTCTACAAAAGCCTGCAGAGATGTTGGGAGAGGCTGGCATCTTTGAAAAGGCTCAGAACTCTGGTCCCACCCAGTCACCCACTGGCTGTGTAAACTTAGAGGAAACTCTTCCAGTGCTGTGAAATTTCTAAAAATGGGCCTCAGTTTCTAAAATGGGTGTGGCAGTGAGCTCAAAGGTATCGCCCTCACCCTCTCAGCCATCATCATCAGGTGTATGGCCCCTTTTCTTGCCCAAACCAGCTGCTACATGGGTGGACTGTCCTGGGTTCCTAGTGTTTTGATTTCAGCTGCTCCTTCCAGTGTGGGGAGAAAGGGGGTCAGGTCCCTTACAGGGTGAGATCTGAGATGCACTCCTGCTTGAAGACGTCTCCCTTTCTCCTCCCATCCAAGGACCTGAAACTCCCACAGTTTGCGTCTGCCTTGAGAGGGAACTGGGTAAGGTGGTGGAAAGAGTGTGGTCTTTGGTGCTGAGACAGGAGCCTCAGGCATTTCTCAGGTTACTCGGAGCACCTCCTTCTTGCTAAAGGCATTCCTACCTCCTCGTCTTGCTGCCACCCACAGTTGGACAGTCCGAGCTGAAGTGCTGGGCCTGTGCAGCCTCCGTGCCCTCTGCACTGGCCATTGCCCTTGCTGCTCTGCCCCTCACTGTGAGGCATGGGTGGCCTCTGTGCCCTCTGCGCTGGTGCTTACCCTTGCTGCTCTGCCCCTCACTGTGAGACACAAGCGGGAGGCAGCACATTGTCCCTGGCCTCCCCAGGGCCCACCAGAGGCCAAATGATACCCCCTACAAGTATAGGGAGCCAACCTTCTGTAGACTTGGACCAACAGAAAGAAAGAAACCTGGGGGAGAGCAGCCAATTCCCCCCTCTTCCTCCCTGCCAGGGACCACTCTGAGGCCTTGTCCTTCCAGATTTTTTGGAGAAAGCTCCACATGCTAAGCAAACACACCTGCTGATCACCTGCTGTGTTACAGCAGCTTGTGGTGAAGCAGTGGCCCCCCCGACCAGTGGGGCGTCACTTCGCATCCCTTTTCCCCTTTCCTGGCCTCACTTCCCTCTTTTTCTCCCTCTCACTGCCATATGCACCAGGCTTTGTGCTAAGTACTTGATATAAGTACTTGCACAAGCACTTGCTAAGTACTTGGGCTTCTCTAAGAGTGTCTGCACTTGAATTCCCGCTGAAGCTCTGCTGTCTGGAGGACCCAGACTGAGACATCTGGTTTGCTGTTTGATCGACCGCTCACCAGCCGTGTGAGTCTTGAAACCTTCCTCTCCTAAAATGCCAATTTTCTTCTCTGTAAAATAGAGATAATAATATTCATCTTTCAGAGTGTGAGAAGTATGTATGATATATATCAAGTACTTAGCACAGAGCCTGGTGCGTATGCACAGCAAGTGCTCAATTAAGGGTAACTCCTTTTATTATTATCTTTCTTATTGTTGCTGCTATTATTATTTATGACAGGAATGGCTGGCTGTCACCAGAGATGCCTGCACCCCTTCCACAATAAAGAGTTACTGCTTAGAAACCCCGCCCAGCCGTGGGCTTCCCTCCTCAGCCTAACTGGTGACCAGGGGAAGTCATGTGACTGAGTTCAGGCCAACGGTATGTGGGCAGAAATGATGTAAAGCTTCATCCCAGCCTGGCTTATAAAACGTTCTCACTGCGATGTAACCGTGTGCTGGAGAGAGCAGAGTATCCGTCAGCCCAGAGCCCTGGCTGGCTGCAGGGCAAAGGCCCCCTGTTCACCAGTTCATCCCTTCACCCCACCACTGAATGTTATACACATATGAGATCAATTCTTTTCGTGTTGAGCCACCGAACTTTTGGATTCAAACTGTCATTGCAGCTGGTATTACCTTAATTGTCACATCGTTATTACCCTTTGGCTTTCACTTATTATTCAGAGTAAGACCTTTTTTTAAGTTAAGGCTTTTCAAAGGGTTCAGCACGTGGACTCTGGAGTTAGAAGGATGTGAATTCCAGCTCCATCACCTTACTAGCTTGTGACTTCTGTTGCTGAATTACTTAACCAAAAAATGGGCCATGTAGGAATTATGAGAATGGGATCAAGAAACCTATGTAAGGAGAAGGGCAGTGTCTGGTACAGAACGAGCTCAAGAACAGTTAACTACCACCACCCCCATCGTCTTCATCAGAAGCAGCTCGTTGTTATGTCAGTGAAGAGTTGGGCACAGGCTGAATAGGACGTGAAACTCTGGTGTAGCTCTGGGGTTGAAGCGGGCATGGAAGATTCTCAGAACATGGTGTGCAGGTTTGAGAAAGGCAGCCAAGCAGTGGGTCGATGACGTGACGCAGTGCTGAAGACAGACTTGGCCCATCTCACAATCGACGTAGCAGGGCAGGCTACATTTCTCTGGAAGTTGGCTTCAGTCCTACTGGCCAACAAGCAGCTTCAGCGAGCATCCTGTGGACAGGGCACTGCCCTGGCACTGTGGGAGATACAGTGAGAAGGGGCAGGGGATGGCAAAGGACGCTGAGCACGTGGGACGCATCAGGCATGAGGCTGGACCCTGGACACCTGCGGACTTGTTAAACGTCACCACAAATCTGTGAAGTTGCTACAACTTCCATTTTATAGATGAGGAAGCTGATACACAGGACTCATGGAACTTGTCCAAAATCACAGAGTTGTAGAGTGGGGGCCTGAACCTTCAGTGGGTGGAGACCCTATTGTCTGGAACCATGTTTATTCATCAAGGTGAGTTCAGCAGAATTTCAGGATGTAACTGGGAAAAGGCAAGGAGCGTCAGTAGACAGGTACTTGCCCTGCCTTTACCATTAGCTGACTTTGTGGGTTTTGGCAGGTCACTGTATTGTCTCTGATGCTTTTTGGGGAAAAAAGAAAAAACCAAGAGGGAAAGGGGGATGGAAGGAAGCCACATGTCCAGGTACCAAACCGGAGTCTTTCAATAGAACAACTAACTCATGTTCTCCTTCTGGCAGTATGCAAGGTAGGTGACGTTACAGAAAACTGAGGCCCAGAGAGAGATTCCGCCGCTTGTCCCAAATCTCTGTGGCATATCCCATCTCTCGGGTATGTGTGCCAACAGTGTTTTGTGGTGTAAAGTCCCAGGTCCCTGTGCCTTAGCACAGTAAGTGCCTTCATGACTTCTTCTAGCTTTTAATTGACTCAATCTCATTTCTGTAATATTTCTTCAGGAAGCAACTCAAGGGAAATGGCACCTTGAATATCTTGCTCTATATCATCTGCCCTCTTCCCAGCCTAAGTTAATGGAGATGGAGCCACGGAAAGGTGCATCGTGCACCCAGGATCTTGGTCCTTGTTTCGAACTCCTCTCTTCCTCCTCTTCTCCTTCCTGCTCTCCTCCATTGAAGCTGTGAGCTCCTAGCTTCCTCCATTTTTTCCAAAGATGGGAAGGAGCAATATAAACGCTATTTTTGCATCCTTTCTTCCCTTCTTCTCACTTCTTCTACTGTGTTCTGTGTCATTAACCACGGCCCAGCCAGCACAGAGAGCACCCAGGGGTTGTTTGGGTTTAAATGAAAGCCAAACACAACTTAGGGTTTATCGGCTTCACCGGGCAGTTCTCCAGGGAATGGAGTTTTGGGACCATGAGGAGGGAGTTTTCTCCCTTTTAATGAGCTGCTCACAGCCTGCCAGGTGATAGCAGGGGGTTAGCGAGCGCTTTAGGGGATTTGATAACAAGAGTGAAGACTGCCATCTCAGACAGAGTGCCGCCTGCCTGCCTGCTGGAGTCATCATTAATGCGAACCACTGAACTGTCGAACGAACAGCTCAGGGCTCTTCTGGGCGGGAGCCAGAGAGAAAATCGGGCCATCACCAGGCTGTGCCCCTTGGACTCTGTCCATCCACATTTACTCACCGAAGGGCCGGAGACTCCCAGGCCTGCGTCTGTGTGAACAGCTGTGTGGAACAGCTGTTGAATATCCAGGGTGCGATGGGGAGTCAGTGTCAGCCCAGGCCCTCAAGTGCTGGAAGAGTCCTTCAGGCGTGTGTGAGTCAAGTTCTCTCCAAAAAGAGGGAATCAATAGATAACCTGGCATGAGCCAGTGAGGTCATGGAACAGGAACTGGACCTGAAGGGGGTCCCATGTGTTTTCCTCCCCAGAACCTAGAAAGTTTCACACCCACTCTTTATGTCATCTGGGATACTGACAGCCACTGTTGCCCAGCAGGCCTGTGGTAAGGAGGGTTATCTTCCTTCTAGCCCTAACCTGAAGCTTTTTCCAAATTCGTTGGAAATAAAGCACTGGCTGTCTTTCTAGCTTACTCGTGGCTTTCCTGAAATTGAGCAGGATGGTTCTCTGCAAGATTTAACTCACAGATTCTCCATCAGATTGTCATGTAGATGCAACTAACCATGGACATTTGTACCTTGCTTTTCAAAGCACTTCCACTCAAATTTGAGCAGGTTGTGTGGGGCGGGGGGTGTGGAGTCTGAGCTGTGGCATTTGATAGAGTAAGTTCAAAGCCCAGCTCTCTCACCACCCAGGTAAGATCCCAGGACAAAAGTGCTTCACCTCTGCTTCCTGACCAATGAAGAGGAGACAGTCATTCCTACCTATGGAAGTTTTGGGGAAATGAGGTGAGAGGATGTATTTGCACCACTATGTCAGGTCTAGCATTTAGTTAGCTGTTCTTATCATTGTTAATAATTCTTCTGGCATTATGAGCTATGAAGTCAAAATCTATGAATTATTAGATGAACTATGAAGCATCTCCGACTTAGCATATAAGCTTCCCTCCTGGCCAAAGGGACCACACTTGCTTTCATATGTTAGACTAAGTCATAGAAGGTTGATTTCTGGAATCAACTAGGAACTTGATTTGTAGCAGCACCCTTCCCAGGAAGGGTGATTCCTTATCCTTGAGCTTCTGTGAACTGGTCCTTCTGCTGGATTCTTGAAGAGAGACTGAAGTGCCACCAGAAAGTGTGAATCTGGATGTCCTCACTTCTTTCTCTCTTGTGACCAAACACCCTGGCACCCTGAGCTGCTGCCAATCAGTTCAGTTCAGTTCTGTTCAGTGGCTCTGTCGTGTCCGACTCTTTGTGACCCCATGGACTGCAGCAGGCCAGGCTTCCCTGTCCATCACCAACTCCCAGGGCTTACTCAAACTCATGTCTGTTGAGTCGGTGATGCCATCCAACCATCTCATCCTCTGCCGTCCCCTTCTCGTGCCTTCAGTCTTTCCCAGCATCAGAGTCTTTTCCAATGACTCAGTTCTTTGCATCAGGTGGCCAAAGTATTGGAGTTTCAACTATAGCATCAGTCCTTCCAATGAATATTCAGATCTGATTTCCTTTAGGATGAACTGGTTAGATCTCCTTAGAGTCCAAGGGACTCTCAAGAATCTTCTCCAACACCACAGTTCAAAAGAATAGATTCTTTGGCACTCAGCTTACTTTATAGTCCAGCTCTCACATCTGTTGCCAATCACAAGGAGTTTAAAAAAGGTAAAAAGTTAAAGGCAGTCAATATGGCCTGGGTGCTACTTCAGCGCCCCCAGCAGGCCTGGCTGTCTCATTGTATGGATTGAAATAGAAAGCAGTATCCTCAGGTGGCAACTGTCTCCCTCCTCCCCAGGGAGGTTGATGGCAAGGGCACCCAGGGCCAGGACACCCCCTGGGAGTTCTGGATCCCTCCCCAGTCCCAAGTCCATTTTATACTGGGATTGGGTACACGGTTCTCCTTGGAGAGGCCATTCAATATTTATTTGGATATTTAGTTTTGTGGGACATTTTGTTAGGTACTTTTTTCTGTACGCTGAGCTATGACTATTAGTTACGTGAACTCGAATAAGTTGCCTAACTTCTCTTATCCTGTTTCTTCATCTACTGAATGAGACAACAATCCTCACTTCATATTACAAGCGTTAAATGCAATCGTGTATGTTATTATTTAATAAAGTTAATATTATCATTTGCATTCTGCTTATTACCTAGCACATAGTAAGCCCTCAACAGATACATCTGTTTTCTGTTTTGTTGACATAGCGATTAGCTGTATAAATAAAACCTCTTTGGCAATGAAATTAAGATCTGTGAAGGAGGGAGCAAGGGGAATGAGAGAGTCAATCTGCTCTCTGCGAGTGATGGCTAAGGAAATAGAGCTGTTTCGAGCGCGGTTATTTATTTGTAAAATAAACCACCCAGGATTGTACACAGTGTGGGATTATTTTTTTTCAAACTGTGAAATGCAATTTGTATAACATGATCTATGGATTATGAAATTCACTTAGCCTTGAGCAAGCCTGAAATTGAGCGATTATTTTTACTTCTCCCCTCCCCCTCCTTCTCAGCCCCAGCTCCTGGATCTGCTGAGCCATCCAGACTTTGCCTTCAGTTTGGGGAGCTTGCCCAGCCAGGTGGGCTCTCTGCTGAGGAAAGATACACACACACACAGAGCTTTGTCCACAGAGGTGTAAGTAGAGGAGGGGGCTTTTGAAACACTCTCCAAAAGACGTTCTGAGGAATGTGGAGGCCTGGTTTGAAGTGCAGGAGTGGAGAAGTAACAGTCTCGGGCAGAATGTCAGGGCAACCCCTAGGCAGGGCTGCGAGCTCCCGAAAGCTCCGCTGCTGACTCTGTCTCTGCCTCTCCAGGCAGGGACTTCCACCTCCCAGGGCTGAGCCTCCTTGCCCTGGACTGAAAGCAAAGGGCGAAGTGAGGCAGACCCTGGAGGGATGAGGAGTGGTCTGCACTAGGGGCACGGAGCGGCTGCTTTTGTAGATCCCTTATTACAGTCTGTTTTCCCCTCTGCCTCCCCTGCCAGCTTGTGTGACCCTGGAGGGCAGGGCTGGGCCCTGGCCGTGCTTTCTGTGTCCCCAGTGCCTGGCCCAGGGACTGGTCCAGAACACTTTTGCGATTGTGCTAAGAAAGCAACCGTGGGCGCCAGGGAGCCCTCTTCCTTTTGGGACTTTCTGTCTCAGTCTGCCCTCGAGATCTGTGGCTTCATCCTTTCGTGATGAGAACTAAGCAGATATCCAGAGCAAGGGCAGTGAGGAACCTTTCTTGCTTTTCCAGCAGAAGGCATGACAGGAGAGTTGCTGACCTGCAAATTCTATCATCTTCAATTCATCAGTGGACTCTCCGTAAAAGAAAAAGTAACTGCCTGAGTGTTTGGAAAGGGGGAGAAGACCTTCTGTGACAGTAGTGAGGTCTGGCTGGGGAATTTAGAAGTCCATTTACTACAATGGAGCTGCAGGGGTGAGTGGCAGTGTGGTATATATGGATCATTAAAGATCCCCTCCTGAGGCACGTTGAGCTAATTTCCCTGCACAGCCTAGGATGATTCGACTCCTTGATGGCAGAGGGTTGCTTGTAATCAGCAGCATTCAGAGCTGCACTGTCACCTAATTTCCTTCCCTTTCATTGCCCCCTTTATCAGTGTCTAAAGACCAGTTTCTCTGAGTCATGGAGCACTGGAGGAAAACCATTCAGTGGTAAGAAAATGATTTGGTCCATCATTCTCAAGGCAGAGACAGCCTAGGCAAATCACTGGTTTTAAGCCCTGATGTCATTTCTTAGGTCCTGTAGCATAAATCACTCACTCACACACACACACACACACACACACACACACACAGCAACAAAGTTTCTTAATCCCTTAATGGCTTATTCAAAGTAGCACGTGATTTGAAACCTTTGCTATTTCCTAGCAAAAATGCCCTGTTAATGTAAAAATATCAGAAACTGACACATTTGTATCTCATTTTGACTTTTGAATCAATGTCTTGTTTCCTGAGGTTTGAATTAATGTGGTACCCCTGTCTAACCTATAACTTTGTCATTCACAACAAACTGTGTCTGGATTGGCTGAACCGCTTTGGTGTGAGGCAGGACACAGTTCCGTACAGTTTCCAGCAAGTGGCGTTGATTCTTCTCCAGGGTCAGATGTGTGATAGGCCTGTGCTTAGTATGTCTGATGCTTCCCAGGCTAGGCCATGGGAGCCCCTGGGTGCCAGCTGATGGGTAATGGGTTGGGCCTGCTGGGTGAGCAGAGGTCTGTGGCAATTCTGAATAAGGTATGGACTGATGGCCTGAGAGGGCTTCCCTGGTGGCTCAGAGGTAAAGAATCCACCTGCCAGTGCAGGAGACACAGGTTCGATCCCTGGGTCAGGAAGATCCCCTGGAGAAGGGCATGGAAACCCACTCCAGGATTCATGCCTGAAAAATCCCATGGACAGAGGAACCTGGCTGGCTACAGTCCATGGGGTTGCAAAGAGTTGGACACGATTTAACCGACTAAACCAACAATGGTCTGAGAGGACAGGATAACTTGTAGGCTTCTGATAAGGAGTGCTGCTGCTGCTGCTAAGCTGCTTCAGTCGTGTCCGACTCTGTGCGACCCCAGAGACAGCAGCCCACCAGGCTCCCTTGTCCCTGGGGTTCTCCAGGCAAGAACACTGGAGTGGGTTGCCATTTCGAGTAGCGGTTAGTAAATAACCACACAGTAGGGACTTCTCCAGCTGCCCTCCTAGAATACACAGGGATAGAACATCCGGCACCCCTAAATGAACTCTACTCTGGAACATGGAAGAAGCTGCTTGGACAAAGTTTCTGTCTGCCCCTTAATCACATCTGCAGCCCTCTCTCCCTCTTGTTCTGGGTCTGAGTCCCCAGGCTGCCACCACCTGTATTGCTTCTGCCTCCCCTCATTTCCCTCCTCCTCCCCGAGTCTCTTCGTCTATGACTCACAGATATTCCTAGAGATCCAGTCTTCTCTCCTAAGCAGCGTCCATGCTGATCCCATCACCCCACAGGAAGGGAAGCATATCCCTTTCTGATGGACTCAGTGTCCATCTGCACCTCTCCCCAAATGATACATGTTCTCTCATTTCCCCTCCCTGTCTCTTCTTCCCTTCCTTCCTTCCAAAAGGTATTTTTTGATGACCTGCTGTTAGTCAGCTCTGGGCTGCGCTCTAAGCATATAGCAGTGGAGCTCCCATTCTAGAAGGAGAGAGAGAAAACAGCCCCTTGTGCAAATACTGAACTAGTCGCAGATGACCCAAGGGCTGCAAAGGCGATTGCAGGATCTGGGAGAGTAAGGCGCGGCGAGGCTGTGCTGGGGATCCAAAAGGCTTCCCTGCTATAAGGATGTTTCAACCGAGACTGAAGGATAAGCTGGAGTTTCCTAGAAGAAAGAAAGGGAACGGGAGCGAGTCCTGGAGGAGGGAACGCGTCTCAACTGGTTCAAAGTCCCCGGGGCAGGAAGAAATGGAATAGAGTCGGGGACTTGGAGGTGGAAGAGGCTGGCTGGAGCCTGCAGGTGGAGAGGCGCAGCCACAGACCAGAGCAGCAGGACCTTTCAGGCCAGGCGGAGGGTGAGGCCTGGATCCCATCAAGTCGGGCTGGTGCGGAGGGCTGACCAAGGAAGGGTCTTCCACACAGTGTGCCTGTCACTGCGTTGTCTGCTGGTCTGTTCTCACTCCATGGTGCATATCACCCTGGGATGTGGTCGGTCTATTAGCTTAAAAATTGAAGTGTAAGTGTGTGTGTGAGCAAGCAAGAGAGAGAAAGAACAGTGATTCCGTTATCTTCATTTCCCATCTGTTGTTTTCATTTAAGTAGGTAACCCTTAAAAAATTCAGTCTTACATTGCAGGCTGAGGGCTGAAGAACTGATGCTTTTGAATTGTGGTGTTGGAGAAGACTCTTGAGAGTCCCTTGGACTGCAAGGAGATCCAACCAGTCCATCCTGAAGGAGATCAGTCTTGGATGTTCTTTGGAAGGAATGATGCTAAAGCTGAAACTCCAGTACTTTGGCCACCTGATGTGAAGAGCTGACTTATTAGAAAAGACCCTGATGCTAGGAGGGATTGGGGGCAGGAGGAGAAGGGGATGACAGAGGATGAGATGGTTGGATAGCATCACCAACTCGATGGACATGGGTTTGGGTGGACTCCGGGAGTTGGTGATGGACAGGGAGGCCTGGTGTACCACAGTCCTTGGGGTTGCAAAGAGTCGGACATAACTGAGAGACTGAACTAAACTGAACATTGCAGGCAAATTTAAGGGAAATTCTTTTTGAAAACTCACAAATATCCTCTAAATAGTCAGGAGTGTCTCTGGTGCTCCAGGTGCCGGGCTGGACACTGAGATATGGAAAAAGAGCAGGCTGGGAGAATGACCATCATGAAATGCCCATGCCTTCCCTATCATCCCCAAATGTCACCTCTTTTCCCTTGATCAGGTTCCTTTCTCGGTCCCAGACTCTCCCTCCCACCCCCTCAACACCCTCCAACCCCACCTCCATCCCCCTAGTCTGGAGGAGAAATGCTTTCTTTCTTTCAAATCCTGTATTTCTACTTTCACCATGACAATAGGGTACCCAACCGTGAGACTGTGGTAAGATAAATAGTGGCTGATATATGTAAAATCTTTTTACATGTGTCAGTCCTCAAAAACTACTCTATGGTAAAGGCCCTTATTGTCTCCATTTTATAGATGTTGAAACCAAGGCACAGAGAAATTAAGTCATTTGATCACTATCACATACGTTCAAAGTCACATGGCTGATAAGTGCCAGAGCTAGGGTTTGACTCCAGGTAGACAGTCCAACTCCTGAGACTGGGGTCCTTAACTGTGACAGTTTATTTCCCACGTTAAACTGTTCACCGCTGTGAATTCTCCTCTAGATTTTAATAGCCGAAACTATGTCTGTTTTGTTCCCCTGGATCCCCAGTGCTTAGTTCCGTGCTTGACACTTCATAGGGTTCAAGATAAACATGTGGAGACTGGTTGATTGCAGATAAAGGCAAAGGGAAATTTGGGACAACAGGTGTGAGGTCTGATAATGGAGCAAGCCTCTTGAATTTAAAGACACTGAGGAGAACAGGTCCTTCAGGAGAGCTACAATCCAGAGCCTAACAAAGCTGGGTAAGATTTAGATCATTAGAGGAAACTGATCTTTATTCTTAAACTGGGTGTTAGAAATGTGTGTGGAAGGTCCCTGACCATGCTAACACTTTTTGGTAGGTGGATCTCTCCCCCAGACAGGCACCCTCTGGAGACTCCCGTAGGCTGCCTGAGTCAGCCTATAGTGCATGTGGTCTCTGAGGAAGCCTCTGTCCCATCCAAGGGTCTGGGAGCTCCGTCACACTGATTCCACCAGCCAGGCTCATCAACCTGACCATTCTGTCTGCTGACCACCGGGGCTCAGTTTAGAAGGCACCTCGGTCTTCAATCTGACCCCAGGCATCTGCCCTCCCCATCTCTCCCCAGAGCATCACAGTGTAGGGCAGTGAAGGTTGTGGGGGCTGGTGGCTCCAGCTTCCTGAGTGACTGGCCTAGCCCTGTCTCCTCTAAAGAACCAGAAGGGGTTCCCCATCCCTCCTGCACCATCAGCCATGCTGACTTGCTCTGAAGACACCTGGCAGTCATTCAAAAGCTGTCTTGACTCTCCTGAGATTGCCTGGAGGGGATTGTCCTGTCCTTGGCTGGGACCCCATGGGGCCATCAGCCCATCCTAGTTCTGCTGCTCTGGTACTGCCAGGGTGGGGGAGCATCTGACCTGTCCTGGGTGCAGCAGACCCGATCCACAGGACCCCTGTGGCTCTCCTCCTGAAATCCTTCCAGCCTTGAATCTAAACCCTTCACGGACAAACCTTTATCCTTTTAAATGACTCCTTTAAGGTTTGATCTCCTGCTCAAGGCCAGAGTCAGCTCTTTAGAAAAGGGAGGAGAGAGCCCTTCTGGAGCCATCCGTCTGCCTCGCTGTCACTATTGTGCCTTAAGTGAACCCCTTTATGTGGGGAGAGGCCATTATGATCATTTTTGGTTATTAATTGCCCATCAGTTTGTGCCTCTGAATAGCCTTCACGGGCAGTTTTGGACTCCATTCTCTGCTGCTGCCTTGGACACAGATTCTTTTCACAGAGAGACGCTGGCTCCAATGCAACAATGGGGCTTAAAGTCAGCGCTCCTTGCCTTGGAGGTGATGCTGCTTCAGAGCACGGAGAGGGCTGAGGGCTAGGGTCAGACTGCAGAACCAAGGAGGTAGGGGAGCTGAAGAAGCTGGACGCAGGCTACATCTCCACAAGATGAAGCATCAACTCTGGGTTGGGGCGGGGTGACTCAAAGACACTGTAACAGGGAGGGGTCGCAGAGAGAACGAAGTCCACCTGGTTTTCTAGGGTAGGGGCCAACACCAGCTGCAAACAGCTGCCTCAGTGCAGGCCAGGAATGTCGGTCTCAGGAAAATTTAAGGACACGGCCTTTCTCTGGCTTCTGTTTAAGGCCAATGGACGTCTCCTTCAGGATTGTTACCCTGAGGGTGGGAGGTTGTCAATGATAATTGTCATTTATTGTGTGCTAAGTCTTGTGCTTAGAGCTTTGCTCTTAGAGCTTTGCTTAGGCTGGACATCCCTGAGGCAGGGAGCCCGTCCTTTATTCAGCGTGAATGTGCTTACTGACAGCTCATCCTTGGCCAGCACTGTTGAGCTGGTAGGCAAAACGGCCAGCCTTTCACTTGCACTTTCAGTCCTGCAGCTTACAGGAGAAAGGGTGGGGGTAGTGATGGGAAAAGGCCGGGGCTGCTATCGTGAATTAAAACAGCAAAGGAGGCAGATATATGAGAATAACATTTCTGAGGAAGTGGTTATTAATATGGGAAGGAGCTGTCGACTTAAAAAACAGTCACAACATAAAAGTTGAGCGTTATATTTTATTTGGTGGAAATTTTTAGGACTTTAAGCCTGGGAGACACCATCTCAAGTAACCCTGAGAGAACTGCTTCGAGGGGGTGGGGGTGGGGTCGGGGGTGGCAAGGGTAGGAGCTTGGGAGGCTAGGTAGGGGTGAAGGAGTCAGGTTAGGTAGAAGTTTGCCACAAAGGGCAGGTAGTCTGAACAACAAAAGATTACTGTTAATTAAGGAAAACCAGGTATCTCAAGTTAAGGAATTTAGCTTGCTGTTCCATGTATGGAAAGATGCAAGAGCCTGTGCTTACTGAAATCATTCCTTTCATATGCATCTCAGCTATCTGGGGCCAGTATCCAGCGTTTTTCGTATCCCCCTTCCCCCAGCTCCTCAAGGATGGGTGCCTGATTGCAGGTATTGCTTTTCCTGGGCATTCTACAGGCTCAGAAATTCATGTTTGGAGGGCCGGAATCACTGATGGCTGTGGGTCCTTGTTTGTGGATATGGCAGGAAATACTCCATTTCTCAGCACCAACCAGGAGGAGAGTTAGGGCCTTCTTGACAGAGGGATAGACGTGTGCAAAAGTCTTGAGATGCAACAAACCTTAGCGTCTTCAGGGAACAACATGAAGGCCAAGTGAATGGAGCAGTTCTCGCAGTGGATGTCTTGTGGATCCCAGCATCACCTCAGAAGTTAGCAATGCACATTGTCAGGCCCACCCCAGATCTACAGGATCACAGACCTTGGGGTGAGGGGCCCAGCAAGGTTTCCAGATATTTCTGATGCATATTAGAATCAGAGAACCACTGGACTTGAGCATATTGTGCAGGGGGCTGGGATTGTCTGAGATGAGCTGTGGAACTTGGTAGGGCCTGGGAAAGTGCAATAGTCAGTTTAGATTTTAAGTGCATTTGAAATCACGAAAGGATTTTTATCGGGCGTCCCAGGTAGCTCAGCTGGAAAAGAATCCACCTGCAATGCAGGAGACCCCGGTTCAATTCCTGGGTTGGGAAGTTCCCCTGGAAAAGGGATTGGCTATCCACTCTAGTATTCTTGGGCTTACCTTGTGGCTCAGGTGGTAAAGAATCTGTCTGCAATGTAGGAAACCTGGCTTCAATCCCTGGGTTGGGAAGATCCTTTGGAGAAGGGAAAGGTTACCCACTCTAGTATTCTTGCCTGGAGAATCCCCATGGACAGAGGAGCCTGGCCAGCTACAGACCATAAGGTCGCAGAGTCAGATACAACTGAGCAACTAAGCAAACACACAAATGATTTTCAGCACTTGGGTGGGATGATTGATTTTTCATTTTGAAATATTCCTGGCTGCTCTGTGGAGAAGTGATGGATGGGGAGGGGGTCAATAATGGAAGATGGAAGCCCAGTTGGGAAGCTGCTTGCCATATCCTTAGCACCTAGAACTACAAGAGGTAATAGTAGATGTTCAGTAAATATTTATTGAAAGAATGATCACATTTCAGATTGTTATCTGTTCTCAAATCACCCTGTAGCTCCATCCATAGCATTTGCCACATGTGAAATTCAGTGAATCATGCATAATTGTTGGTATGCCTCTTCCACTCTACTATGATTTCTAAAGGCAAGAACTAGTGCCAGGCACGATGCCTGCCACGTGGGGCTTCAAGGATTATTTGTTGAATGAATAATTGAATGTAATCATAGCATCTCTATGAATGGGAACTGTTATTATTCCCACTGTACGGCAGATGAAACATTAGAAGAGGTAAGTAAGTTGTCTTTCTAGGAATCATTGGGGCTGGAATCAGAACTCAAGCTCTCTGGGACAATGCTCACGCCCCCACCCCTTGCCGTCTTACCTTTGTGCTGTTTAAGAAAAATCACCAGTAGGATTCCAGAGTCTTGTCTGTGCCTGTGAAACAGTCCCCTGAGAATGGTTGCCAGCCGTGAGCAATGCATGAGAACCCAAGGCATCAAAAGGCTTGATATTTTGGGGCCTGCCGGGTTGCCATGGTGTCTGACCTAGAGAAGGCAGAGACGTCCTCCTCTGCCAGGCTGAGGCCTGAGTATGCATATTCATGGCAGGGCCAGCCCTATCGAGGGGGAGGGGAGGAGGCCAAGCAGGCAGCACAGGCTGCTCCTGCTGCTCAGGGTCTGGGCACCTTGGAGGTGCGGCGGTTCATCCAAGCCTCCCAGATTGCTCCCATCAGTTCCTCCCAACCGGGTGAGGACCCAGCTCTGAGAAGCATAATCAGAAGGCTTTGCTTTTCAGGCAGAAGAAAGGGAAGTATGGGAACGTGTATTTAAAGGATGCCCGTGATGTCCCAGGTTCCCCTGATGTGACCTGCAAGTCATTGTCCATTACAAGTGCCTGCGATGTGCCAGGTGCCTTGCTAGATTGACAGGCACTATTCCACTGAATCCTCAAACACCTCTCTGAGATGCAAATAATGATTATTAATAGGTATTAGTGACATCTAGCGTGTGGACTGGGCTTCCCAAGTGGCCCAATGGTAAAGAATCTGCCTGCCAAGGCAGGAGACACAGGAGATCCGGGTTGGGACACTCCCCTGGAGTAGGAAATGGCAACCAGCTCCAGTATTCTTGCCTGGAAAATTCCATACACAGAGGCGGGAGCCTGGCAGGCTACACAGGCCGTGGGGTCCCAAAGAGTCAGACGGGACTGAGCAACGAGCACACATGCCCAGCATAGTGTGTGGAATAACCCTACAAAGTGACGTTATGCGGGTGAGGTCACTGAGGTTTGGAGAGAAAAGAAGCAGTTTGCACATCCTCCCAAGCAGATGTGTCAGAGATGTGACTTGAACCCAGGTCTATTTGACTTTATAGCTCACTCCCCGCCCTATCCCAGGCTTTGTCCTTGGGGTAGTCTTCTGAGGATGGCTTAAATGTCCCTTCCCAGGACTGGACTCTGTTTACAGGTGACCTCTTCCATTGTGCAGGGTGATGGGCGAGGTGAGGTGAATCAGAGACAAACTCAAAGCTCTTCAGATGAAAAGTCGCCACAGTCCCACCCTCTGATGTGCCCTTTCCCTTGTCACTTCCCCAGGACTCAGCTCTTTTGTAAAATGCAGTCTAGGTAGGAGAGGGATCAAGTGACTTATTAGGTCGAAAGTTTATTCAAACATAGTTATTAAGCTCCTACTATGTACCAGACTCTGTTCAAGACTCTGGGGACAGAGGGGGACATGGGTCAGACAGCATCTCCACTGTCATGGAGTTTATATTCTAATGGGGAAAGAAAAAGTATAAGCAATATTTAAATCAGACAGGGGAGAAGGAAAACAGTACCATCACTAATGCCTTTTAGGGAGCACTGGTAAATGCTATGGAGAAACTGAAATAAATTGCAGTAGAAAAGGGAGGATAGGTTGAGCAGGCTAATTCAGATTGGGTGGTCTGGAAATGTGGCTCTAGGAAATTGACTTGGAGGTGAGAAGAAACCGGTTGTGTGAAGATGAACGGACCAGGGTGCCAGGTGGAGGGAAGAGGCTTCAGGGGAAGAAAAGGATGGTCTGATGGCAAGCATCAGCTGGGAAGAGGGAGGGAGGTGGTGACAGAGCCAGGGCATGGAGGGCCCGGTTGGCTGTGGTAAGGAGTTTAGGTTTCCTTTTCATTAGGATGGGAGGTTGTTTGAGATTTAAGCAGGAAGTGACACTCTCTGATTTGCATTTCTGAAAGGTCACTTGGGCTGCCACAGGAAGGAGGGATGGCAGGGGGCGGGAGAGAGGGGGAGCAGGAGGGCCGGTCCTGTCTGCGGGAGCTGCTGGCGTGGGGTGTAACTGGCAAAGCAGGGAAAAGCAGGCAGATTTTGTAACAATTTGGGGGGGGGCAGGTCTGAGCTGGGCAGAGGGGAGAACCGGGGCGTGTGGGACAAGCTCCTGCCCTGCAGGATCTAACAGCCACTTGCAAACTCCCACCCCCCATGAAGTAACGACAGAGCATTGAAGAGAATGAGGCACTGGCACTGGAGCGGGCTGTGGGCACGGAATGGTCTGCAGGAACACAAGCAGGGAGATGCAAGGAGGAGGGGGCTTCCCTTCCAGGCCTGCCTGCCTACACGCTGCCTCTCCTCTGGTCCTGCCGCCTCCGGCTGGTCCCTTATCTCACGGGTAGTTTGGGGACAGGCTTGGCTCCCGTGTGCCAGGCATCCTGCTCTCACCCCGTCTGCCAACCCAGCCAGCTGAGAGCATCTGTGAGGCGGCAGCTTCGTGGGCGAAAGAGGCCCCACGGTGGGTGTTGGGCCTGGTGCCCATAGCTGCCATTCAGTTAGTGGCTCACGCCTTGTTCTGGTAGCATGTGGACCAGAGGTCAGCCCAGTGACAGCCACGTTCAGCTGGGAGCAGGCGGGGCCTGTGCTGGGAGGTAAGGGGGATGGAGGCCAGGGTGACCAGCCAGCTGTGGCTGCCCCCAGGGCCCCTTCCCACAGGTGTCGAATGTGAATGGAGATGAAGCGTTTAATGAGGGGACCCTCCACAAGTGCACAGGATTCACCAAGGCCTTCCTGTTGCTAAGGCACACATTTGTGTGAAATATGATAAAGGCCCCACTCATATCCCTGAAACCTGCCCAGGAACTTCCAGGGCCCCTTGTCTCCTGCATATTAACAGTGATAGTAGCAAGCTAAGCCTTCCATTGACCCACCGTGGGTCAAGCACTTTCTAAGTGCTGTATCTTTGTTAACTTTTTAAATCCTTTGTTAGCTTATTTGATCCTTCAAGGTAGGGTCTGTTATCACCACCATGGTATAGATCAGGCAGTCAGAATACAGAGGGACCCAAGTGCTGCAGCTAGTGAGAAGCAGAGTCAAGATTTGAAGCCAGGGAGTCTGGTTCTTTGGCCTGTGTTTAAACAGTTTTCTATACACAGTAAATAAAGAATAAGAGTCCAGAGCCCTATCCTGGCATGTGGTGCTCCTAGCTCCATCATTCCACCTTTCAGACATGCCTCCCACCTCCGAGAGGCCATCTTCCATGGTGGTTGTGCATTTAAACCCTGAGATGGGTGAGTTCAGTTCAGTTCAGTTGCTCAGTCATGTCCAACTCTTTGCAACCCCGTGGACTGCAGCACACTAGGCTTCCCTGTCCATCACCAACTCCCTGAGATTGCTCAAACTCATGTCCATTGAGTCGGAGATACCATCCATCCAACCATTTCATCCTCTGTCATCCCTTCTCCTCCTGCCTTCAATCTTTCTCAGCATCAGGGTCTTTTCCAATGAGTCAGTTCTTTGCATCAGGTGACCAAAGTATCAGAGCTTCAGTTTCAGCATCAGTCCTTCCAGTGAATATTTAGGACTGATTTCCTTTAAGATTGACTGGTTTGATCTCCTTGTGGTCTAAGGGACTCTCAAGCATCTTCTCCAACACAATAGCTCAAAAACATCAATTCTTCAGTGCTCAGCTTTCTTTATAATCCAACTCTCACATCCATACATGACTACTGGAAAAACCATAGCCTTGACTAGATGGATCTTTGTCAGCAAAGTAATGTCTCTGCTTTTTTAATATGCTGTCTAGGTTGGTCATAGCTTTTCTTCCAAGGAGCAAGCATCTTTTAATTTCATGGCTGCAGTCACCATCTGCAGTGATTTTGGAGCCAAGAGAATAAAGTCTGTCACTGTTTCCATTGTTTCCCCATCTATTTGCCATGAAGTGATGGGGCCAGATGCCATGATCTTAGCTTTTGAATGTTGAGTTTTAGGCCAGCTTTTCATTCTCCTCTTTCATTTTCATCAAGAGGCTCTTTATTTCTTCTTCACTTTCTGCCACGAGGGTAGTGTCATCTTCATATCTCAGGTTTCTCCCAGCAATCTTGATCCAGCTTGCGCTTCATCCAGCCTGGCATTTTGCATGATGTACTCTGCATATAAGTTAAATAAGCAGGGTGACAATATACAGCCTTGACGTACTCCTTTCCCAATTTGGAACTAGTCTGTCATTCCATATCCTGTTCTAACTGTTGCTTCTTGTCCTGCATACAGATTTCCATACAAATCTTCTTGACCTGCGTACATGAGATTGGTGAGTGGGGGTTCAAATCCGATCTAGCATCAACTAGCTTTGTGACTGGGGCTGAGTAACTTAGGCAAAGAGCAGCATGGACCATGGCAGGGGGGCTTGAGTGTGTGAGCAGAGGTGATGACGCAGGTGGGTGGAGGGAGGGGAAGTGGTAGGAGATGAGCTTGGAAATGCAGGCTGGGGTCCTGACTGCTCAAAGTCCCTTAGACTGAATTTCATGCTGAAGACAGGAAAGTGCTCCATCAGTGAAAGCTTCCAATCATAAGAAGACTGCCAGGTTCAAGTGGTAAGAAAGCCCAACCCAAACTCGCTCAGGCATAGAAGAAATGTATTAGCTTATGTCACAGAATCATCTGCAGATGAAGTTTCAGGCCAGACTTGATCCAAGGATGATACATCGTGTCATTAAGAGTTTTTTTGCCTTTCTCCTCTCTACGCTGCATTCCCAGATGCAATCTCCCCTCTGGTGGCACACCGATTACCAATGTCCTTGCAGTTCAGTTCCCCTAAACAGTGAGTGCTTTTGCCTGAGCCAAGATCCTGAGATTAGCTCGGAGTAGATGGATTGTCCCGGCCCAAGTTACTTGCCCACACCTGAAGTATCTTGGGTATGAGGGGTGTGGCACTCTGATTGTCCAGGCGTGGTCACAGGCTCACCCCAAGGAGGACAATCATGTCTGTTACCAGAAGAAGGGCAAGTTATGGCAGTGATGTAGCAGGTGTCTCCTTAGAGTTGTGCTCAAGCAAAGGGGTGGTGTAATCAAGCAACAGTTTAGGAAGATTGTGTTGGTGCTGATGTGGAGGATAGACTGGGCCAGGGAGATGTGGGAGGTCTCTTTGTGTTTGAAAAGCAGTATTGCGAATAGACACTGGCCAGACTACTTGGATCTGGACTGAGGAGATCCTGAAGTCAGTCTGAGGCTTTATTCTTTAGGTACCTGGGAGCCATAGAATGTTTTAGAGCAAGAGAGGGCTCTAGCCTGAGTTACGTTTCATGATGACTATTGCCACAGTAACTTAGAAGTGGTCTGAGGTAGGGAGAAGCCCTTCCGAGATTCTAGTCAGCAGGCAGTAGTGAAGGAACAAGAGGTTTAGACTTGGAGAGAAAAAGTCTGGCTCTTCCATTTTCAATGGTGTGACCCTGGGCCAGATACTTAACCTTTCTTCTGTTTTCTCATCTGGAAAAGGGGATAATAATCTTGATCTGAAAGACTGTGACTTAGAAAGTTTCTGAAACACATCTAGCCAATGGTGCACTTCATACCATTAGTACAAAACAAATCCTGGTTTCTTTTCTTCTTCCTTCCTCTTCTCCCTCTCTCTGGGGACCCAGTTCAGCTGAGTTTGAAGAAGTAGGCTCTGACTGATAAAGAATATGGGCTTGGAAGCCAAAAAGTGAACAGTGAAAGAGTAAGTTACTTAGTTGTATATGACTCTGCAACTCATGGACTGTAGCCTGCCTGGCTCCTCTGTCCATGGAATTCTCCAGGCAAAAATACTAGAGTGGACAGTCATTCCCTTCTCCAGAGGATCTTCCTGACCCAGGGATCGAACCCAGGTCTCCTGCATTGCAGGCAGTTTACCATCTGAGCCACCAGGAAGGCCTAGAAGGCACAGACCTGGTCAAATCTAACTTCCCTGTTTAACAGCTCTATGACCTTGGACAGTCTCTCTGAGCTTCTGTCCTCATCTGAAAATTTTCATTTACAATCCTACTTGACCCAACAGATGAAGTTCATCATGTCACCTGCTGGCACATACTGAGTAACCTACAGAGAGTAGGTATTAGAAATCATAACTAAAAAGTCTTGGTTGCAGGGGTTGGGAATCAAAAATGAACTTTCTAGATAGGTGAATCTCACCTAGCAATCCTGGGAGAGAGGTTCCCCCTCGCTTGGTGGGTGGGGTTTTATACTCCTCATTTCCTTCCGCATGCAGTAAAGGGAGTTGAGACTTACAGCATACTTCTGATGGGATTCATCATTTCAGGTCCTTAGTATTAAATGCAGGTCTGATTTTCCAGGAGGGGGCGATTAGCACTGCAGCAGCTTCCGTCTGCCGAGTTCAGGTGCTGCGGTTGTAATTTGTAACCAGCACCTTCCCATTTGGCTCCTTTGCGGCCATCTGGTCCCCTTAGCAGAGATCTGTTTTGTTGGCAACGACAGTGTTGAGTAAATGCCACGGGAAAGTTGAAATTTACCCATCAGAGCTCAGTGCACCATAGAGACTCCCTTCTCAGCCCCCACAGAATGATCATCTCTGACCCCGCCTCCCCTCTCACTAGTCCGTTGCCAGCACACCTCCGTGGGGATTTTCTAGCACTATAATTATTTTATTGCCAAGAATCAGAGTAATTATAACTTTCCCAGGGATTTCCTAGGAAAAGATGAACTTGGATTTATGCATAAGCACATTCAAAAAACGAGGTTTGGGAGTTGTGCGTTTTATGTGGTTTGAGACATTTTCCTGAGTTTCATTTCACTAAAATACTTAATAAGTTTCTGCCTGCTGCATAGTGTGTTGATGATGATGATGTAAGCTACCATTAATCTGAGAACACAGTATGCATTAGGCAGTGTGATAGGTATTTTATAAACTTGTCTTCTGATCAGCCCAATCTGGAAGGGACTGCTTAGGTCACTGTTCTTTCAAAACCATAGCTTGTGATACATTACTTGGTCATGAAATCAATTTGATGAGTTGAAAGCAGCATTTAGAAAAGGGAACGATGGAGACTGGAATGAGATGGAATGGAATAGAATGGGATGAAATCAAGTGGTATGAAATGAAGTGGGATGGAATGGAGTGGGATGGGATGGGATGGAATGGAGTGGAATGGAATGGTTTGAAGTGGATTGATGTGGGATAGAATGATGTGAACTGGAGTGGAATGGAATGGCATAGCATATTACATATCAGAGAGCATTGCAAGAAGCCAGAGGAAGAATGTTTTATGAAACTATGTCTCAGTTACGAACATAATATGTGTGAGTACTAGGTTGTAATGAAAAGTGAATTTCGTACAATGGGTGGTGGAGAAAAAAGCTGGAAACTCACTGTCTTAACTCTGTGGTTCCCAAGCTTTACTGCATCAGAGTCTCCTGGAAGGTGTGTTAAAGCACAGGGTGCCAGCCCCTGTCCCCAGAGTTTCTGGTTCAATAGGTCTGAGTTGGGCCTGAAACTTTGCTCTCAAGCTCCCAGGTGCACTGATACTGCTGTTCCAAACCACGTTTGAAAACCACTGACCAAATGACTCCGTCTCACAGGTGAAGAGACTGAGATTCAGAGAGAAAGTAATACACCTACGATCCACAGCTGGTGTGATGAAGAGCTAGGATACAGATTCAATCTGTCTGACCCCAAACTGTAAGCCATGTTATGCTCAGTTTAGTTTTGGAAATAATCCATCTTCAACAAGTGACTCTGGCATCTCTCTGTATATTTTGTGTTTGTTTCTGTATTTTTTTCTCCAAAGCCTATATAAACTGCCTGAGATAGAAGAAACATTGGCACTGGCAAGCCCAACCCCCTTATTACCTAGATGGATACTTAGTCCCTGGAGGGAAAGAGAAACTCAGGCTTGGTGTATGTTGGACAGCATCCTTAGCCTTCATCAATATTTACAAGCCTGCTTCACCTCCTTCTCTCAGCAACTTCATACCTGGGCTTAACTGGAGTCTTGACATGTGTGTGGCTTCGTCTCATGAAGATCCCACGCTGAGGAAAAGCCTCTTTGCCCCGGAATGTTCTCTGTATCAACTCTGATTCCTGAAGAACCCTCATAGTGGCCCACACGTGGTGCTTCCTAGCCTGGGACACTGAGTGTAGTATTCAGAGGATGCTTTTTATTTCTTCTACATGTAGCTAAGTGGAAAGGGCAATAGCTATGGGATTAGACAGAGTTGGGTCAAATCCTGGGTCCATTACTATGTGATCCTGAGCCATCTACCTGGTTAATTCATGTCCTGATTTGACATCTTTTGTGAAAGTGAAAGTTGCTTAGTCGTGTCTAACTTTTGTGCAACCTCAAGGACTGTAGGCTGCCGGGCTCCTCTGTCCATGGGATTTTGCAGTCAAAAATACAGGAGCAGGTTGCCAATCCCTTCTCTAGGGAATCTTCCCAACCTAGGGATTAAACCCAGGTCTCCTGCATTGTAGGCAGATTCTTTACTGTCTGAGCCATATCTTGATTTGGCATCTTTTCTGCAGTACTAGAAATACCTATAACCTCATCCATGGGATTTCCCTGGCAAGAATACTGGAGTGAGTTGCTAATCCCTTCTCCAGGGGATCTTCCAACCCAAGAATCAAACCCAGGCCTTCTGAATTGCAGGCAGATTTTTTACCGTCTGAGCCATGTCTTGATTTGACATCTATTGTACAGGACTAGAAATACCTATAACCTCATAGGTACTTTCTGAATATTAAATAACATATCTGAAACACTTAGCATGACACTTGGTACCGAAGGAACCCTCAATAAGCAGCAGATAGTACACTCCTTGTTCATTCACGCACAAATATTAATTGAGTACCTACTTTGTTTCAGGCACTGTGCTATGTATACCAAAGCTACAAAGACAGTAAAGAATCCACTTGCAATGCAGGAGGCTCAGGCTCAGCCTGGGTGGGGAAGATCCCCTGGAGAAGAGAATGGCTACCCGCTCCAGTATTCTTGTCTGGAGAATCCATGGTGGGGTTGCCAAGAGTTGGACACAACTGAACGACTAAGCACACACACACTGGCCCTGCCTTTAGGCAGCTCACACTCTTGCTCAACTAATCTACCTGTCCCCACTCTCTAATCCCATGCCCTTGGCAGACATGGCTACTTGACCGTTTTGTATCAGTATTTCATACTGAGCTCAATATGCACTTTAACTTGCTTCTCCACATGGCAATTTAGGCAGTGTTGCCCAGCAGCTGGAGTGACTGTAAACCACTGGCTTCTCTGCTTTCCTTAGTTTAGTGGCCGGGACTTAGAAATGGACAATTACAGTGGTGTGTGGTAAATGCCATGATAGGGGAAAATAGAGATCCTCAGATTCTATGTGAGGGTTGCTCCGTTCTCTGGGAGAGCATGCTGTGTAAGGCTTCCAGAGGGAGCTGAGTCTGGAAGGACAGATATGGAGTTAATTAGATGTAAAGGAGAGTTGGTGATCAGGGAGATGGGGGAATAGCATGTATACACGCAGACATACAAGACAGATGAGCAAACAGGCAGGTCTTTCTCTCTCTCTGTCTTCATTTCCATCTCCATCTTTACCTCTCTCTCCATCTCCATTTCTTTCTCTCTCCCCAAATCCATCTCTTTCTCTCTCTCCATCTCTCTCTCCACCTCCATCCCTACCCCCATCCTCATCTCCATCTTTCTCTCCATCTCCTCCTGTGTGTTCTGGAGGCAAGAGAGAGCAATGGGGACATTTAGGGAACTGGAGAAGGCAATGGCACCCCACTCCAACACTCTTGCCTGGAAAATCCCATGGATGGAGGAGCCTGGTGGGCTGCAGTCCATGGGGTCGCGAAGAGTTGGACACGACTGAGTGACTTCACTTTCACTTTTCACTTTCATGCATTGGAGAAGGAAATGGCAACCCACTCCAGTGTTCTTGCCTGGATAATCTCAGGGACGGGAGAGCCTGGTGGGCTGCCGTCTATGGGGTCGCACAGAGTTGGACACGACTGAAGCAACTTAGCAGCAGCAGCAAGGAGAACCAGGTGTAGGCAAAGGCTGTATTGAGACTGCAACAGTAAGGAGAGGCCTTTCTGGAAGTCAGGGGACCATCACTGTGCCCCTGGGAGCAGGGAGGCGGCACTGCCTCAGTGGACAGAAAGCTGAACTGATGCCGATTAACCTGCAGACAAGAAGCCAACAGGCAAGCAATGTCTCTCCTCGGGATGAAAACCTCCGAATTCAGTGGAAAGATTTCAGGGCTAATGGAAGCATTTCTCTGCTTCATACGGTAGTAATCCAGGTCCCTCAGGATCCAGCACAGAACCTGATTAGTGCTGGGCCAAAACCACCCAGAGCGCCCATTTCCATCACGAGCTGACTGCAGGCTACACTCTAATGGGATTGTTTGTTTGAAAAAAAAAAAAAAATGCCATCTCTGCTTTAAAAGTATGTCCCTCTCACTGAACCCAAGCTCTGTTGCTATTGTGAGGAGATTGGGGGCCTGGCAAAAATATTTATGGTCCTGCTCTTGGGGTTGACTGGCTTTGAATTTTGGCTGCGGAACTTTCAGCGTTAGAGTAGAGGGAGTAGAAAGGAAGTGGCGTGGATCCAGGGAGCTAGCCTGCTGGTTGAATGACGCAGAGGCAGCACACCTCTGAGAGAGGGTCTGGCATCCAGACCCGGCTCACGTCTGGGTGACCTTGAGAAAGACCCTTCGCCTTTCCGGGCCTCAGTTTTCTCACTTGCAGAATGGAGAAGTTGGAATTGTTCTGTCTAAATGTCCTTCCATCTGTAATATTTCTTGTTTAGACAGCAATCACTTGGGAGATTTGGTTTGTAAGGAGTTTGATCAGCAAATTGCCAGACTCTGTCTGTTCTCATCCATCAGAGGGATATACACTGCTAATGTGCTTTATCCGAACTTGCTGCTGTGATCAGAAGCAAGCTATTTGCTGCAAAAAAGTTAGATATTGTTGGCAAATCCCTGCAGCATGTGCTGTGTCCCTACAGTTTGGCTTTTAAGCTTGTGTCAAACTCCAAATGTGCATTCCAGGGAATTTTAATTTGGGGATAACTTTCTCAGCCAACTGCAAAAACCCTGTTTGGCCCTTAATGAAACTAAAGCAATTTTGGTTTTATGGGACTAGGCTGATACTAGTACTATTTTTAAAGAATATCCTGGAGTTGGGCCCTCTCATGAGCTAGCCTGGAACGGTAGTGCTATGATGGGGTTCCCATGGAACAGTCCTATTGCTTTAGTTTGAAATAGTGTTGATTTTGACAGGTTAACTTGGAATGAAACTTGGTGAGCCTGGGAAACGATCTGTAGAACAGCATTGTCCAGTTGTCTGAGGGTAAGAGGATGCTGAGGGTGTGTACCTTCTCTGGCAGTCGCATCAGCCATGTGTGGGAAGGTGTGCTCCTGATTGTCCAAGAAAAAAGGGAGCCCCCTGCTGGATGGAGGACTGCCCTGTGCGGTAGCCACAAGTATATCAAGATTACTTCCTCCTAAAGGAGACCAGTCCTGGGTGTTCATTGGAAGGACTGATGCCGAGGCTGAAACTCCAATACTTTGGCCACCTCATGCGAAGAGTTGACTCATTGGAAAAGACCCTGATGCTGGGAGGCATTGGGGGCAGGAGAAGAAGGGGACGACAGAGGATGAGATGACTGGATGTAATCATCGACTCAATGCACATGAGTTTGGGTGAACTCCGGGAGTGGTGATGGACAGGGAGTCCTGGCGTGCTGCGATTCATGGGGTTGCAAACAGTCAGACACGACTGAGCGACTGAACTGAACTGATCTGACAGGTAGAGTAGAATCAAAAGTCTTCATTTTTTAAAAAATAAATATGCTTTCTCTGGTATTAAATGATCGTTATTTCTCCAGAAGATTTTAACTATTTTAATTGCTGTTAAAGAAATCAAATTTAATTAACTAGCTCACCCAAAAAGCCTCTAAAATTTCAGCTTCATGATGAAAGATTAAGAATGAAACTCGGCTTTTTGTGTGTTGGAAGGTTGTAGAAAGGGGAACTGGAGAATAGGTCCTCCATTTAGGGCTTTTGTGAAAGTTTAAGCTGAACCCTGAGAATGGAAGATGATATAGCATTAATCACATTCATTTGAGGATTCACGATAGTTTACACTTTATGTCTCACTTGATCCTCAAACATATGGTAGACATTTTACAGTTGGGGAAATTGAGGTTCAGCTCTTTAGTGAGGGAGCTGCAGTTAGAACCCAGGTACCCAAATTCCTTTACTTTTCTAATATCTTAGGATTAGAAATGGTCTTTTCCCAAGAGGTGAACCCTGAAGGTAATCAGTCGAGAGGAAATTAAACAGTTAAAGTTCTGATGATAAAGCACCAACTGGTCCCTATAATGTATGATGCTTTCTGGGGAGACACAAAGGTCTAGAAATACACATAAATGTGAGCTTCATTAAAATGCAGTTTACAAGAGAGAGTTCAGTTAGCTGAATTTCTTGTTTCCATGAGAGAGTGATGATGATAGTAATTTGGTGATGTGTGTGTTTGGTATTTCATTTAAATTTTTATAGCACCACGCCAGATGGGAAGACAGACAGCATTTGTAAAAGCCTTGTGGTTGCACTGGGTGATGGGCCAAAGTAACAGGTCAGACTTAATCATTTTGTCTGTATCGGTGGGATTTCTCCTTCTGTGACCTCACTGTGGAAAATCCATTTGCACCTGCCCACAGCTCCTTGTTTCTTCCACCAAATGCCCCTACTGGGCCTGCCCCTGAGATGTGACTGGCGGCGACACCCTTGGCAAGAGGGATCATTTCCAGTTCGGGGGTGAATGGGCTTGCCTGCCATCCCTCCTCGCTTTCATGTCTGAAGGTCTGGGAACAAGGTAGAGGTGTGCAGGTGCTGGAGCCAGCTGCTGCTCAGAGCAGATGAGCGTTTCCTGGAACTAGTCCCAGACGATGAATCGCTTTTGTGGCACAGAGAGATGCACCGGAAAATTGTCCATTCACCATGCCCACTCTCTGCCTCTTGAATGCACTGATGCTTGCTTATTCTCAGCTCCACATGGCTCAGGAGTGAGCTGCACAGAAGACACTGAATGAACCGGGGTGGAGCCCAGCAAAAGCTGTCAGTTAGGTAGGGAGGGGAAGGGGAGATGTTGAGGACACGTCATTGGGCAGAGATGGCCTCCACCCCTGCTTCCTTCTAAAACTCTTACCAGTAATCACTGTAGGGAACTTGAAAATACAAAGTTGTAATCATTGTAGGGAACTTGAAAAATACAAAGTTACAAGGAAACATCAATTATTTCTAGACTTATTACTGAGAAGAAAAGCATATTTTAGATATATCTCCCATAAATTTGAGAATGTCTCTTTCCTTTCCTTTTCCTTTTCTCTTTCTTTTCCCCCGTGATCCGTACCTCCTTCCTCCCTCCCTTCCCTCCCTCTTTCCTCCCTTCCTCTCTCCCCTTCCCTCCCCTCATCTCCTCTCTCCTTCCTTCTCTCCCTCTCTTTCTTCCCTTCTATCTGCATCTTAACTGGGATCATATTGTATGTATAGTTTTGTGACTTGATTTTTAAATTGTATTCACATGCTCCCATGATAAGATGTTCTTTTCATATTAACATTTTTAATAGCTCAGGGATAATTTTTTTAGATGAACCATGACTAACCTAACCAATAAGGCATAACACTCTGTAAATATACCATATCTAACACATTATCTGGGAGAAGGCAATGGCACCCCACTCCAGTACTCTTGCCTGGAAAATCCCATGGACAGAGGAGCCTGGTAGGCTGCAGTCCATGGGATCGCGAAGAGTTGGACATGACTGAGCGACTTCACTTTCACCTTTCACTTTCATGCATTGGAGAAGGAAATGGCAACCCATTCCAGTGTTCTTGCCTGGAGAATCCCAGAGACAGTGGAGCCTGGTGGGCTGCCGTCTATGGGGTCGCACAGAGTCAGACACGACTGAAATGACCTAGCAGCAGCAACAACCCATTATTTATCTTTGGACGTTTAGGCTGTTTTCAGTTTTATTCAAAATAATAGATACTATTTTAATAAGCATCTTTGAACATAAATCTTACTTGGAATTTCTGATCAGAAATGGATCTCTGATGATCTCTAGAAGTGGGTAAAAACTATGAACTTAAACAAAACAAAAAAACTACTTGTGGTGCTCATGGCTGACTTGCTTTCCAGGAATTTTTATACCAATTTACGTTTCCTTTGGTGGTCAAAAAGCTTGTTCCCTTACACCCTGGATGGACAGACTTTCCTTGATAAACAACATAAACTGAGGGCAAGTTAAAAGGAGAGATCTGACATCCAACGTTGTCCAAAGAACATCAGGAAATATCTTTTTTCTCATGCGAATCTGTGGATTCTCAGAACTGCTGGTGAATCAGAATGACTTCTTGTTGCTGGAATCAGTGTCCTGTCCCTGGGATGGGCTGTCTGAAGGTGGATGGTAAATCTGTGGTAAATCTCAAAAACTGGAAGCTATTATTATGGTGATGTTTCTAGGTCCTTTCTGCTGTTATTTCATTCTGAGGTAGCTGCTTGTACCCTATTTTTTGGAAGAGGAGATTGAAGTGCCAAGAGGTTATATGAAATACAGATGACATAACTGTTGAGTGCAGAGATTTTGAAAACGAAGATCTGATGTTTGAGTTCTTGCATGCTCTGTCTGGAACCTTGGACCTATAAAATAGGGACAACCCAACTTAACTCATGGGACTGTCATATGAGTTCTCATGAGGATTAAATGAGGGAATTTCATGCAATGCTCCTGGCATCGTACCTGGTAGATGGAAAGTACTCAAAAACTTGTAGGCATTTTGCCCAAGTGGCAGAGTTGGAAGCAAACCCAGACAGCGTGACACCCAAATCCCCACCCTTTCCAGGGAACCCACTGCCCCCCAAAGATTGGTGGCTGCTCCGCTGGCGCCAGTTCTGGCACCAAGAATGCCCATGTATCAAGAATAAGCTGCAGGCCACCAGGGTGAGGCGGATGTGGTGGGAAGGCCATCTCTTTAGACTATGACCCGTCAGTTCTGTGGGGTGGGGCAGAGGATAGCAAGGCCTAAAAGATTGGCCTCTGGTGACCAGAGGATCATGTATTCTCTGTCAGACCGAGAAAAAAGACCTAGCTTTCCTGGAGTCCAGCTGTGCCAGCCCTGCAGCTAAGCCATCTGGTCCACCAGAGCCGCATCCCCACATCATCTGTGGGCTGGCTGCTGTGTTCCTCATCTCTAGCATTCCCCCACAGCCTCCAGCCTCACCTTACCAGGTGCACTCTCACCTGTTCGCAGGATCCTGGCAGGCTTTCCCTTGGCACATCTGGCAGGAGTTGGAAAGAGCAAGGCCGAGAAGGAAGAGAGCCACTGAAGCCCAGAACCTGCAGTCTTGATCTGGCTGCATTTGTTTCTGGCCGTGCCACAATTTCTACCTACTCTGTATTTGCTTACTGCACTTCTTGCAGTCTTTAATTTTTTCCTTGTTGTACTGAATTTTTCCAGCCGGGCAACTCTGGCCAGCTGTACAAAAGCCCCAAGAGAGGTTCTCCCTTTGCTTCTCTGTCTTCTTAAAAGGAAGCAAGAATACAAAATAAGGCTACCCTTGTGTCTCTTCTGTCACCTCTGCCTCTTTATTAACACTATGAGAGGAGGGTTGCCAGTCCTGGAGATCACTGGCACTGAACTTGCCCTTGGCTAGCGGGTCAACTCAGACCTTGCCAGGCAGCCCTTACACTGACTCCTGGGAGTTTGTTTCTGCATAGACTCCCTGTCTCCCTGGGGTTGAGGAAGGTTGGAAAACCTGAAGAACTGGTTGAGCCACAGGGCTTCAGGGAGCTGTTGACTACCCTGCTTCTGCTGCTTCTGCTGCTGCTGCTGCTGCTAAGTCGCTTCAGTCGTGTCCGACTCTGTGCAACCCCATAGACGGCAGCCCACCAGGCTCCCCCGTCCCTGGGATTCTCCAGACAAGAACACTGGAGTGGGTTGCCATTTCCTTCTCCAATGCATGAAAGTGAAAAGTGAAAGGGAAGTCGCTCAGTTGTGTCTTTGCGACCCCATGGACTGCAGCCTACCAGGCTCCTCTGTCCATGGGATTTTCCAGGCAAGAGTACTGGAGAACTCACTGAAAGTGTCGGGAGTGTTCCCAGATAGCCTCCAGGAGAATCAGAATGACTCAAGTGACATTTCTGTACCATAAGCTCCCTGGAACCCTATTACCCAGAGGAGGGTTCTGGTAGGGGGCAGGTGGTACACCAAAAAGTATTGGTTGGAGAGGGCTTAATCAAGGGACTGTTTACAAGGGTTAAGGGAACCAATAGGAAAAGCAGGAGCTGTGCCAAGCCTCAGGCTTGAGGGCTGAGGGGAGAAAGCTGTAGCCTTAGACAAGGGGCTCCTCGACAGCAGCCTTGGCCTCAAGGTGAAGAATGAGACAGTTTGGCAGGGAGGGAGCTGGGGAATTAGCCCCTCCCCCAACCCCTCTTTCTCCTTTATCCCTTCTCGTGTCAGGCAAGGCCTGTTGTTGGCCTGGAGGGCAAGGGAGTCTGCAGAGTCAGCTTCTGAGCCAGAGCGGGGCAGAGAAGTGTGGAGAATGGTGGGGCTAAAGGAGAAAATCGGACCCCTCCAAATTCCCTCATTTTAATGAAGGTCATTTGCATTTGCATTGAAGTTTGCCTTCTGGGTCTCTCCCTCACCTCCCTTTTCTGGTGACTTTCCCAGCACCCTTGGCTGCGTCCTCATTTATCAGTACCGTTCTGAACACTGCACACAGAGAGCTAGGGCTCCATGTAAACGGCTCACGCTAAGAAGTCAGTTGCTTTCCTGGTGCAAATTACTCAACCCTTCCAAGTCTCCATTTGTTCATCTGTGAATTAGATACAATATACCCACCACAGCAGGTGGGTGAGTGAGAAAAATGATTATAATGCCCTGAACCAGGGCACAGGGTCGGTGCCCAGCTAGTCACAGTAGTAACAAGAAGCAAGAGCAACAACTGTTTCTTGAGCGCTTACTCTGTGCCTGATGTGTGCTATGCCCTTTAGGACTGTCTGTGGATTTAGTTCTCCCCAGTAGATGAGGCATGCTGCCCATCATGGTTTTATCAGTGCAAGACACGAGGGGTAGAGAAATTAAGCAATTGTCTGTAGTCATACCAAGAGCCAATGATGGAGGGACCCAGGACTCTTTGTTGTAACCGTGACCCTCTACTACCTCTTGGTGGTGATTCACTCGGTTCCTCTTCCCATAGATGCTGCCCTCAGATCCCCTGTCCTGCTGGGGCTTTCACCACAGCTAGAGCCACCAGCTTGCTGAGAACCACAGGTCTGTTAAAAAAAAAAAAAAAAAAAAAACAACAGGGGCTCAGGGTGAAAAGTACCTTGCTTTTAAACTTAGTGATGAATTTCTGCTCATTTCTTCCATCTTGGTTCTGCTCCGAGCATTGTTGCTCTCGTCTGTGTGTTATTGGTCAAATATCATGTCATCTCTGGGTCTCAGTTTGCCCATCTTTAGAATGGGGAGATTAGACTATGTTCTCCATAATCCATTTGAACTCCATTATTCTATAGCAAGCTGAGTGTGTCAGGACAAATACAGGGAAGTGAACCCAGAGGACATGTGGAGAAGCATATGGATTCCAAAACAAGGCTATTCATTCAAATCCCAGCTCCAGCCTTTACTTGCTGTGTGACTTTGGCCAATTATCTAACCACTCTGTGTCTTAGTTTCCTCATCTGTAAACTGGGAATAATTAGAAGATTTACCCTACAGAGTCATCCTGAGAATTCAGTAGTGGATTTTTGCAAAATGCTGAGAACAATGTCTCAATGTAGATATGACATGGAAATGAGAGTTATTAATATTATTATTAGTAATGCTGTTACTTGGTGGCTCAGTGGTAATGAATCTGCCTACAATACAGGAGCCGCAGGAGACTCTGGCTGCATCCCTGGGTCAGGAAGATCCCCTGGAGAAGGGCATGGCAACCCACTCCAGTATTCTTGCCTGGAGAATCCCATGGACAGAGGAGCCTGGTGAGCTTCAGTCCGTGGGGTCACAGATAGTTGGATATGACTGAAGCACCTTAGCACACACGCAGTAATGCTATTATTATTGAATCCTGGTGCCACACAGGGCTAGTCTGAAGCCTCACTCCGTCAGCCCAAGCAATTGTGTTCATCAGTTTGGGTCCTGATTCCTTATCAGTAGCTAGACTAAGGAGAAGGCAATGGCACCCCACTCCAGTACTCTTGCCTGGAAAATTCCATGGACGGAGGAGCCTGGTAGGCTACAGTCCATAGGGTCTTGAAGAGTCGGACACAACTGAGCAACTTCACTTTCACTTTTCACTTTCATGAACTGGAGAAGGAAATGGCAACCCACTCCAGTATTCTTGCCTAGAGAATCCCAGGGACGGGAGACTGGTGGGCTGCTATCTATGAGGTTGCTCAGAGTTGGACATGACTTATGTGACTTAGCAGCAGTAGTGAAGAAGGAATTCATAGGACCTGGACTCCATCTTAGGCCTGTTCATGCTGGTTATGCTCGGCCACCTTTCCAATGGATTCTGAACTCTGTGTTTAGTGCCTATGAAAAACAACAACAGAAGGATAAGACCCCCTCCAGACAGGGGAACTTGAAGATCGTATCTAGGTTACTCATCGCCTAAGAGAAAACACACACTAATCACCCCTTCCTCCAGACAGGCCATAAATTTTTCTGTATCTATCGGAGTGTAACCTCGGGCTTATTGATTATTGTCTAATTGTTTGACTGTTTGAGCACATGAGCACATAGCACATGAATGATGGGGTTATTGGGATTGTATTTTCCTTGGTTTATGTAAGTCTCAAAGAATTTGGGGTGGTGGGTTCAGACACATGCACATGGAGTATAAAAGATTTTCACAAATGCTCGTCGGGGTCCTTGGCTAAGAGGAGACTCTGCCTTGGGCCCGCCGGGGTAATAAACTGCACTCCACTATCTGCATTGTCCTTCTGAGTGAGTTTGTTTCCCGGAACGCGTGGCTATAACAGTAGCAGCAGCAGCTAGACTAAGGGCTTGCAGGTTGTCGAGAAGATCAAATCGGGTGACGTTTGTAAGCACCTGGCTCATCCTAGGCCCTCAGGAAGTGTTACTGCCTTCCTCCTTGGAGCTGTTTCTCCATGGCCCTTCTCTCCTGGTTGATTCTGGCAGTGCTGTAAATAAACTCAGTGGGCCTGCTGAGAAGATGATACTCTGCCCGAAGTTTTGATAATAAAACCATCATTTACTCAGCAACGGCAGCCAAGCCTGATGCTGCCTGCCCTCCTGTGTGGGGTCCCCCAGGAGCTCAGCTGTGTGACCCACAGAAGCACCATGATTAACTGGAGGCTGTTCCAGCTCTGGGTGAAGAGCCCACTCTGTGCCACAGGCCAGCAGGTTTTCCAGATGAGAAGACAGAGGACCCATAGGAATCTTCCTGGGGCTCCCAAGAAAGCAGCCAAGCTGGGATTGGAGCCAAGGTTTCTGAGTTTAGAGTTCTGGCTTAGACTCATACAGCTTCGTTGGTCCTGATTTACCCAGTTGTTCTTTGAGGTGCGAGACAGCTGAAGCCAGGAGCTGGAGCTGATATGGCTTGCATTCATGCCCGCTCAGTCACTTCAGTCGTGTCTGACTCCTTGTGACCCTATGGACTCCAGCCTGCCAGGCTTCTCTGTCCATGGGATTCTCCAGGCAAGAATACCGAAGTGGGTTGCCACGCCCTCCTCCAAAGGATCTTCCTGATCCAGGGATTAAACCCGAGTCTCCTGCGTCTCCTGCATTGCAGGAGGATTCTTTACCACTGAGCCACCGGGGAAGCCCAATATGGCTTGTGGAGGCGGGGGAGTGGGGGGGAGGAGGGTCTATTTGGGTCTGTTTCCTGCCAAGTTAAGCTTGCTTTGTTCTATGCACTGACAGAATCCTTACCCACTGCTAGAACCCTTACAAATAGATCAGAAATGGGCCCAGGTTAGATGGCTCAGTACAGAGTCACCTCCATGAAATGAAATCCTCATACTCTGAGGTAGGGGTGTAAATTGGCACAGATGTGGGTAAGGGGGAAGAGGCCTGGTAGTACCCTAGCCACTAAATTTATTTGAAAATGCATGCCCAATCATGTGGTACATTGGTTAGTGTATTTGTTCAGCTGTTTTTCAGAGAAACTTCAAATACAATTGGTCTAAATAGCACTGAAGTTAATTATTCTTTCCTGCAGGGTCTGTGATGATCGCTCTATGGCTGAACCTAGAAGTTACTCATGTTAGTGCCTGGTCCCATTGGTCAGAAGCTCTTCACATGCACTTAGCTGGGGGCGAGCCTGGGAGATTGAGTCCCTCTTTCAGAAGTGGGTGTAGCGGATACCCTGCTACATGACCAAGATCCCTCTTCAGGGCTGACATCCCATCCCCGGATCTGGGAATATCGGTGACTGAGAGCACACCACTGTGGCTCTCTCTGGACACTGCCTGGAGCCACAGGGAACCACCTTGCCCAGGATCACACCCCCTTCCAGAAGGAGGCCATTTTTCCAGTACCTGGCTTATGCAGGCAGAAAAATTCCCGGCCTCCTTGCCTCAATTTGGGACAACTCTGAAGGGGCATTCCAGCTCCAGAGGTCCTCTAGGGGCCCACTGGGGCCTGGTTGGAAGAGCATTGCAGGCCCACTGTGCCTTCCTCACTTGCTTGTAGGTGGCTCTCCTGAGGTCTCTCCCCAGTAAACCTCTGTCTGCACACTCTACGCCAGAGACGGGTTCAGGGAACCTAAACTGAGAAATCTGGGTTCTCTCTCTATCACAGAAGAAGTGCAAGGATGTCGGGAACGGACCGCCCGTGTCGCCTGCTGCAAGCCCATTTTTCGCATTGCCCTGAGAAGATGCTTGCAGGTGTGCCCCAGGAAGCAGGCTCAGCCGCTCTGGCCCTGTGGAGTGTGAGCGCAAACACTGAACCGCTTAGTGAACTGCGGTGTGGCCACACCATGGAGCATGGGAAGAAGACTGGGAAAGTTCTAGACTGGCTGCATTCCTTATTCTCCAAGAGCTTATTGACTGCGAAAAGGAACTTGTAGAAAGATATAGACAATATGATTACCATTTTAAGAAGGGGCAAACACTACAAACATGCATAGCCATTAAAATAGTATGTAAGTGTTCAGAAAAATAGCAGAAGGTTGGCGTGGAAGCTGCTCTCAGGGGCTCCCTTTGGGTGAGGGGATGAGAGACTTGGGATGTGGGTATCGGGAGAGGTGAGGACTGGAGCAGAATGGTCTGAGGAGCTTGAAGCCTTCCCTGTAACATTTTGTAAAAAGAATATATTGGAATACATTCGTGGATGATTTGTTCTGTTAGAAATTTACATTAAAAAAGAAAAATGAAAATCCATTTTTAGTCATGGAAATCAAAATCAAAGTCATCTTCTGAGGCCAGATGAAAAAAGTCAACTTTGCTTTGCAAAGAGAATCCTTTCTTTTTCTTTTCAAGAGACTTTGAGCCCTCGGGCAGTTCACTCTGTCTCTGTGGGCCTCGGTTTCCCCGTCTGTGATGTGACAGTCACAGACCCCATCCCAGCTGTTGCGAGGTTGGGCAGAGGGACAGCTTCTGAAGCGGTTAGCCCCATGCTGGGCACACTGTGAAAAAAGTGGTGGGTGGACTTCAGGGAAGGCTCCCCCCGACCCCACTTCTAGAGAAGACAGCCTGGCAGCCTGGACGGGGCTCAAGCTGGTCCAGTGAACAACTGGCACAGCCTGACGGGCTAGCAGCCAGCACTTCCAATAACCTTCAGGTGGGCCTGGGTCAAGCCCCCGGGAAGGGGAGAGCTCCATTCCCTGGGCCCAGCCCACAGCTGTGAGGGCCAAGACACGCTGTTCCAGAACTTTCCAGGTGTTCTGAGGCCGTCTCTGTTTCTGGGAGATGAGCAGCCGTGTGTGTGTGTGTGTAGCTGCCGAGGATGTTTTGTATTATGTCAAAGCGTTTGGGTGGCTTTTCTGTCCTCTTCTTTCTCAGGATGAAGAGGACAAAGCCTCCCTTTCAGGGCAGCCCCGGCAGACCAGAAAGGCTTTGAGATCATGAAATGCAAATCCCGGCTGCTTTTGAACCGCACTGGAAGGCGGAGTTGCTGAATTAAATTAACATGGCCCATAAATACAGAGGTTAAAAAATGGGAAACCAAGTGTTCAGAGGCTTTTGTCCAAAGAAAAATAATCACAGGACAATGGTCTATTTTGTTTGGATTACAGGCTGGGCTGATATCTAGCCCAAACCTGGCATATTTATGTTGAAAACTGCTGTTTGCAGAGCACTGTTATCCTAATTCATCTCTGCAGGGAGTCCCTCAGAGCAGAGCTAACTGGGCAAGGGACGCCTCTGCCTCCTGCTGACCTGCCTGGTTCTGCCCTTGCCGGTCAGCGCTAGTGTTTGGCCGTCTGAGGAGAGGAGCAGACGTGGATGAATCAGGAGCGGGGCCTAGCACACACAGACCAGAGACCCGTTGACAAAATTTAGCCTGCAAAAAATGTATTTTTAGAAATATTTAAATTCATCCTGCTTCTCTTTAGAAATCAAAAGAGCTGATGCCATTTGACCTGTACAGTCATTGAAATCACAGGGGCCGAGGAGTGGCTCCCCCTGTAGTCAGAGTACTCTGTTAGCCCCACTCCACACTGCTCCCTTTTGCTCCCCAACCCTGAGACTGAATGTCAGTTGCCATTAAGAGTATACCTGTTACTGTTTAGCTGCAAGTCATGTCTGACTCTTTTGCGACTCCATGGACTGCAGCCTGCCAGGATCCTCTGTGCATGGGATTTCCTAGGCAAGAATACTGGAGTGGGTTGCCATTCCCTTCTCCAATGAGTGTGTGTATGTATGTATATATATATCACACTTGTGCTCTATATACTCTGGAGTGGGTTGCCATTTCCTTCTCCAGGGGATCTTCCCAACCCAGGGATTGAACCTGGGTCTCCCGCCTTGTAGGCAGATGCTTTTACTGTCTGAGATACAATTTTGATGGAGTCAAATGAAAGTCTCTCAGTCCTATCTGACTCTTTGTGACCCAATGGACTAGTTCTCCAGGCCAGAATACTGGAGTGGGTAGCTTTTTCCCTTCTCCAGTGGCTCTTTCCAACCCAGGAATTGAACCCGAGTCTCCTGCATTGCAGGCAGATTCTTTACCAACTGAGCTATCAGGGAAGCCCTAACTCTTGTGCTATTATTTATCTAATAGGCAAAACAATTGCCCAAACTCATGACATATTAAAATATAAGAAGATGGGAGCTAAATTATCCAGAACTTTTTTGTTTGCTTCCTTAGAGCTGGGCTGCTTTTCTCCTATGGGTACTTTTGTTTCCAATCACTGGGCTATTGCTGGAACTTCTAGGACTAGATATGGGCCTTGGTGCTTGACCGACAGATCCTAGGCAGCCATCCCATCTGTCCCCCACTTTTGCCCCCAGTGTCCTTCTCTGTGAAAAGAAAGGACGCTATCTCTCCAACTGTGTTTAGGATAACATTAGCTCTGCGGAACGTGAATAGGGTTCACTGGAAGGCGCTGTTAGACACAGTCAAGTCGACCCCCATACGCAGGCCTTTCCAGGGCCCTTGATGAGCTGATGTGCCTCTGCTTCTCAAATGAATTTACCAAGGAAGTGATTTTCATGGAGCAGCTTGGGGCACTGGTGTTGTCTGGCTTGGATTTGGGGACGTGAAGTGTGACACCCAGGCTCCCAGCCAGAAGGAAGGCTCAGTGCTGGAGTGGGACCCACCCCATCCTCATCCTGGGTCAGGGCATCCTGCCCAGTACCAGCAGGCCCAGTTGCGGACCTTCGTTCTGTCCTCACTCCAGTTTGCCCCTCCTCGCCAAGCATGGGGCATCAAGAGAGGTTTGAAGTTGAGGAATGATCACTCCCCGCCCTCCATCATATCATGTTCCCTAGGGGTCCTTTGCCCCCAAACTGGGTCACAGGAAGATAAGTCTAGCCAGCCTTCGGTCAGGCAGAATGATGGGGATAAGGACATGCAAACACTTGTCAGGGTGAACCAGCCATTCAGCCCTCCATCGGTGTTGGCAGAGGAACACTGATGAGGGCCTTGCTAAGAAAAGATTGCTAAGCCCAGTAAGACCTGTTATGTTTATGGCCCTTTTATGTCAGACTGCTGTTCCCCGTCTCCTGCAATGTTTACTGCTTGCCTTACACCAAAAACTCCTAGAGGGCAGGGAGCTGCATCGATTTATTTGCATTATTTATTATATCGTATGCATTCAAACAGTTAATCAAGAAGGATTTATTGAGTAGGGTTGCTGCCCCCTGAGTGTCGGTTCCTCCCTTAGAGTCATCAATAATCCAGTGCCCACCGTGTGGCAGAGTGGAAACTCCATAGCTGGATGCAACTGGGACTGAATGGTCTGGGTGGCCTTGGTTACATCACTGCTCTCTGAGCCTCAGTTTTTCTCATCTTAAACTGGGGACTGTGCGAGGAAACTCACAGCCTTCATGAGGATTCCCAGCAGAGCCTGGCACAGAGTAGGCTGCAGGAAATTACTGTTATTATGATGCCTGAAGGTTTACAGGGCTTCTTTTTGAATTCATCATCTCCTTTCACTCCCATGGCCTCTCCCTGAGTTAGATAAGGCTGGAGTCAAAACCAACTACATTTTACAAATGTGGCAACAGAAGCTCAGAGAGGTAGAAGGCCTTGCCTGAAGTTTCTCAGCCAGGAGGAAGGGAGCCAGGATTTAAAGTTTGAGCCTTGGATCCTACATTCTGGGTGGCCTCCATCACAGCCCTGATTCCCCTGTGAAGGCGCTCTGCCAAATGCAAACACCATCCAGTACAAAGGCTAATGCATAGCTATCATGACAAATTCAGCATTTATTGCTCCAAGTAACAACTTTTCCTGGAAAGATGTTCTAAAGCCTTCAAAGAGCCCTTAGGAGGATAATAAGGGCTGTCTATTAAAAAGAGTTTTATCAGGTAGAAAATGGTCAGGGTCAACTAGCGAAAGCGTGGGTGTCAGGGAAGAAAGGCAGGGCACAGCGCAGGAGTTCCCCCTGAGGCGTGAGGAAGGAGGGTTCATAGAGGGACAGCAGCAGAGAAGGACAGAGGAAACCACAAAGCTCCGCGTCAGCAAAGAAAGGGAAGTTCTGGGCCTTTGGGTGTGATTGGACAGGCAGGTCCAGAGCCAGAGGCCTGCGGGATTCACTGATGGAGGGCTTCTGGTGTGAGGAGGCGGGAGAAGAAAGTAGGGTTTCCAAGAGGCAACGTCAGAGCAGCCAGCTTGGTGTTCACTGATGGGGAGCACAATGAGGGCCTAACAGACCAAAGTGGAAGAAAAGAGAAGGAATAGTTGTTGTTGTTGTTCAATTGCTAAGTCTTGTCTGACTCTTTGCAACCTCTTGGGCCTTAGTATGCCAGGCTTCCCTGTCCTCCACTATCTCCCGGAGTTCACTCAAACTCACATCTGTTGAGTCAGTGATGCTATCCAACCATCTCATTCTCTGCTGCTCCCTTCTTCTCTCGCTCGTCCATCTTTCTCAGCATCAAGGTCTTTTCTAGTGAGCTGGCTTTTTGCATCAGGTGGCCAAAGTATTGGAGTTTCAGCTTCAGCATCAGTCCTTCCAATGAATATTCAGGGTTGACTTCCTTTAGGATTGACTGGTTTGATCTCCTTGCTGTTCAAGGGAATCTCAAGAGTCTTCTCCAGCACCACAGTTTCAAAGCATCAATTCTTCGGCACTCAGCCTTCCTTATGGTCCAACTCTTACATCTATACATGACTACTGGGAAAACCATGGCTTTGACCGTATGGACCTTTGTCAGCAAAGTGATGTCTCTGCTTTTTATTGCGCTTCTAGGTTTGTTAATTTATCAAATGTTTCAAATGATCAGTCAGTGATAATATATTGAGGACCTACCACTTGCCAGGGTTAGTACTTGCTTCTGCAAGTATAAACATAGTACAGGAAGAAGACAGGACTCAACCTAAGCCTGGACCAAACAAGAAAAAACCCAAGGTCTTACCTGCTGCCCTAGCCTGTATGCTGTGCACACACACACATGCTCACTCATGTGTGCACACACATATGTAGACATGCACACACGTGGCTCTCATGCCCATCTCCTTTTCCTCCTGGTTACCATTACCCCTAGCAGACATCTCTCCTCCTCTGTCCCAAGGCAAAGTTCCTTTGCTTGTCAGCTCAAAAATTCGGATACACATGCAATGCCTACTTTGGAAACAAGGCGCCCCCTCCCTATAATGAGATCATTAAAAATGAGGCTTTGCCAGACATCCGAGGAACTGTTTTTTGTTACATTAGATGGGCACACACTTTTAGCATAGCTCCCAGCTCCTCGGGTCTCCCAGGACGTTGGCCATCTGGACAGGGCCTCTGGAGGTGGGGTGGCTGTTCTCACCCGGTTGCCTGAGCCAGCTCCATGAGGCTGAGTCCGGACGGTGACTGTGAGTTGAGCTGCAGTTCATTTGGTGGCCTGGTCACTGTGCCGGGTATAATTAACTGAGCTGAAAGGAAGCTAAAGACACTTCTCTGACAGAGAGGTCAGGGAGGATAAACTCTGATGGGAAATTAATGATGAGAGTCTGGAAACTCCACGAGAGGGCTTTGCCACCACGGATCTGGTGACACATTGGTAGCTGGTCTTCCCATTCCTTACCTAACAGAATGCAGGCACTCAAGGGGCTTTTCACAGACTGTTTCTTCAGGGTGTTTCCAAGAACACTCCACTGCTTAATTATTATTATTATTATCATTAATAATAACTATCCTCAACAACATGGTTATTGAGCATTTATGTCACAGTTGCTGTGGCAAGTGCTTTATGTATATTCTTACAGTAAATTGTCATGTTGAACACCCTACCCACCTACCCATCCATCTATGTACCAGAGCTGTAACAGAGCTCATTTACCCAAGGATTCAAAATTACTGCCCAGCGGAACTGGGATTTAGACCTAACCTCCTACCCATTTCACTTTTTGACCTGTTAGTTAAGTTTTGCATAGAAAAGAAGTTTGGGGGCTGCAGTAGTTCATGGTCTAGGGCAAAGATTGACCCACTATGGCTCACAGTGATGTTTTTAAATAAAGTTTTATGGGAGTACACCTTTTTGTTTACCTTTTGTCTAGGGCTGTTCTCACTCTACAGTTATAGAGTTGAGTGGTTGTATTAATAACTGTATGATCTGCCAAACCTAAAATATTTACTGTCTGACCCTGTACAGAAAAACTTTGCCAACCCTGATCTAAGAAAACCCAGGGTTAAACAAAATTCAACAGGGGTTTCTTTGCTGTACAACTCTTTAGAGCCTTCACTTTACTAATGTGCATTGTGAAGGGCTCAGAGAAGGATCTGGTCTGTGGACAGCCTCACATATTTGGTTAAAAGACCCCCTTTCATGACGTATCTTTAGGTGAGCTTTGGGGAGCACTGCAGGAGTCTGCTGCCTCTCATTTGGCCAAAAAGAAGATGGGCTCAGAGAGGGAAGAGTGACTTGCTGTTGGCCATGCGGCTTGCATAGGCTCAGCCAGCACTTCCCAAGGCCACGCTGTACTGTCTGCTCTTTGCCAGCCTCAGCGAGAGTAATTGGTGCTATTCCCATAGCTCCTTCTCCAGAGGGATCGTCTGTGGCAATGGCCAGAGCCGCCCTTTCTTCATTCACTTGCCCATTCACGATGGTGTTCTACAACCCCGTCTTTATGGGGCCTGTTTGTTCAAGTCCAAGAAGAGAGGGAAAATCATCATACTAATAATGAATGTCAGTTTTAATCAGCTTCATCTGACGTTATGAGAATTGAATTTCTACCTTTCACCGCATACATTAAATATGGGGCTTTATCTCCTCATGCAGAATTGATTTGCCATAATTCTCTCCTTTGGTCCTTGTCATGTAAATCGTGGTATTTCTCCCCCATTGAATGCATGATGCATAATCTGCAGAAGCAGATTAGAGGTGAGAATCTAGCCTCCCTGAGCAGCTGCTGCTGGGAGCTTTGTCTGTCTGTCTTTTCCCGCTCATGCTTTCCTTCTCCGGACTCTCTCTTTGGAGCTGCTCACTGGCCCATCGTGCCCTCTGCAGATGGAGCCTGGACAAGAGGGAGAGTGGATGATGGTCTGGGGGGCTGAGCAGTCAGCCTTTGGAGGAAGTCTGGAGGCCTCTGTGTGGGAATCTCCAGCTCCTGCAGTGTGGGCCAGTGACTTCGGGATAGTTTATAGGGTTGGCTCTTAAGGCCACTTGCAATTTTTGATCCACTTCTGAATCAGATCACCAGTATCCCCAGGAGTGCCATACCCTTAAGTACACCCCAAGGGGACCCCAGAGAATCCCCAGCTTTTGGCATCTGTGCTGGATGGATAAGGACAAAGGTAGCCTCCGGTTGGTGAAGAACCAGGAGCCAGATAAGGGTCCAGCCTCATGGCTGGGCCTATGAACTGTGGCTTGGAGACTAGTCCCAGGGCTCTGTGGGAGGGAACAAGGTTTTGGAAGAGCTGTCTCAGACACATAGGCTGTGTCATTCAGTGAGACCTCAACTGGAGACATCTACATCGAAGCTCTGTAAAGCTCTTAAGCCTCACTTTTGTCTTGTAACTATGTCCTGATACCTATCTGAACAATGTTTAAGAGATGGGATTCTGGAGGCAGAAGGAAAGACTTGTGATCAAATCCTGGCTCTTTCACTTACTAATTATGTGATCTTGGACAGATGACCCTTGAAATTTCTGCTTTATTCGTCTGTAAAATTGGGACAATAATAATAGCCATGCCCATGAGATTGTTGGGAAGATTGAAATAATCCCTATGAAGTATTTAGTGCAAGCTCAGCTCTTAATCAGGAGAAGGCAATGGCAACCTATTCCAGTACTCTTGCCTGGAAAATCCCATGGATGGAGGAGCCTGGTGGGCTGTAGTCCATGGGGTCGCTAGGAGTCAGACACAACTGAGCAACTTCACTTTAACTTTTCACTTTCATGCATTTGAGAAGGAAATGGCAACCCACTCCAGTTTTCTTGCCTGGAGAATCCCAGGGATGGGGGAGCCTGGTGGGCTGCTGTCTATGGAGTCGCACAGAGTCAGACATGACTGAAGCGACTTAGCAGCAGCAGCAGCTCTTAATGGTAAATGTGTAGTAAATGGTCAATACCTCAAGGCTACTCTTCTGACTGTTAAACTTCCATTCTACAATAATGGTGTCTTGAGACTGACATAGTAGGTAGACCAATGTGCTTTAAAAGGCCATTGAATATCTACAGTGTGTCTCAGGGATGGCCCACAAAGATGGGGAAGGGCAAGAAGGGATCTATCACTAACTACTTACTTTTAATAGTAAATGATCAATGACAGCTGGTTTCCATACCATCACTCATAGGTTGCCCTTAGCATTAACTGTCAAAGACAGCACCTAGGAAATAAACAAGAGGTCTGGCTCAGGAGAGAAATTCTTAATGCTTTTCCTAAAGAAAAATGAAAGGAAATTACAAATTACATTTGCCAACCTTTGACGGATCATGGAGAAAACAAGGGAATTACAGAAAAACTTCTGCTTTATTGATTATGCTAAAGCCTTTGACTGTGTGGATCACAGCAAAGTGGAAAATTCTGTAAGAGATGGGAGTACCGGACTACCTTATAACTGTCTCCTTAGAAACCTGTATTCGGGTCAAGAAGCAACAGTTAGAATCAGACGTGAAATGATGGACTGGTTTAAAATTGGGAAAGGAGTACAACAAAGCTGTATGTTGTCACCCTGCTTATTTAATTTATATGCAGAGTACATCATGTGAAATGCCCGGCTAGATGACACACAAGCTGGAATCAAGATTGCTTGGAGAAATAACAGCCTCAGATATGCAGATGATACTGCTCTGATGACAGAAAGTGAAGAGGAACTGAAGAGCCTCTTGATGAGCGTAAAAGAGGGGAGTCAAAAAGCTGGCTTAAAACTCAACATTAAAAAAAATAAGATCATGGCATCCTCATCACTTCATGGCAAATAGAAGGGGAAAAGGTAGAAACAATGACAGACTTTATTTTCTTGGGCTCTAAAATCACTGTGAATGGTGACTGTAGCCAAGAAATTAAAAGATGCTTGCTTCTTGAAAAAAAAGCTATGACAAACCTAAAAGCAGAGATATCACTTTGCCAACAAAGGTCCAGATAGTCAAAACCATGGTTTTTCCACTAGTCACGAACTGATGTGAGAGCTGGACCATAAAGAAGGCGGACGGCCGAAGAATTGATGGTTTTGAATTGTGGTGTTGGAAAAGACTCTTGAGAGTCCCTTGGACAGCAAGATCAAACTAGTCAATCCTAAAGGAAATCGACCCTCAATATTTTTTTGAAAGGACTGATGATGAAGCTGAAACTCCAATACTTTAGCCACCTTATGGGGAAAACTTACTAATTGGGAAAGACTGTGATGCTGGGAAGATTGAGGGCAGGAGGAGAAGGAGTGACTGAGGATGAGATGGTTGGGTGGCAACATCGACTCAATGGACATGAGTTTGAGCAAACGCCAGGGGATAGTGGAGGACAGAGGACCCTGGCATTGTACAGTCCGTGGGGTTGCAGAAAGTTGAGCACAACTTAGCGGCTGAACAACAGCAAGAAAATGTAAATGTATTATCCACTTATTGAGAAAGTGCTATGTGCAAGCACTATGCCCAGAACTTTATGTTTACTGTAATCTAATTATGTTTTGCAGCAACCCCAAAAAGTGGTGCCACTTTTATTCCCATTTTATAGATGGTAAAACTAAAGGGCACCTCTGTAGCCACTGGAAAGAGGAAGACCTCAGCTCCAGAATCCACATCAAGATGAGTTTCCCTTGGACCCCAGAGTAATTATCGAATGAAAAGAAGGCAGTTTTTCTTGAGTGAGGACTCGGCCCAAGAGATGCTTGAGGACAGTGTAAACTGACTGTCAATGGAGGTGGCCTGCTGACGCTGATGACTGCGGATGGTCAGGTCTCAGTGGAGTTGGCAGGAACCTCTCTGACTGCCCAGCACTGTCCTCCCCAGCAGCTTTTGCAAGTCAAAGCAGTTGGCAAGGATCCAGTGAGGTCCTGAAAGGCTAAGAAGTCAGCCTGAGCTGGCCGGGTGGGCAGTGACGTGGAGGAGAATCCATGTCAGGACCACCTTAGTAATTCTCAGCGCTGCTTAGTGCTCCTTATTGCAGGAGTAAATGACATACTCTTCAAGGCAGGTGGGATAACTTTCAGCCTTGTCCTGAGTGCTGTTCCACTGGGGAGTTACAGAGATACCTGTGTGTGGTGGGGGGAGCTTTTTGAGAAGGGCTGGGGCTGGCACAGCAGCTAATGCCCCCCAGCCCATGCCTCCTGTCCCTGTGTGCCACTGTCCAGCCCCATGCTCCTGTGCTCTCACAAATGCCAGCTTTCACTTATGGAGCCTAGCTTCCTAGGTGCCAGGCACTGTGCAAGTCCTAGATCCTAAACCTCCTTGTTGTAGGTAAGTCAGTGGAACTGTGAACCTCCTTGGTTTTCAGGAGGAAAGATGGAAGGACAGAGAGGCAAAGTAATTTGCCCAGGAAATGGCAGAGTCAGAATTCAAACCAGATGTTTAATTCAGAAGGGTTCATCCTCGGGGTCCTGCCCGCCCTGGGGTGTCACAGATCATGATGAGATGGGCTTCAAGCACAGTGTTGCTGTAAGGTATTATGTTTTCTGTCTCTTGAGCCTGGCAGTACAGGTTTCTCTCTTCTCTATGTCCTTGGATTTGTGTCTGTTCTCACACATACACACACACACACACACACACACACACACAGAGGCTCCCCAAGCCCTCAGAGAATGAATATGCTAATTAAAGTCTGGCTCTCTTTGCATTGTGCTCCCTTTTGCTTTGGGAGGTTGGAGGTGCTTGGAGGTCGGTCACCTCTGCAGCATCCTTAGTTACTGATTGAACCACTTCTCATACACCCTCCCATGACAGGGAGATTGCTTCTAGTTCCATTATTGCAAAACTTGGCCGTTAGCAAGTATCTCTTTCTCAAGAACTGTAACAGTCCCCAGGTCAATCCTGCCCCAGATGAGCTGCTCAGCTAACTGTGTGGGGTGTTTTTGTCTAGATAAAGGGACTCTTTAGCTGTTGACCCTGAGAGGCCTTTGCCTGGACCCTGAGGTCTGTAATCCTAGACTCTGGGCTGTGATTGTTCCCTGTTCCCAGGGCTGGACCTTCCTAGGGAAGGTCTGGTTTTCTTTCTTTCCCAGAGGGAGCTGGCTCTAGGCTTTGTTCACTCTGACCCCAACTCTTCTGTTATCAGCCTGCCCACCCCTGAGCTGCCAGCCCGCCAGCCCACAACCTCTTCATCCCCACCAGCACTGGCTACTAGAGTCAGGCAAGAAAAGGGCTGATGGGTGGGCCAGCAGGTGCAGGAGAAACCTCCCAATGTTGAGTCTCTGGCAGCTGGCATGGGACTTTCATCTGCCTGCCCTCACCCTTGGCCCAGCAGGCATCATCCAGACAGAGCTAGGGAGGACTTCCATTTAAGGCAGTGGAAGAGCTTTATCCCCAAGGCCAGGAGAAATCCCAGTTTCTGGAGGTGTCTTCAGTCCTTCCTGTTCACTGGAGGCTCAGGCTGCAGACTCTGTTGCACCTTGGTCCTGCCCTGAAACTTACCACAAGCACCTCCCTTGGACCTGCCCTCTGGAAATCAACAAGACGCCAAGGACAAAGCACAGGCCTGGGAGTCCGGAGTCATCAGCTCCTCAAAAGGCTATAAACTTGCTGTGTGACCTTAGGCAAGTCACTTGCCTGGCTTAAGTGCCGATGTTCCCACCCGCAAAGGTCATGTGTGGATTTCTGGAGGGTCTTGAGGCCAGCTGATATTATCCAAGGCTGTTCCTATCTGTGACTTTTCATCCCAGAACCCTATAACTTGAGATTTCCTCTGGGTTCCAAGTCCAAGTGGGAGGTGATAGAGTGGAGAAGAAGAAGGGAAGGGCCACTTACTTTTTCTCTCTTTACGGTCCCTTCCTGCCTGGAGCCAGACTACCAAGAAGTTCCCTGGTAGGGAACTTGATTTGGGAGACACTGAAAGGCCCTTTATTTTTTTGGGCTCCAAAATCACTGCAGATGGTGACTGCAGCCATGAAATTAAAAGATGCTTGCTCCTTGGAAGAAAAGCTTTGACCAACCTAGATAGCATATTCAAAAGCAGAGACATTACTTTGCCGACTAAGGTCCGCCTAGTCAAGGCTATGGTTTTTCCAGTAGTCATGTATGGATGTGAGAGTTGGACTGTGAAGAAGGCTGAGCGCCGAAGAATTGATGCTTTTGAACTGTGGTGTTGGAGAAGACTCTTGAGAGTCCCTTGGACTGCAGGGAGATCCAATCAGTCCATTCTGGAGATCAGCCCTGGGATTTCTTTGGAAGGAATGATGCTGAAGCTAAAGCTCCAGTACTTTGGCCACCTCATGCGAAGAGTTGACTCATTGGAAAAGACCCTGATGCTGGGAGGGATTGGGGGCAGGAGGAAAGGGGACGACTGAGGATGAGATGGCTGGATAGCATCACCGACTCGATGGATGCGAGTCTGAGTGAACTTCAGGATTTGGTGATGGACAGGGAGGCCTGGTGTGCTGCGATTCATGGGGTCGCAAAGAGTCAGACACGACTGAGCGACTGAAATGAACTGAACTGAACTGAACTGAAAGGCCCATCTACCCCCAAACATCCTCTCTGCCTCTGTTAATTCAACAATTGCAGTCACTCCTTGGGGGACACATGGTCTCCAAAAGTCACCTGAATTTAATATTTAAATATGGTACCTGGGAATCGAGTTCAATTCATTCTTATCCTTTAACTTGCATTAGATTCTATACAGTGCATGGACTTCTCTAGGCCAGAATACTGGAGTGGGTAGCCGTTCCCCTCTCCGGGGGGATCTTCCCAACCCGCGGATGGAACCCAGGTCTCCTGTATTGCAGGCAGATTCTTTACCCTCTGAGGCACAAGGGAAGCCCACAAGGTGACCAAAAGCTACTATAAACAGTGGTGCTGCCACCAAATTTACTGGACCAGGAACATTTCCCTACATTTGAGAGTTCGTCATCCCTTTCATGGATTTAATCTGTAGATGTTAACCAGGCAGGGGATGGCTGTGCACAGAGTGTATTCTCCTTGAGAATAACTCAGGCAGGCCATTTTGGATCTTGCTGATATACAGGTGGCAAAGGAAGATTAGGGTAGGGAGAGGATGCTGGAGTCAGATGGCCTTGTGTTCACATCCCAGGCCTGCCCCTTCCCAGCTGTGTGCCTTCAGTGCTTTTTTTCATTAAGACCAGTTTCTTCACCTCTGAACTGGTGATTGCGGGGGGGAGGGTCATTATACCCCACAATGTGGATATAAGAATTAAATTAGTGGACAGAACATACTGTGCTTAGCACTTAGTTCTCAATAGTGGCACCTGAAAATAACTCTAATAAACAAGCATTTATCACTGTGTCATTACTGACATGTACCAAGCTGCCATTTATTGAGCGTGCCTATGTGCAAGCAGGGGCTTCCCCTGTGGCTCAGTGGTAAAGAAGCTGCCTGCCAAAGCAGGAGACGTGGGTTTGATCCCTGGGTCAGGAAGATCCCCTGGAGGAATAAATGGCAACCCACTCCAGTATTCTTGCCTGGGAAATTCCATGGACAGAGGAGCCTGGCGGGCTGTAGTCATGAGGTCGCAAAAGAGTTGGACACAGCTTAGTGACTGGACAATGATAAATGTGCAAGGCATGGGGCCAGCTTCTTGGTGCAGTGTTTCAGATGCCAGCCAAGAGCACTGCCAGCTGCAGGGTGGCCCTGCCTGTCCTCATGTCTTTGAAGAAAAGCAGACAGTTTTCTCCACTGGGGTACTTTGAGTCACTTGGGCAGGCCAGTCTATCGGAGGACACTGGGGTGTCTGCTCTCAGGAGCCTGTTGTGTAATCAGTACTGTCCCAGACCCCGCTTCTCTATTGTTCTCCAAGGGTCTGCTTCTCCCTGGACAGGGCAGGGAGTGTCCAGGAGGCCCTCTCACCCCATCAGGAGAGGTGGTAAGACTATCTCAGCCAAGGGAGGGTCCGTGGGACTATGAAGGCCCAATGCCCTCATCCCTTTCCCGGAGACCACACCTTCACTCAGGCCCCACATGCACCTCAACTCTGGACTCCAGTGATGTCTTAAGCTGCTTCAGAGGTGGGGAGTGGGGAGGAAGGGGGTTCTATAGTCTGACATTGTGGTACCTTCTTCTCTCTGCTCTCACTTCTAACACTGTGCTTCCTTGAGGAAAGGGGCATTCTGCATTATCACAGGGAAAAGACAGAGATGTTGGTTTCAGACAGAAAGTGAAAGTCACTCAGTCGTGTCTGACTCTTTGCGACGCCATGGACTATACAGTCCACGGAATTCTCCAGGCCGGAATACTGGAGTGGATAGCCTTTCCCTTCTCCAGGGGATCTTCTTGACCCACGGATTGAACCCAAGTCTCCCGCATTGTGGGCAGATTCTTTACCCAGCTGAGTCACAAGGGAAGCCCCAAAACATTAGACAACGGTCCAGGAGGCCTCACGTTTCAATTACAGTATTTGTGGATCTTTCCAACCCAGGGATCAAACCCAGGTCTCCTGCATTGCAGACAGATTCTTTACCAGCTGAGCCACCAGGGAAGCCCAAGAATACTGGAATGGGTAGCCTATCCCTTTTCCAGCAGACCTTCTCGACCTAGGAATTGAACCTGGGTCTCCTGCATTGCAGGCGGATTCTTTACCAATTGAGCTATGAGGGAAGCTGTTTCAGATGGAGCAGTGCTTAATTCTAACTTCACTATCCACAGCTGATGTGAACAACTTGTATCACTTTGCTACATTCAATTCTTCATAGGTGAAATGGGGGTCATAGTTCCTTGCAGGAGGTCATCTTGTGAGGCAAAGCAGAGGCCTGGATGTCAGATGTCAGAATGAAATGCACAGAGTAGGTACTCAATATGTAAGAGAGAATCATCTGGGCTTGATTTTCAACTCTCTCCTGTGAGATCAGAGAAGATATATAAGCGCTAGCTTGCAGTGTTGGGGCATACTCTGTACTGGATAAATGCTAACTATCTTGATTATAATGTTTTTATGGAGATAGCTTTTCCTTGCCCAAATTATGCCTGACCTTCAGGCCCAATGCTTTCCTACTACTTAGATCTACAAGGGGACTGAAACATACATTTTTTTTCTTCCATTGTCAAAAAACTCTAATATTAAGCTAGGTGCATATGGATGCGGCTAAAGACTGTACTTCCCAGCTTCCCTTGTAGCTAAATGTGGATATTTCACCACGTTTACCAAGTTGTGTATCAGCAGACAAAGAGAGGAGCCACATCCTTCTTTGTTACTTCCTCCATCCGGCTGCGTGGAATTTTGATATGATGGCTATAGCTCTAGCAGCCACCATGGACTATGAAAATGAAAGTCATACCCCAGGGAAGGAAGAGGATAAACTGAAAGGACGCTGATCAGCTCACATGTCTCCATATATGGTCCATCTATGGGACTCCCCTAGCAGTCCGGTGGTTAAGACTCCATGCTTCAATGCAGGGGGCTCAGGTTCAATCCTTGGTTGGGAGCTAAGATCCCATATGCCACCTGACATGGCCAAAAGATAAATTTAAAAGGTCTTTCTATAAGAATAAAACTCTGTTTAGGTTAGAGATTAGCTGTTACATGGTTACATGATAGAACAGTGGTTAAGAGCTCAGGATGTGGAGTCTGGAGTTAGAGAGATGGATTTAAGCCTCAACTCGGCCCTTACCGACCCTGGAACTGGAACCATTTTCCCTTTATCCCTCTGAACTGTAGTTTCATCATCTATAAAAGTAGGCTGCTAATAATAGCACAGGTCTAAAAAAGAAGAAAAAAAAATAAAAGAAGAACATAGTAACACAGGTCTGTGATGTTGTCATCAGGATAGAATAAAACAAGGTATGTGAAACCCTTAGCACAGTGCCCAGCTCAGGGTAAGCCCTGGGTGAGATCTGGCCATACTCCTCTTCTCCCCCACCTCCTCTCCCTTCCGAGTCTCCTCTCCCCATTTCCCTTCTCCTCCAATGGGACACTGTCCTGGAATGAAAAGTGTCTGTGCCATCATCACTAGTACTGCCATGACAGAGATAATAGAAAGACATTTCAGTGGACACTGGAGCAGGTGGCACACGTGTTTGCATAGCGTGGTCTGTGTGTCTGTGTATCTGTAGAGAAGTCAGGAGGAAAAGGCATTGGCAGTGTTTCTTTCTAAGATGTGGGTGTTAGTGATTTTATTTTCTTCTTTTAAGCCTCTCTGTAACATCTGCATGAATGCAATGGGCATGAAATAGTGTCCTTATTTAGAATTAAACCTGACTTGCTATTTACCTATTAGAAGAAAGCTAGGTTTGTCTGATGGAGAAGGCAATGGCACCCCACTCCAGTACTATTGCCTGGAAAATCCCATGGACGGAGGAGCCTGGTGGGCTGCAGTCCATGGGGTCGCGAAGAGTCAGACACGACTGAGCAACTTCACATTCACTTTTCACTTTCATGCACTAGAGAAGGAAATGACAACCCACTCCAGTGTCCTGCCTGTAGAATCCCAGGGACGGGGCAGCCTGGTGGGCTGCCGTCTATGGGGTCACACAGAGTCGGACACGACTGAAGCGACTTAGCAGCAGCAGCAGCAGCAGGTTTGTCTGAATGATCCCAAGTCTTGAAGGGGCTGGCTCTATAGGGAGCTTGTGAATAGGAATCCCCCAGCTGGCTGACTCAGCCCTCTCTGGCAAGATGGAGCCTTCAAGGTGGGGCAGGTGGCAGGAGGGGTTGAAGTGACAAGTCTGCTTTTAAACCTGTTTGAGAGAATGGCTTTATTCACCACCATTCTTCCTGAGCATTCCCTTCCAGCATCTTCTCCAACCAGAGTAAAGGTCCTGGGATTGAAAAAATGCCAGCCTGAGAGAAGAGTTCAATTCTCTCTTCTCTGGAGGAAGAGAAATTATTTTGCTTCAGAAAAAAAGGAAAGAAGAAGGCAGAAAAGAAAGCAAGACATCAGCCCAGTAGCTGCATATGCTTAGTTAATGTGCTGTCTATTTTGCAAATCCTCTTAGCAAGAGATTGGTTTATCTCTCCTCTGGCAGGGCCCGGGGCTGTGGTGCAGACAGAAGCTGGCCTGGCCCCTGCAGACCAGGCTGAGCTCTGCAGAGTGGTGGCCTTGGGGACACGGGCCCCTGACAGATGAGCAGCTGGCCCAGGGGCCGTGGTGTGGAAGCCCTGGCTTTGAGTCTCCTGGAGAAGGGGCCATCCTCCTTGGAAGAGCAGACAAGGCAGGTGGGAGAGGTGGGATGAGGCTGGCAGAGGAGCCCAGTCAGGTTACTGTGGGAAGGAGCAGCCCCCGGCTTGGGGCTTCCTGTTACTAATAGTTACAACTGTTCTAATTTCCTGTTACAGCCCATTTAGTTGTCCTGGGACTCAGATCAGGCTCTCTTGGGTTCTTGGTTCATAGGTGACAACAGTTTGGCCCATAGGTTCTTTTTTTCTGGCTGTTCCATGTGGCTTACAGAATCTTAGTTCCTTGACCAGGAATTGAACCAGGCCATGGCAGTGAAACCTTGAATCCGTCCTAACCACTGGAGAGTCAGGGAATACCCAAGGCCCATAGATTCTTATTCTTCCTAGGCCCCAAACTTTCCTTCTTTGAGCCACCATTTACTAGTGCCTACTACACACTTATTAAATACACAACTCATTGCTAAGCAATGTCAATTTGTCATTTAATCCTCAAACCTCCCTGTAAAGTTGTCCCCATTTTACAGACGATGAGAGTAAGGCTCAGAGAGTTATTGCCACACAGATTGTTAGTTGCTGAGCTAGGGCTTGAACCTGGATGTGTCTGTTGCAAAGCTTGTGCTCCAAAGTTCTCGATCCATGTCATACGTCAGACTCACCTGTGGAGCTTAATCACACGGGTACCAGGACCCCACCTCAAGATTCCTGAATCCCTGCAAGATGCTTTGCAGGTAATTCTGATGTATACCACCTGATTGAAAACCACTGGATGCTCCAGAATCCTGAGCGCTTGCCCAACACGACTTGCCCACTCCGTCCTGTAGAAGCAGGATTGCCAGGCAGAGCAGGAGAGCGCATACCACTGTGTCTTTGGAGGATGAGTTCAGCTGGTCTTTGGGTCCTCACTACCTCTTTCCAGCCCTCCTCTCCCGACTCCTGGTGAGCCTCCTGCAAACCCCAGCTGACCTCTGGGCTTTAATGATGTTGAGGCTCCTGACCAAGACTACCATACCCATTCCTCCCTCTGCCCTTGCTGGACTTGATCTCTGTCCCTCAAGGGAGAGTCCTGGGAACAGAGAAGGGGCCACCTGACAGGCAGGCCTGCTAGGGCCGGTCTCCAGGGGACTGGGGGGTAACTCTGTGGCTGGACAGTTGGGAAGTATGTCAGCCCCTCCGGTCACAGCATGAACTCAACCGTCTGATCCGCCTGTGACCGTTAAGTGCCCTTGGGAAACCTGTTTTCTTTGCATTTGTTTTTTCTTGTCTCACCTTGGCTGTTTTTCATTCAATTGAGCACCAGGTTCTTGGTTAGAGCAACCAGAAGTGAGGCAGGGTCCAGATGACAGACTCGAATGGGAATGACAGGCTTTCAGCAGACCACCGCAGGGTGCTATATTTCTAGCTGTGACGAACGAAGGCAAACAAGCTGGGAGAGCCCAGAAGGAATCAGGGTTAAGACTGGGAAAAGGAAGACACTGACTGGTAACATACAGCCTGTGAAATATACTAAGTAACATTTCTAGACTGCAGAGCATATAGGAGCACTGGAACATGAAAAGCTCTCACTTATTCATTCAGCAAACATCCACCGAGGGGCGAGTTGTGTTCTAGGAACTGCTCTAGGCACTGTATCTATGTTCTCATAAAACCTAAATGCATGGATAGGAGGGGAGACAATTCAGTTCAGTTCAGTCGCTCAGTCGTGTCCAACTCTTTGCGACCCCATGAATCGCAGCACGCCAGGCCTCCCTGTCCATCACCAACTCCCGGAGTTCACTCACTGTTCTCATAAAACCTAAATGCATGGATGGGAGAGAAGACAATAAACAACCATATATATGTATTTCGTTGTTATTGTTCAGTCACTAAGTTGTGTCCAACTCTTCTGCGATTCCATGGACTATAGCCTGCCAGGCTCTTCTGTTCATGGGATTTCCCAGGCGAGAATACTGGAGTAGGTTGCCATTTCCTTCTCCAGGGGATCTTTCTGATCCAGAGATCAAACCTACATCTCTGACATTGGCAGGCAGATTCCTTACCACTGAGTGTGTGTGTGTGTGTGTGTGTGTGTGTGTGATGCAAAAGACTTACAGAGAAAAAAAATTAACCTGGAAAGGAGGGCGGCAGTGCTGGAGTCGGGGGGAGTAACAGATGTTGCTACTAGGGCTTCTCTGATTCAGTGATATTTCAGCATAGGTAAGGGAGGGCCACTGAAGGTGGGAGAGAGGAGAGAGGACACCAAATGGAAGATGCAGGTATATTGCTGGATTTAGAGATCACATTGTCCCAAACTGGTCATCTAACACAGTGAATACAGCTGAGACCCCAAAAGAAAAGGTTTCTAAGAATAGAATGTCTGAAGAGAGGAAATTCTACACAAACTAAGGCTATAGAGAGCCTGGGGGCTATGGAATTAGGTGAGAATCAGAGTCATAGTATGATTGTTATTTTCCAAATCGACTATTGAGACACATTCTCAGGATTTTTCTGATTAAAAAAAAATTACCTTCAAAGGGTTAAAAAATGTTCATGTTTAGATACGTAATTTGTTTTCTCTTGTGTAATAAACTACCCCCAAATTTAGTGGATTAAAGCAATAAGCATGTATCATCTCAAGAGTTCTGGGAGTCAGGCATCTGGAGGCAGCTTGGCTGGGGGGGTCTGGCTCCGGATCTCTCAGGAGGCTGTGGTGCAGATGTCAGGCAGGACTGTGTTCATCTGGAAGATCCACTGCTAAGACATCCACTCAGATGCCTGACAAGTTAGTGCTCATGGGGGAAGAGGTTTCAGTTTCTCATTGGGTGCACCTCTCCAAAGGGCTGCTTGAGTATTCTTACAACATGGCAGATACTTCCTCTAAAGCAAGTAACTCGAGTAAGAGCAAAGCAGAAGCCCCAGTGTGGTTTGTCATCTAGCCTCAGAAGCCACACATCATTAGGTCTGCAGCATCCAATCTGTCACACAGGTCAGTGTGGTGCAGGGAGGGAGAGGGCTTTGCAAGGGCACAGTTATTAGGCAAGGATCGCCTGGGACATCTTCAGTTCAGTTCAGTTCAGTCTCTCAGTCCTGTCTGACTCTTTGCAACCTCACGGACTACAGGATGCCAGGCCTCCTTTCCCATCACCAACTCCTGGAGTTTATGCAAACTCATGTCCATCGAGTTGGTGATGCCATCCAACCATCTCAATCTTCCTTCTCCTCCCACCTTCAATCTTTCCCAGCATCAGGGTCTTTTCCAATGAGTCAGCTCTTCACATCAGGTAGCCAAGTATTGGAGTTTCAGCTTCAACATCAGTCCTTCCAATGAATATTCAGGACTGATTTCCCTTAGGATGGACTAGTTGGATCTCCTTGCAGTCCAAGGGACTCTCAAGAGTCTTCTCCAAACCACAGTTCAAAAGCATCAATTCTTCAGTGCACAGCTTTCTTTATAGTCCAACTCTCACATCCATACATGACTACTGGGAAAACTATAGCTTTGACTAGATGGACCTTTGTTGGCACAGTAATGTCTCTGCTTTTTAATATTCTGTCTAGGTTGGTCACAACTTTTCTTCCAAGGAGCAAGCATCTTTTAATTTCATGGCTGCAGTCACCATCTGCAGTGATTTCGGAGCCCCCCCAAATAAAGTCAGCCATTGTTTCCCCATCTATCTGCCATGAAGTGACGGGACCAGATGCCATGATCTTAGTTTTCTGAATGTTGAGTTTTAAGCCAACTTTTTCACTCTCCTCTTTCACTTTCATCAAGAGGCTCTTTAGTTCTTCTTCACTTTCTTCCATAAGGGTAGGTGTCATCTATATATCTGAGGTTATTGATATTTCTCCTGGCAACCTTGATTCCAGCTTGTGCTTCATCCAGCCCAGTGTTTCTCATGATGTACTCTGCATATGAGTTAAATAAGCACAGTGACAATATACAGCCTTGACGTATTCCTTTCCCTATTTGGAACCAGTCTGTTGTTCCATGTCCAGTTCTAACTGTTGCTTCCTGACCTGCATACAGATTTCTCGAGAGTCAGGTCAGGTGGTCTGGTATTCCCATCTCTTGAAGAATTTTCCAGTTTGTTGTGATCCACACAGTCAAAGGCTTTGGCATAGTCAAAAAGCAGAAATAGATGTGTTTTTGGAACTCTCTTACTTTTTCAGTGATTCAACGGATGTTGGCAATTTGATCTCTGGTTCCTCTGCCTTTTCTAAATCCAGCTTGAACATCTGGAAGTTCATGGTTCACGTACTGTTTAAGCCTGGCTTGAAGAATTTTGAGCATTAATTTGCTAGCGTGTGAGATGAGTGCAATTGTGTGGTAGTTTGAGCATTTTTGGCATTGCCTTTCTTTGGGATTGGATGAAAACTGACCTTTTCCAGTCCTGTGGCCACTGCTGAGTTTTCCAAATTTGCTGGCATATGAGTGTAACACTTTCACAGCATCATCTTTCAGGATTTGAAATAGCTCAACTGGAATTCCATCACCTCCACTAGCTTTGTTCATAGTCATGCTTCCTAAGGCCCACTTGACTTTGCATTCCAGGATGTCTGGCTCTAGGTGAGTGATCACATCACCGTGATTATCTTGGTCATGAAGATCTCTTTGTACAGTTCTTCTGTGTATTCTTGCCACCTCTTCTTTATATCTCTGCTTCTGTTAGGTCCATACTGTTTCTGTCCTTTATTGAGCCCATCTTTGCATGAAATGTTTCCTTGGTATTTCTTATTTCCTTGAAGAGATCTCTAGTCTTTCCCATTCTATTGTTTTCCTCTATTTCTTTGCCTTGATCACTGAGGAAGGCTTTCTTTTCTCTGCTTGCAATGGCTATATCTTTCCTTTTCTCCTTTGCCTTTCACTTCTCTTCTTTTCACAGCTATTTGTAAGGCCTTCTCAGACAACCACTTTGCCTTTTTGCATTTCTTTTTCTTGGGGATGGTCTTGCTCCCTGTCTCCTGTACGATGTCAGGAACCTCCGTCCATAGTTCTTCAGGAACTCTGTCTATCAGATCTAATCCCTTGAATCTATTTCTCACTTCCACTGTATAATTGTAAGGGATTTGATTTAGGTCATACCTGAATGGTCTAGTGGTTTTCCATACTTTCTTCAACTTAAGTCTGAATTTGGCAATAAGGAGTTCATGATCTGAGCCACAGTCAGCTCCCAGTCTTGTTTTGGCTGACTGTATAGAGCTTCTCCATCTTTGGCTGCAAATAATATAATCAATCTGATTTCGGTGTTGACCATCTGGTGATGTCCATGTGGAGAGTCGTCTCTTGTGTCTTGGGCCATCTTGGAGACAGCCTACTAACAGGCCATTAATGAGAATCTGTTTTTAAAATGACATGAAATTAGCATTATTTCAGAAAATTTGTGATGTGATCACTTAAAAAAAAAAAGTCTGCTGAACTATTTTTAAGATCAGGTCAGCTCCTCAAAGGAGGGGTCCCAGGTTTTGCATTCAGAATTTCACTGGCTGTGCTTTGACACATTAATCTTCCTGTGCCTCTGATTCCTTACTGCAACATGGAGAGTAATAACAGCCACCTTCCTAGGTGCTCTTAGGGTTAAAGATGGACACCGTCCATCCCAGCTGGTACCTACTCTGAAGTGTAGCAGTGAAGGTGTTGCTGCTGCTGCTGCTAAGTCGCTTCAGTCATGTCCAACTCTGTGTGACCCCAGAGACGGCAGCCCACCAGGCTCCCCTGACCCTGGGATTCTCCAGGCAAGAACACTGGAGTGGGTTGCCATTTCATGAAGGTGTTGAGTCCTAGTTTTACCAGATGTTGGCTTCTTGAGTTTGAGAAGTTTCTTCACCTTTCTGTGCCTCTCTGCTTCTGTAAAATTGCAATAGTAATAGTCTCTGCCTTGTAGTATGGTGATGACAAATGAATGAATAAATTTTTATTAAGTGCTTAGCACTATGTCTGGCATATCCTAAGTGCTAAGTAGGTATTTGCGAAATAAAACATAGTCGACGTATATAGTAGATGTTTAATAACGGAGAGTTGTTTACACACTGTTTAGGCTTACACCCCATGACAAAGATTGAAGGTATCAGAAGGTGAAGGTGAAGGTGAAGTCGCTCAGTCATGTCCGACTCTTTGCGACCCCGTGGACTGTAGCCCACCAGGCTCCTCAGTCCATGGGATTTTCCAGGCAAGAGTACTGGAGTGGGTTGCCATTTCCTTCTCCAGAGGATCTTCCCCACCCAGGGATCGAACCTGGGTCTCCCGCACTGCAGGCAGACGCTTTAACCTCTGAGTCAACAGGGAAGCCTGAAGGTATCAGAACATATTGGAAAAAATACCCTTTAGAATGTGGGAGTCTTCCTGGATGGTCTGTTTGCTATTCCTTGGCCTTTCACAGCCTCAGATTCACCCAGGCTCCCTTCCTAATTTTAAATTTCGTCCTCCCTTTTCCGTGGTTAGATGACTAGCTGCAGCTCCTGGCCCCAAGTCCCTGGGCTCTGAGTGTTTGTGCCATTCATCATTGGGTGGGAACGAGTGAATTTTGCTAACCAAAAGGTGAGCCCGCCACCTGAACTTGTGACCTGAAAACCGCTGAGAGAAAAATGCAGTTCCCTTTCAGAATGTCTCGTTAGCCCAGCTCTTGCTCCCAAACATAAGCTGCCAAAAAGGCCTCCAGGAGGCCCTTTCTGCTCAAGCACCGTGCTGAGCTGGGGGTTGCCAGATTTGGAGCAGCGAGCAACAAAAAGGATCTTAGAGCTGCTGATTCTGGGAACGGTTATTAACGTCCATGACTGGCTTATCTGAGCCAGATCCCGCCAGAGAGCTCATTTAGTGCTCATGGTCATCCTGAAGTCATTTTGTCATTGTCTTAATTTTACAGATAAGGAATTAGAGGTACCAAGAAGTTAACTTGCCCAAGAACATGTGCTTGGGGAGTGATGGAGCCAGGATTCAAAACGGGCAGCCTGGCTCCAGAGCGCAGCCCCCAGCTCTGTGTATGCCGCCCTGGTGACTTCAGTGTCTCCAGGCTGTCCCCGTTCCCCAGGTGGCCCCTCTAGAGGCGAGGAAGCAGATCTTAGGAGCTCCCCAGTTCTTTTTAACACATAACCTGCTGATGGCCGTGGTCATATCACATGCTTCTCCCTGCCTCAGTTTCCTTGGCTATTAAGCCAGGTCCCTGAAAGTTCTCCTGGTGGGGAGGCCACAGGCTTTAGGAAGTAGGCAGACTCAGATGAAACCCTGGCGTCTTTGGCCAGTTCCCTTAGGTAACCTCTCTGAGTTTCAGCATCTCTTTCTACAAACAGGAGATGATTAAAGCAACTCCAGAGAGGTACAATTAGAAGAAGTGAGAAAAGGGACAATTAGGACTTTGGGATTTCATATACACACTTTGTTGTTATGTAGTCACAAAGTCATGTCTGATTCTTTGTGACCCTATGGACTGTAGCCTGCCAGGTTTCTCTGTCCATGGGATTTCCCAGGCAAGAATACGGGAGTAAGTTGCCATTCTCTTCTCAAGGGGATCTTCCTGACCCAGCAATCAAACCTGTGTCTCCTGCATTGGCAGGCAGGTTCTTTATCACTGAGCCACTGGGGAGCCCCATATACACATTGTGCTAAGTCGCTTCAGTCGTGTCCGACTCTGTGCGACCCCACAGACAACAGCCCACCAGGCTCCCCTGTCCCTGGGATTCTCCAGGCAGGAACACTGGAGCGGTTTGCCATTTCCTTCTCCAATGCATGAAAGTGAAAAGTGGAAGTGAAGTCGCCCAGTCGTGTCCAACTCTTAGCGACCCCATGGACTGCAGCCTACCAGGCTCCTCCATCCATGGGATTTTCCAGGCAAGAGTACTGGAGTGGGGTGCCATTATGTAAAATAAATAAACAATAAGGACCTACTGTATATCACAGGGAACTATATTTAACTACTGTATATCACAGGCTAACTGTATTTCGTATAGCCTATAAGGGAAACGGATCTGAAAAAGAATATATATATACACATATAGGTATGTATGTATAACTGAATCATTTTGCTGTATATCTGAAACTGACATAACATTGTAAATCAACTACAGTTCAGTAATTTTAAAAAATTAATTATAATTCTGAAAACAGGCACGTTAAATACAGATTCGTTGTTTTTAAAAAAAAAGAAATAAGAAAATATATGTATCATGTTGACATACAGGAAGTACTCAATAAATGTTTTCTCCCTGTTCCTACCCACTTCTATAAATAGTGTGAAACTTTAATCAAGAAAATCACAAATCCATTTATTTGTTCCATAGACATTTACTCTTCCCTGTTCATCCTCATTTTATCCAGTTACATTCATTCATGCATCCTTCTGTCCATCTGTTCACTCATCGACACATTCATTCACCAAAATATTGATTGAGCTACTGCTGTCTGCCATATTCTGAAGATGGAAAGCTAAGGTCCTTGCTCTCAAGTAGCTCATAATCCAGGTTCGGCATATCCTCTTGAGTGTCACGTCGCATTCAAATATACAAAGCTTTGCTCATCCAGATTTATACATTAGGTTGACAGCTCTGTCATTAAAGAAGCTTTTCCCCAAGGTTTTTCTTGACTTAGTAGCAAGGTACTATGATTAAACCATTAGTTTAACCTCTCGTCATGTTCAAATCTGTTTTGTTGAAATGAACTCACAGTTAACATCTGTCTATAGTCCATCCGTTTTATGTGAGCCATACAGCCCAGCCAACCTGTTCAGACCACCTCTGGGTTGTTATGTTCCTCAGAGGGCAGGGCCAGCACCCTAGGCAGACAAAGCTGCACTGACCACCTGGGCAGGGTGATTTCTTCAGGAGGGCTACCCTCATCTAACTGGCCTCAACAGTGAGCAATTAATGATGTGGAACCACTTTGAAAGCACCATAAATAAAAGGCCAGGAACCTGAGATTGAAGCGAACCAGAGGTTACAGTAATGATGATGAATTGTTTTTCCTAGAGGGTTTTTGTTATTGCTGGTTCTTTTTTTTTTTAAAGGAGCTAGTTAGCATCTCTCAACCATGATGACCCCGCACTAGGGTGAAGGTGGGAGAGGGTAGGGATTCTGTTTGCAGTTGGTGAGGTCTGATAGATGCTGGGTGGGAGAAGTGTCATGAGTCATTTCTAAGGAGCTGTGCTGAGCACTGAAATAGCTGTTGAGTCAACGAAGGAATGCTTTCCAGAGTGGAGCAGAATGAATCTGGGCTTTGGGATGAGCTGTAGCTCAGTATCTTGAACTTGGGCATGTGCATGGCTTCACCTTCTCAGCCTTGATGTCTCCATCTATTGAATAGGGATGAGCACAGTGCCTACCTTTCAGGGCTATTGTGGGGAGTAAATGAGACAACATACTGTTTGCATTTTATCCCCAGTTATTGGCTTGGGCCTAAAACATTGTGGAAGCATATCATACACTGCTCCTTTGCCCCCTACACAGTCATCTTAGGCATTCTATTACAATGAAACCTCACTGCATAAGATAGGTGTGTTTATTTCCATGTCCCCTAGATGAGTTCCTGGCTTACAGTGGGTACTCATCAGCTGGAAGCCCCATATACACACTACTTGATGTAAAATAGATAACCAACATGGGCCTACTGTATATCCCAGAGCACTATGCTCAATATTTTGAATAACCTATAAGGGAAAAGAATCTAAAAAAGAACATGCATATACACATATATGTATGTATGTATAACTGAATTTGGCCTCCCTGATAGCTTGGCTGATAAAGAATCTGCCTGCAATGCAGGAGAACCCAGCTTGATCCTTGGGTTGGGAAGACGCCCCTGGAGAAGGGATAGGCTACCCTCTCCAGTATTCTGGCCTGGAGAATCCCTATGGACAGAAGAGCCTGGCGGGCTACAGCCCATGGGGTCACAAAGAATTGGACTTGACTGGGCGACTAAGCACAGCACAGCATAACTAAATCACTTTGCTGTATACCTGTAACACAACATTGTAAATCAGCTACACTTCAATAATAAAAAAAATTTAATTGTAATTCTGAAAAAAGCATGTTAAATCCAGATCCATTGTTTAAAAAAAATAATTAAATGAGAAAATAACTGTATCATGTTGACATAAATCTCAAACAAAGATGACACCATTTTCTCTGCTTTTCTTCTCTGTGGTAGATTAACGGTATTGATGACCTCGATTCTTCACACACACACACAGACACATACACACACTGTATCCATGTGCTTTGCCACATGTCTTTGTATTTTCTTTTACTAAAGAACCACTCAGGGCTTCCCAAGTGGTTCAGTGGTAATCCACCTGTCGATGCAGGAGACGCAAGAGATGAGGATTCTGACCAGGAAGATCCCTCGGAGTAGGAAATGGCAACCTGCTCCAGTATAAGAATACTGGAAAATTCCATGGACAGAGGAGGTTCGTGGGCTGCAGTCCATCAGGTCACAAAGGGTCAGACACAACTGAGCAACACCCAAAAAACTACTTACTTGCTTCTAAGGCTGGACCTGTGCCATGGTTTGGACGTTGGATGTGACACACGCAGAGACTTAAAAAGATAACCCCACTCTTGCTCTTGCTTCTATTCCTTGCCATGAGAAGATGCTCAGCCTAGCCTGGTGGAGGGTGAGAGAGATGTAGGGAAGAGCTGGGTCACCCAACCATCATCTACCCATCATAAGAGTGAGCCGGGCTGCTGCCAGCACTGCCCAGCCAAGCCCAGCCTAAATCACAGATCCACAGACACTTGCGTGAAATGAATGCTTATTGTTTTCAGCAATCGACAGTTAAGGTATGTTATTACATATCATTGTGGCTATAATGGCTATAAATAGCGATACACCCCTCCCCAGTTAATATCTGGGATGGATCTTAAAAGATGGCCAGGAGAAATGATGACATACTTGTCATTTTTTTTCCCTTTTTATCACCTCTGGGAAAATATTTGATCGGAGGGTAACTACCATTAAATGATTATTGCTTAAATGATTTGAAGCACTATGAACTGGAAAGTCTCAGCTATCTCTATCGAACTGTCTCTCTTAGATGAAGTATAGTCAGCTGAAATAATAATATTAATAATAGTAAAACGTTATCTCCACATCACTTTAATACTTAAAAAAACTTCCAGATGTTTCCTGTAAATCACTCTGATATTCTAACACTGTTCCTGATAAGTGAGGTGACTCAGGCAGGGTCACACAGCTAGCAAGTGGTAGAGAGAATTCTTGATAGATGGTGCCTTCACTTTCTGTGGCTGCTGTAACAAATTAATACAAACTTAATGGCTAAAGACCCTGATGCTGGGAAAGATTGAAGGCAGGAGCAGAAGGGGATGATAGAGGATAAAATAGTTGGATGACATCACCGACTCCATGGACATGAGTTTGAGTAAGCTCCTGGAGTTGGTGATGGACAGGGAAGCCTGGTGTGCTGCAGTCCATGGGGCTGCAAAGAGTTGGACATGACTGAACAACTGAACTGAACTGAACTAGTGGCTTAAAACCTCACAAATGTATGGTTTTACAGTTCTATAGGTTAGAAGTCTAGGAGTCTCAAAATCAAGGTGTCAAGAGGGCTGTGCGTTTTCCTGGAGGGTCTAAAGGCTAATTGTTTCCTAGCCACTTCCAGTTTTTGGATGCTGCCCATGTTCCTTGATTTGGGGCCCTGTGCCTCCATCTTCCAGGCCAGCAACATTGTATCTCTCTGGTTATTCATTTGTAGTCATGTCTCTCTGACTGACTACAGTCGGGAAAGTTCCTCCACTTTGAAGGAGTCACACAGTTAGATTGGGCTCACCTGGAAATCCAGGACTCTCACATGTCAAGGTCCTTCACCTTAATCACATTCGCAGAGTCCCTTCTGCATGTGAGAAAGCATATTCACAAGTTCTAGAAACTAGGATGTGGACATCTTTGTAGGACCACTGATTTGCCTGCCATGCAAAGGGTCACCTACATTTCCAGTAACTCATTTCATCAGGATTTGGCAGGCTACTGGCCGCCCCCTCTCCTACTTCTTTTCTGGACAATGGTGCAGTAGCTATAGTTCCACAATTCCACTGCCTGTAAAATCTCCACATTTGGCCAAGTAGGGGAAAAAATGGTAAGCACTCCCCAGAACAGATCTTGAGACAGTGTTGTCTTTGAATATTCTGGAGATATTTTATATTCCTGTAAAATCACTTAGTGTTAGCTACAGACATGTTTCTGATTAAAATAGTCCAAAGGGTGTGTTCCTTCTGCATATACTGCTTACTCATCTCTCTTGGTGTAAAGGGACCAGATCTTGTAGGAGAAACGGATTTATTTTATGGTGGGACAGCAGCCGCAGAAATTACTTCATGCAAATGAAGCTTGGCAATGTGACTTCATGAATAAGAAATGAGCCAGCGCCTCCTCTCCCCACAGGCGATGGTGCGCGCTGGGAAATTAATTGTGGCATTCGTTGGGTGGCCTGACTTTTCTGTCAGGGTTTCACGCAGACGCAAAGATGCCTCCCTTCACCCAATTGGATATCAAGCATTTATGTACTTTATAGCTTTGCTTTGTCTTGTAAGTGAACCATGGGTGGGTCTCAATTCTCCTGGAAGCTTCTGGAGAACTTTCAAAATTAAGAACTCATGGTGGGAGCAACATGGCGCTGAGCCACACATAATGGCCACGAGTTCAGATCATCTCTGAGTTTAAGAGAGTTAAGATATTCTGACTTTTTTGAATAACAGTATGCCTCAGTACTTAAGTGCATGGTCGCAGGAGCCAAAATATCTGGGCTCAAATCCTTGCTCTGCTCCTCTTTAGCTACATGACATTTGGCAAGTTACCCAGCCATTCTGTGCCTCAGTTTCCCTATCTGCAAATTAGAGATTATAATAGCACTTACCTTATAGGATTGTTATGTGGATTAAACATGGAAATGGGGATAAAGCACTTAGAATTTCACTGCTATCAGGCTTTGGAAGTGCAGTAATGTTCAGTTCAGTTGCTCAGATGTGTCCGACTCCATGTGACCCCATGGACTGCAGCATACGAGGCTTCCCTGTCCATCACCAACTCCTGGAGCTTACTCAAACTCATCATTGTCAGTGATGCCATCCAACCATCTCATCCTCTGTTGTCCCCTTCTCCTCCCGCCTTCAATCTTTCTCAGCATCAGGGTCTTTTCCAATGAGTTAATTCTTTGCATCAGGTAGCCAAAGTATTGGAACTTCAGCTTCGGCATCAGTCCTTCCAATGACTATATAGGACTGATTTCCTTTAGGATGGACTGGTTTGATCTCTTTGCAGTCCAAGGGACTCTCAAGAGTCTTCTCCAACACCACAGTTCAAAAGCATCAATTCTTCAGCACTCAGCCTTCTTCACAGTCCAACTCTCACATCCATACATGACTACTGGAAAAACCATAGCTTTGACTAGATGGACCTTTGCTGGCAAAGTAATGTCTCTGCTTTTTAATATGCTGTCTAGGTTGGTCATAGCTTTTCTTCCAGGGAGCAAGCGTCTTTTAATTTCATGGCTTCAGTCACCATCTGCAGTGATTTGGGAGCCCAAGAAAATAGTCTCTCACTGTTTCCATTGTTTCCCCATCTATTTCCCATGAAGTGATGGGACCAGATGTCATGATCTTCGTTTTTTGAATGTTGAGTTTTAAGCCACTTTTTCACTCTCCTCTGTCACTTTCATCAAGGGGTTCTTTAGTCCCTCTTCACATTCTGCCATAAGGATGGTGTCATCTGCGTATCTGAGGTTAATGATATTTCTCCCAGCAATCTTGATTCCAGCTTGTGCTTCATCCAGCCTGGCATTTCACATGATGTACTATGCGTATAAGTTAAATAAGCACAGTGACAATATACAGCTTTGGCATACTCCTTTCCCAATTTGGAACTATTCTGTTATACCATGTTGAGTTCTAACTGTTACTTCTTGACCTGAGTACAGATTTCTCAGGGGGCAGGTCAAATGGTCTGGTATTCCCATCTCTTTCAGAATTTTCCACAGTTTGCTGTGATCCACACAGTTAAAGGCTTTGGCATTGTTAAAACACAGAAGTAGGTGTTTTTCTGGAGTTTGCTTGCTTTTTCTACGATCCAGTGAATGTTGGCAATTTGATCTCTGGTTCCTCTGCCTTTTCTAAATCCAGCTTGAACATCTGGAAGTTCACGGTTCACGTACTGTTGAAGCCTGGCTTGGAGAATTTGGAGCATTCCTTTGCTAGTGTGAGATGAGTGCAATTGTGCACTAGTTTGCACATTTTTTGGCATAGACTTCTTGCGGGGCGAATGTCAGCCAGATACCAGTGATCTGTACTCTGCTCTTTTTCCTGCTCCTTTGGTGTCTTGGAATCCCCTTCCCATCCCCTGCACTCACATTCCATGGTTCTCTATGTTCCTTCTCCTTCCCTTAGATTGTCCAGTCTCTTTTGCTTTCACGCCCTTCATGATGTGGACACACCCACTTAAAACTGAAAATCCATGTTTTGTCTTGTCCAACTCCCAGATTTTTTATTACACAGAATTTTCTGGGCGGCACCATGCACACCCTACTGCCTCATCTGGACAGTTGCAACTCTTAAAGTTCTCCAAACGTGGAGATTTGGAAATTGCACTACGTGTTTTTCTTCTCCGTTTTCAGGGGAGGTAGAATGTAAAAGGGAGAAGGCAATGGCAACCCACTCAGTACTCTTGCCTGGAAAATCCCATGGACGGAGGAGCCTGGTAGGCTGCAGTCCATGGGGCCGCTAAGAGTTGGACACGACTGAGTGACTTCAATTTCACTTTCACTTTCTTTGGGATTGGAATGAAAACTGACCTTTTCCAGTCCTATGGCCACTGCTGAGTTTTCCAAATTTGCTGGCATATTGAGTGTAGCACCTTCACAGCGTCATCTTTCAGGATTTGAAATAGCTCAACTGGAATTCCATCACCTCCACTAGCTTTGTTCGTAGTGATGCTTCCTAAGGCTCACTTGACTTTGCATTCCATGATGTCTGGCTCTAGGTGAGTGATCACATCATCGTGATTATCTTGGTCATGAAGATCTTTTTTATACAGTTCTTCTGTATATTCTTGCCACCTCTTCTTAATATCTTCTGCTTCTGTTAGGTCCATACCATTTCTGTCCGTTATTGAGCCCATCTTTGCATGAAATATTCCCTTGGTATTTCTTATTTTCTTGAAGAGATCTCCAATCTTTCCCATTCTATTGTTTTCCTCTATTTCTTTCCATTGACCACTGGGGAAGGCTTTCTTTTATCTCCTGCTATTCTGTGGAACTCTGATTCAAATGGCTATATCTTTCCTTTTCTCCTTTGCCTTTCACTTCTCTTCTTTTCTCAGCTATTTGTAAGGCCTCCTCAGACCATTTTGCCTTTTTGCATTTCTTTTTCTTGAGGATGGTCTTGATCTCTGCCTCCTGTACAATGTCACGAACCTCCATCCATAATTCTTCAGGAACTCTATCAGATCTAATCCCTGGAACGTATTTGTCATTTCCACTGTATAATCATAAGGGATTTGATTTAGGTCATACCTAAATGGTCTAGTGTTTTCCCCTACTTTCTTCAATTTAATGAATTTTGCAATAAGGAGTTCATGATCTGAGCCATAGTCAGCTCCTTATCTTGTTTTTGCTGACTGTATAGAGCTTCTCCATCTTTGGCTGCAAAGAATATGATCAATCTGATTTCGGTGTTGACCACTGGTGATGTCCATTTGTAGAATCTTCTCTTGTGTTGTTGGAAGAGGGTGTTTGCTATGACCAGAGCATTCTCTTGGCAAAACTCTGTTAGCCTGTGCCCTGCTTCATTCTGTACTCTCGGCCAAATTTGCCTGTTACTCTAGGTATTTCTTGACTTCCTCCTACTTTTGCATTCCTGTCCTCTATGATGAAAAGGACATCTTTTTTGACATGAAATATTCCCTTGGTATTTCTTATTTTCTTGAAGAGATCTCCAATCTTTCCCATTCTATTGTTTTCCTCTATTTCTTTCCATTGACCACTGGGGAAGGCTTTCTTTTATCTCCTGCTATTCTGTGGAACTCTGATTCAAATGGCTATATCTTTCCTTTTCTCCTTTGCCTTTCACTTCTCTTCTTTTCTCAGCTATTTGTAAGGCCTCCTCAGACCATTTTGCCTTTTTGCATTTCTTTTTCTTGAGGATGGTCTTGATCTCTGCCTCCTGTACAATGTCACGAACCTCCATCCATAATTCTTCAGGAACTCTATCAGATCTAATCCCTGGAACGTATTTGTCATTTCCACTGTATAATCATAAGGGATTTGATTTAGGTCATACCTAAATGGTCTAGTGTTTTCCCCTACTTTCTTCAATTTAATGAATTTTGCAATAAGGAGTTCATGATCTGAGCCATAGTCAGCTCCTTATCTTGTTTTTGCTGACTGTATAGAGCTTCTCCATCTTTGGCTGCAAAGAATATGATCAATCTGATTTCGGTGTTGACCATCTGGTGATGTCCATTTGTAGAATCTTCTCTTGTGTTGTTGGAAGAGGGTGTTTGCTATGACCAGAGCATTCTCTTGGCAAAACTCTGTTAGCCTGTGCCCTGCTTCATTCTGTACTCTCGGCCAAATTTGCCTGTTACTCTAGGTATTTCTTGACTTCCTCCTACTTTTGCATTCCTGTCCTCTATGATGAAAAGGACATCTTTTTTGGATGTTAGTTCTAGAATGTCTTGTAGGTCTTTATAGAACCATTCAACTTCAACTTCTTCAGCATTAGTGGTTGGGGCACAGACTTGGATTACTGTGATATTGAATGATTTGCCTTGGAAACGAACAGCGATCGTTCTGTCATTTTTTAGATTGCACACAAGCACTGCATTTTGGACTCTTTTGCTGACTATGAGGGCTACTGTGTTTCTTCTAAGGGATTCTTGCCCACAGTAGTAGATATAATGGTCATCTGAGTAAACCCACCCATTCCAGTTCATTTTAGTTCACTGATTCCTAAAATGTTGATGTTCACTCTTGCCATCTCCTGTTTGACCACTTCAAATTTACCTTGATTCATGGACCTAACATTCCAGGTTCCTATGTGATATTGCTCTTTACAGCATCGGACCTTGCTTCTGTCACCGGTCACATCCACAGCTGGGTGTTGTTTTTGCTTCGGCTCCACCTCTTCATTCTTTATGGAGTTATTTCTCCACTCTTCTCCAGTAGCACATTGGGCACCTGCTGATCTGGGGAGTTCCTCTTTAAGTGTCCTATCTTTTTGCCTTTTCATACTGTTCATGGGGTTCTCACAGCAAGAATGCTGAAGTGATTTGCTATTCCCTTCTCCAGTGGACCACGTTTTGTCAGAACTCTCCACCATGATGTTACTTGAGCTAAAATTATAATGAATGATGAGTACTCATTCCTGCTGATGTTTATATGCATTCATAATTTCATCACGATGATGTAGAAAATAGGGCTGAGAATGAGAAGTCTTGGGTTCCAGCCAAACTTGTTGGCGCCCCATTGTCTAGGCAATTCATTTACGTCGCTCAGCCCCTGTTTCTTCATCTGTTGATGAAGTGATGATTGTCCCAGTTTTCTCTTATTGCATAACAAATCACCTCAAAATTTAGTAACTTAAATCCTTCAATAAAAAATAAATTAATTTTTAAAAATTAGTAACTTACAATAACAACCATTTTATTGTAACTTACAATCTTGTGGGTCAAGGTTTCCGATAGGGCTCTGCCAAGTGATTCTTCTGCTCCTCATGGCTTTAACTAAGGCCAATCACAGAATTCAATCAGTGATGAGCTGGCTGGGCAGGTACAAGATGGTTTCACTCACATGTATGGTGCCTTAGCAGGGTGGATGACTTGAAGGCTGGGCTCAGCTGGGACTGTGAACTGGAGCAACTACATGAGGCTGCATCAGCACTGTGGGCTGAGGGTTTGATGTCCAGAGTTCTCTGAGACAGTGTTCCAGATGATAGGAATGGGATCTTCCAGCTTCATAAAGCCTGACCCTGCAGAGTGGCACCGTGTCACTTCTGCCATATTCTAATGGTCAGGGAAGACATAGAGCCTTCCCAGATTGGGTCATAGACTTCACCTCTGGATGGGAGGTTTGCCAGAGGATTTGTGATCCTTAATCTCCTCGAGATCCTGTTCTTATGACCATGATGTGTGAATACAAAGTACTATGTAAACATGGTACCTGTTAAAGTGAGTTACATCCTGTCTTTTCCTAAGATCTCTTCTAGGTGCATGATGGTGGCATACATACAGGAGCTTTTAAGGCTTTGATCATACTATGTGATAAAAATCTGGGGCTTCCCACCTGTCAAAGATTCCCAGCCTGATGGGAGAAGCAAACTAAATATTTTGTTCATGTCCAAGCTATGTAAAAATGAAACATGCTCCATTTGTGCAGGAGTGAATTCCCTGTTACTAGAGGTATTCAGTCCAAACTGAATAACCACTTCTTAAAGATTTTCAAAGCAGTCTATATGAAAGTTGGAGCTACGTTATCTGTGAGTTATGCTTCAGGGATGAGAGTTTATGAATCTTTGATTTCTAGGGTAGGCCTCTAGGTCATGTTTTCTCAGTCCAAAGTGCCCAGGATGATGACAGTTCAGAGTGACTTAAAAGTGCTTTCTGACTAAACCCAACAGGCCTGGGGGCTGAAACAAAATCTGCCTCCACAGATAGTCCCTGCCACCAACATGGAAGACAAGGAAAAAGGAATCAGCATTTTGAGCAGATACGGGGTGGGAGGTGGGGAGATGGGGATCCGTGCTCAGCATGTTTTTATATATATATATATATATATATATATGTATGTAAAACGCCTCATTAGATCCTTATATTTTCCTTGAAATGTGGATTATTCCCCTGATTTCTTACCTGAGGAAGCTCAGAGGTTCAATTACTCCTCATGGTTCAGAGCTAGAAAATGATGGAGTTCCAGGTTCAAACTCAAGTCTATCAGGCTCTCAAACTCAGCCTCTTCCACTGCTGCATTCTAGTTCCCTTCAGTGGGAATATACCATTCTAGGTGGGCTTTCCTTGATTGCAAATGATGGAAGTAGTCCATGGAGAGAGGGGGAGAGGAGATGTCTGTGCCCAGCTTTCTCTTAAGCCTGATTTCCCACTGTTCAGTGTGCCCAGTGGAAAGCCAGCTCTTCCTCACTTCAAAGTTGTATCCTCATGTCCTGTTGGCAGACTCCCAGGATATCCGTTCCCACACTAGGCTGGAAGGTGTCTCATCCGAGTCTGGAATAGATCAGAAGAGCCAGAAACTCTGGGCATGTGGATAGGGCAGAGGGGCTGCACTCCTGGGACTAGTAATGGCAGAACCACCCGGGCCCAAGTCAAGCCCAGCATTAGTCTTTGGGAAGAGTTGCAAGAGTTGTGTCTCAAGTACTTTGTGACCTTGGAAAAGTCACTGAATCTCTCTGAGCCTTAATGTTCTCAACTGTGAGATGAGCTGCTAGTACCTACCCACCTTCCAGATCAGAAATAATATTAGTTACCCAGTTGAGTGTGGTACCTGGCACCTAGCAGGCAATACACAGAGAGCAATTATTATTTGTAGGGTTATGAGTGACTCGGGTTGGGTTATATTGGCATGGCTGCACTCTCTGAGGGAAGACGATTGAGTTTTGATAACAGTTCGTGAACCAGAGCACTGAATGGATGGGCAGATCTGAGAAGGAGGCATAAAGTGGGAGAAAATGCCATCTAGGAAGGAGAAGCGCAGAACGCCTTTCATCCCTTGCTTCTCACACAGGACCTGCTGCACGATTTGTGCGGCTGCTGCAAAATGGACACGTGCGATGCCTGGTTCAAAGGTTATTGAGTTTTTCAAGATGGTGTTAGCAAGAGCATTAAACCAAGCGTGGGCCGTTTCTGAGTACAGGGCTCTTTGCTGCTATACCAGTCACATGCCCATGACACCAGTCGTGTCCCCACACTTAGACACTGCCAGTGCAGCAAGTGCTGCTGTGGGCCAGAGCTTGGCAATGTTCCCTTTTCCTAGCAACCTTTCTCCCTGCCTGTACACAGCTTGATGGGGTACTTGGAAATATCAAAGGAGGGGAAAGGATCTTGAAGTTGATTGAAAACACCTCTACCTGAGCCCTGATGGTGTCATCAGCAAGTCAACGTGTAACATAGTGATTTAGGGCAATTATAGAACATATATGTATATATAAATTTTTTCTGTTGACACCATTCCATGTACTTACAGGAGTGTTGCCATGGTGATTGGCAGGGCCAGCTGTTGTTTCATTTCCCCAAAGAATTGTGTGGTAATGATGGTTCCCTGGAGAGTTCTCCTGGGGCAAGGAATGATATTAAAAATCTGCAAATCAATGAACAGGTAGTGGATAGGACCTTGTTCTCATTAGTTGTAATTAACAGGATTTTACAGCACTTTGATGAGAAGTGGCTAATTTGGCAGAGAAATGTAGAGAAGGGGACTGCTTTTGGAGCCTGAGTTTGAATCTTCTCTCTGTCACTTAAGAGCTGTGTCACTTAATTCCTCTGAGCCTCAGTTTCCTCATTTAGGAAATGGAGGATCATTATACTAAACTTATGAGAACATTCAAAATAAACTATGTGGAATACTTAACTCAGTATCTGGAACATTCCCTTGTGGCTCAGCTGGTAAAGAATACGCCTGCGATGCAAAGGACCTGGGTTTGATCCCTGGGTTGGGAAGATCCCCTGGAGAAGAGAAAGGCTACCTACTCCAGTATTCTGGCCTAGAGAATTCCATGGACTATATAGTCCATGGGGTCGCAAAGAGTTGGATCCAACTGAGTGACTTACTTTCACTGTCCATATGTGAGCATAAACATTCCTCAAGGAAGCCTTCCTTCAGGTCTTCAGGGAAGTCTTCTGAGATGACTGCCTCCGACCCCCCACCCCAGGCTCTGTTAAATCCCCTTATTATACACTCCTACAGCTGCCTGTCTGCCTTTTGTATCACTTATTAGAATTTTAATCAAATAATTAGGAGTGTAATGGTTTGTTTAAGGTATGTTTCTCTCAAAACTGTTTTACTCACTACTGTATCCCCAAATGCTTGGAATAATGGCTAACTGAATTTGTTGAATAAACAAATGAAGGAATAAAGCCTGCAGAAGTGCTCCTCCCATTCCCTACCCACAGCTGCACTTGGTGGGAAGCTCAAGCACTTGGTCTTGCAAGGTGAGAGCTTCGTGGCTTTCCCAGCTTCCTTGATATTTGGTAGATTGATTGTGGTCCCACTAAGTGTTCAGGAAAAAGCAAATGAAACACCGTCATTACATATCAGGGCAGCATGAGAAGAAAGGGGAGAAGTAAAATTGCTAACCTTCTACCATATTTCAGGGCCTATGTCTCTCACTTAGTCCTCAGAACCGCTGCACTGTAGGCAAAATGATTTGCACTTGACAAATGAGGAAGCAAAAAAGAGAAAGGACAGAGTGTTAAGTAGGCCAGGTGATCCTTGTTGTGGAGCCCAGTTCTATAGAATGAGGGTGGGACAGGTGGCTGGACAACCCTGAAGATCCCATTCAACGTGATCCTTCTCTGACTGAGGTTCAGTAGTCTGTTGTTCATCGGTGAGTGTGCATGTGTGTGTGCAAGTACCCAAAATCCTCTGGGACTGGGACACTGTCATTAGCATGAGTGCTGGGCTTCAAACACTCAGAGGAGCACCCAGCCTTGGCTAATTGCATCTCAGAGTTTGGGCAGGAGTGTCTGTCCTCGCACCCTGGGAATGCCGGTCGATCTTGTTCAGCTTTTACACTCTTCCATAGGAAGGATTATAAGGGGATTAGATGCAAATATATTTAAGCTTTGGCTGCATCAGGCTTGTATTCTCAGCCCGATAGTTGGGATAGTTATTCAATCTAGGATCACAGGATGCTTCTCCCAGCTTTTTCTTGCTGAGCTGAAATAAATGAGAATGTCATCAGCAGAGGCAAGATGGGAGGATAATCGGTTGCCCCACCTTCTTTTTGCTAGTTCTTTGGATTTCATCACCATTCACCTCTTCAAGCCACAGATTCACTGCCCCTAGAATGCTAAGAAGAAATGGAATTTTATTCTGGGGGCTGGGCATTTGAGCTTCTGACATTTGCTGGAATTGCTTTAATCTTGCCTCCAACAGCCAGCCAGAAAGAAATGTATGAGCTGGATCTTCTAAGGAGGGACCCACCTCCAAAGTCTGGGGGCACTTTTCCTTATTCCTGGGGGTGTTCTTCTCTGGGCATTAGCATTTTCCAGGAGGAACTATCTAGTGGTTTTAGTTCTTGGACTTTTGTGGGTATAAGCAGATGGTTAAATGGGAATAGAAACCAGAAGCTATTTTACAATTTGTAAAAACTATTAGAAGGACTTTTAAGACAGGAAACAGGGACTCAAGGTTTGCAGAGAAAAAGTGAAAGGAAAACACCCAGGAGCTGTTGCTGATCTGTGAGAGAATTAGGGAAACCATCTCGGGAAGTAATATGATAAATCCTTCCATAGCTGTCTGTGTCAGGCGCTACTTTAAACACACTGTGTGTATGAACTCATTGACCCTCACAGTTGCACTATGAGTCTGGTACTATTTTCATATCTATGTTCCCTTGTGGAAACTGAGGCATAGAGAAAAAGTGGAGCCTGGCCTCAAACCACCAAACTCAAACCAAACCATCAAACTCAAACCATGAAACCAAGATGCTATAGCATCCTCTGGCTTTAAATCCATGTTCTCTTCTGAAATACGTGGATGTTCCCAGAGCTACTGCAGCAATAGAGAGAGCAGTGGTTAGGCTGAGGGCGACGTGTCCAGAGGAGGTCCAGGCACCGTGTCTTCACAGAAGCGGATGTGGGCTATTTGGGGAGTGGGTGGTGAACATATGGTGACTGTTTTAAAACTCTCTGGATACACTTCAATCCATGTGGGAGCCTGTACTTTTCACCAATACCATATCCCCTTCTCTGATAACAGAAATAATGGTTACAATAGGATAATACCAATAGCTATGGCTGCAATTTATCTTGACCACTAGCCCAGCTCTGTGCTAAGCCCTTGTCTCAGCTATTCCTAGCACATGGCTCATGAGTCGTAACTGTTTTTATTTTGAGTTGTACAGGTGAGGAAATGGGAGAGGAGGTTAGTTGGGCTGCCAGAGGTGACACGACCAAGGCAGTTCTAAAGGCCAGGACTGTCCCAACCCGAAGTCCAGGCTCTTGGTCATCGCCCATGCCCTGTGTGTGCTGCAGCCTGCCCATCCAGGGCCAATCATTTTGGTTCTCACCCAAGAGCCCTGGAAAGTGCTCAGTGCTTCTTTTCCTGGCTTCTTGGGGCAGCATCTCTTGAGTTGTCCCTGGCAGCTCTGTCATAGGCACAGAAAGAAAAGAACATAGAGGAATAGATGTGGGAGGGGGGAACACAGAGAAGAAGACCAGCTCTTCGCTTTTGTTTATAAACTCAAGAAGGAGCTGGGATAATGCTGTGTTTATTTTCATCTGTATGATATACGCTGTGTGTGTTCACATGCCCCGTCTTGTGTGACACTCACAACCAGGCTGGGAAGTAGATTTATTTATTATTCTTGATTTGTGGCTGAAAAATGGATCCAGAAGGTCTAAGTGATCTTTCAAGGTCCCAGAGCTGGTAAATGGCAAAGCCTGTCTTTGCACTCATATTTCTTGACACCACATCTGTGAGTCTCTTCAGCCCATGGTTATCATTGTAGAGAACAGTCAGGGGACTTGGCATGCATACTTGCATGCTGAGTTGCTTCAGTTGCATCCAACTGTGTGCGACCCTATGGACCATTTCCGGCCAGGCTCCTCTGGGGGATTCTTCATACAAGAATATTGGAGTGGGTTGCCATGGCCTTCTTCAGGGGAATTTTCCTAACCCAGGGATCGAACCCATATCTCTTACATCTCCTACACTGGCAGGCGGGTCCTTTACCACTGGCGCCACCTGGGAAGCACAGGGACTCACAGAGAAAAGGCATGAATGCAGGAGGTGGCGAATGTTTGGATCTGCTGCCTCATCGATCAGCACAGGTAACCCAGCCAGGTGCCGCGTCCCCCACAGACACGCAGCCCCCGGAGGCTTAAACTGGGCTCCGTGGGGGCGTAAGAGGTAAGTATGGTATGATCCCATTTATATGCAATGTCCAGAACAGGCGAATACAGAGACAGAAATTATTAATATAATAGATTCATGGTTGCCTAGGTTTGGGGAAGAGTGAAAAGAAAGGGCAGTGATTACTCACAGATGTATATTTTAGAGATAAACAATCTTCTTGAGATGTTTCAGCTGTTTAATCAAACCAGTCAGCTGGTGGAGTGGTTAAATAGTTCCTGTTCCTCATAAACTTCCTTGACAGAAATCTATTTCTGAGGTTCTCCTAGATCATTTTCTATATTGCAGGTCAGATTTCTGGAAAATGCTGTACTATTTCTCCTTTTAAAAATTCACTGTTCTCTTCTGAAGCATACAAATGCTCCCAGAGCTTCTAGGAGAGCTGATAAAACAAGGGTTAAGGAGAGAGCGATGTGACTGGAGGGTGGTCCAGACACTGGATCCTCACAGAAGTGGGTATGGGTTAGTTGGGGGAAAGGGTGGAAATTGATTGTGCTGATGGTTATACAACTCTGAATATACTAAAAAACCACTGGGTTCTATCCTTTGACAGTGAAAGTGTTAGTCACTCAGTCCTGCCCAATTCTTTGCAACCCCAGGGACTATAGTCCACCAGGCCCCCCTGTCCATGGAATTCTCCAGGCAAGAATGTTGCAGTGGGCTGCCATTTCCCCCTCCAGGGGAATCTTCCTGACCCAGGGATTGAAACTGGGTCTCTTGCATTGGCAGGCAGATTCTTTACCATCTGAGCCACCAGGGAAGCCCCTGAATACTTTAAATAGATGAATTATATGAGAATAATCCACCGATAGAGCTGCTACTATTTTTTTTTAAAAGGAAGGGAAGGTGTCTGGAGGCATGGAACAGGGAGGGTGGGGGCAGGATGCATAGAAATGCCAGGATTGGAAGTGGAAGCTTTCTCATGAAGCCTTTCTGGCCCATAAAGCCTCTGGAAGCAGATGCTGTTGACTTCTCACTGAATAATCACTGTCTCTCTGCTGGTCCCGTCGCCCTTCTCTTCACGCCTGGGAGGTGAGGCTGGAGGGAAGGGCCAGAAACGGAGAACACTGCCCTCGTCACCCAGCCTCAGTGCGCTGGTGATGACTCTGCTAGGCCTGGGACACCGCTGGGGCCCTGGCGAGCTCTTCAGTCTCTCCCAGCCTCATGCCCTGCCATCTGGCATGGGCACCAGCCTTTCCCTCTGACCCAGGACACTTGGTACATCGAGCCCAGACTGAAAAACATTATGCTATCCAAAAGCTGCATTTGCCAATAGGAATGGATGTAGCCAGTAACAACACGTTCTGGAGTCTGATGGCCAGAATTCTGCACACTGTCCTCTGGGGTCCCTGCCTAATGCCTTTTGTACCCCAGCCCAGTCTTTGACATTGCTCTACCTGGATAGACGCCAAGGGAAATAGACACTCTGTTTCCCTTCCCATCAGGAAACTGCCCTGTTCGCTGGGGAACTCTCTCGTTGGTAGGTTCTGTTGGGACCCTTGGTGCCTTTCCTGAGAGGTGGGAAGAGGGCAGGGTGTCTGGTCAAAACTGAGAGCTGGAGGCCCCAGGGAGAGGGTGCGTGGCAGTCTGAAGATGCCTCTGACATTGTCTCTGGAGAAAATAGTCTCTTTCATTAGCTGTAAATGAAACCCAGGGCTGCCAGCTTCCTTTCTGGGGCAGCCACTGAGCTCAGCGGCTAGGGTTTAGAGACCGGGTTGTCTGGGGAAGGTAGGAGGCTATAGGAAATGGTACGTAGGTGCCAAGCCAAGTAGCTGTATAGAAGGAAGGGGAAAGAAGGAAAAAGAAGAAGTCCTATCCCCCAAGGGAAGCCAACACTCATAAGGGAACTGTCATGATTCACACTGTATTTTAGGTTCTTAAGAGTGAAAGTGCAGTTCATTAGCAAGGGGTGAAGTAGCTAGTTTGCCTTTCTAGAGAACTCAGAGTTAGGCAGAAACCACTATTCTCTTTTAGGCCTTGCAGAAAAGAAGGTTGGAAATACCTTTGTCCCCTTTCTCCTCATCGGCCTGGAGATGTTTTCCCAGCAGCTCGCCCCAATCCTGATGCCCCTCACACATCCCTTCCTTCCCAGACATGCACCAGATTGAGAGCTGATCAACAAGTCAGGCTCATTTTTGCAATAACAAATTATGGGGACTGTTTACGCTGGTTTGGGTGATGCTAGGAAAAAGGAGAATATAACCTGCTGTGGATAAGAAGTAGAAAGTTAATTCTTAGATTGACCTGAAAGATGGGAGAACTTTGCTTGGAACATAGGGGACCACAGAAAAGGCAATAATTATCTCTACTTATACAGTGACTCAAGCTGAGACTGGGGATGGTGTGGATGGTGTGGAGGGGTGGCTGGCCCCTTGTGAGCTCCAGGGATGCTTCTACAGACCCTGTGTGATAACCCAGCAATTTTGTAGAAAAGATGAGACTTGATTCTACTTTAGCAGTGAACGTGCTATTACGCTGACTTGGTGTTTCACGTCTTTTCATCCCTTCAAGTGTGTCATCCACAGTTTTTGTAGCTGAAGGAGTGTTATTCTTCACCAAAAATAAAAAAGTTGAGACCTATTGGTGTCAGGGAGCAAATGGAATGTTTAATGATCCTGATCATTGTACTGGCTGTTTGTGTGGAATACTGCAGTGGGGGCCAGGGTCCCCAAGGGAAGGTCTGCCGGATGTCCACTCCAGTCCCACCCTGGGTGGCGGCTGTGTGCCTGTTGGTGACCAGCAGTCCTAGGGAATCTCCATGGGGGTGTGGACCCACGTGCCTGGACCAGGGTACAGCACCGGAGCTCCAGTGATGAGAACAGATGCAGCCGCGCCTCCAAGCCAGAGCACTGGGGTTCTCGGCACATTATATGCCCCCTTCCCACTCTCTGATGCTCTCATTTTTGCTTCTCTTGTGGCCAGCTGTTATGGGTCGAAGGCATCCCCCCAAAAGATCCATCAAAGTCCTAACTCCCAGTATCTCAGAACTCAACCTTATTTGGAAATAGGGTCATGGCAGATGTATTTAGTTAAGATGAGGTCTCACTGAATAGAATGGGCCCCTCATCCCATATGACTTGTGTCCTTATAAGGAGAGAGGGGCACACCCAGGGAGGAGGACTCCTTGTGATGGAGGCAGAGATTGGAGGGATGTGGCTGCAAGCCAAGGAATGCCAAGGATTGCTGGCCACCACCAGACTGGGAAGAGGCAAGGAAGAAGGCTTCCCAGAGTCCCAGAGGGAGCACTGAAACCTTGATTTTGGATTTCTAGCCTCCAGAACTGTGAGACAATAAACATCTGCTGTCTTAAGCCACCCCGTGTGTGGTATTTGGTTATGACAGCCCTAGAATACTGGTACACCAACTTCCGCCCTGCCTCACCGTTTCAGCCTGACCTATATTGTTTTCTTAAAAAATGTTAGCTGCACTAAGGTTAGCATCCAGGCCCAGATGCCTGAGAGCCATTCCGTCTCAAGATGCCTTGGCATCACGCTGCTCCGGTCCGTGCTGTGGCTGTCATGTAGGGTTCCTGTCGCTGGAAAGTCTCAGTTGCCCAATTGCAGGCTGGGAGTTGGGACTGTTATCCTCAGAACTAGAACAGTTCAGCTCTCCCAGCGTTTTGCTTACTCTCTCATCAGATCCTTTCAACAGCACTGTCCTTCTGACCTTATTTTTACAGACATTTTAGGTGAATCTGTCAACTCCGAAGCCCATTTCTACCCCTCAGGCCGTGGGAATCCCTCAGGAGGCCACGTTTTCCTTCACCCACAGCCCAGAAGCAGCCTATGGGTCTAGAGTTCACTCTCTCCTCACTCAGAGCTCAGTCCACCGGCCTTTCATCCCAGTGTGTTTGACATTTCACCCTTGGAAAGTGAAAGTGTTAGTTGCTCAGTCCTGACATTTTGCTACCTCATGGACTGTAGCCCGCCAGGCCCCTCTGTCCATGGGGTTCTCCAGGCAAGAACACTGGTAGGGTAGCCATCACCTTCTCTAGGGGAGCTTCCTGACCCAGGAATCAAACCCACATCTCTTCCATTGGCAGGCAAATTCTTTACCATCTGAGTCACCAGGAAGCTTTAAATCAGTGATGCTTTACCGCCTGGCAAGGGACCACACAGGAGAGGATTCTGGATAGGAGGTCAGGCTGCCCTGGGTGGGGGAATCTCCCACCTCCCAGGCTGGTTGGTCATCCCCTGGTGGCAGGCCCTGGCTCTCTTAACAGCAGCTGCTTTCTTTTTGAGGTGACATTTGGACTCTTGAGTCCTACTGGAGTAAGTGGCCCTGGCTCTGGCCCAGGCAGGCCCAGGATGTGCGCTGAGCTGAGAAGTATTAGGGGAGGGCCTCTGAGCTGCTTTATTCTGCTCATCACCTTCCATTTTCAAATGGGACAAGCTGGCTGAGCAGATTTAGAAACCTTGGTTCTCTACTCCTGAGTTAATTTATGGCTTTTAAAGTGAAAACAAAACAAAATTAAACCATAGTTAACAGTGTGGACTTTGGGGTTTGAACATCAGCTTTGAAGCTGACCAGCTGTATTATTCTTGCAAGTTCTATGACTCCCATAAGCCTCAGTTTCCTTGGCTGTAGAATGGGGTGGAGCAGGGTGGGGGGATGCCTAGCCTAAGACAGCTAGTGTGAAGAATGATTACCTTCTTTGTAAACCATGTTGCACTGTGTCTGGCACCTCAGAATACATGAACCAGGCGTTATTATTCTAGCAACTCACCATGCATTTCTGGGCCTCTCTTCATCTGGGAAATGAGGGCTCACAGGACAAGCGCTCGCATGTTCTCTGGCAGAGAGGGAGTCTGTAGCCTCCCCATCCTCTTCATCAACCACACACTGTCTCTGCTTTTATATTCTCTTTCCCCCTATCATTTCATCTTTTTAAAAGTAGCATATGTTCCTAATAATGAAACTTCATTTTTTAAAAAATTGAAAATATAAACAAACAGGAAAAGGAACTCAAAAGTCCTATAACTTTGGAACCCAGACAACATTTTTGAATATAACTTTCCAGTTTATGGTCTTCCCTGGTGACTAAGTTGGTAAAGAATCTGCCTGGAATGCAGGAGACCCAAGTTCGCTCTCTGGTTGGAAAGATCTCCTGGAGGAGGAAATGGCAACCCACTCGAGTATTCTTGCCTGGAGAATTCCATGGACAGAGGAGCCCGGTAGGCTACAGACCATGGGGTGTCAGAGTCGGACACAACTGAGTGATTAACAGTTTCAAGTTTATATGTATTCCTTCTTTGTATTTGCAATTTCCAGTACAGTTTTCCCAGGCACTTCTTGATTGTTCTTCAGCATTTTCTTAAGTAGCCATTTGACGGTCCAGAATATGGAAATCTTACAAATTATTCTATAATGCTTATATTGCTGGATGTTAATTTCTAGTTTTCCCTTGGTACAAATAACACTGTGTGTTAGGGGACTATTGCAAAATTCAGAGAGCAATGCTGGAGGCAAGGGAGTGGCCAGGAATGGTCAGACTGGGATACCTTTGGAAGGTAGAGCCAGCAGGACTTGCTAATCAGTTGGAGGCATGAGGGGAAAAGAAAGGCATCAAGAATGACTCCAAGGGTTTCAGCCTGAGCAACTAGATGGATGGTCTTGCCCTTGCCTGAGACAGAAAGGCTTCCCTTGGGGCAAATTTGGAAAAGAAGAGTAGGAGCTTGTTTTTAAAACATGAATCTGGAGATTTCTTTTAGAGCCAGGTGGAGATGTCAAGGAGGCAGTTGGATATATGAATATGGAACTCGGGAAAGATGTCCTGGCTTGAGATATAAAGTAGGGTGTTACCCATGTGTGTCCAGTCTATGGATTTAAAGACCGAGATCATATGGGTTGTATGAGATCTCTAAGGGAGGCGCAGAACGCAGTGGCTGCCACCACATCACTGGGGAACTTTCTTCTTTTTGCTGCCGAGAAAAAGGCGGCATGCCTTCTCCTTAGCCAGTGATATGGTGTCACAGTCTGAGTCCCATGATACCAAACAAACATCTGCCTTTGTTAACCACTCCCCAGAGTCCAGAAATTGCTATCCTTGTCAATAATACCTTGGGCAGAAAACCAAACCAGCTGTCCTCAGTTGTGGATGAAAGAGGTCATGAAAGTTGGGGACTCTTTTGTGGCTGTTTTTTTTTCAGCCTGACAGTTTAGTTCAGTTCAGTTCAGTTGCTCAGTCATGTCCGACTCTTTGCGACCCCATGAATCGCAGTACGCCAGGCCTCCCTGTCCATCACCACCTCCAGGAGTTGACACAAACTCATATCCATCGAGTCAGTGATGCCATCCAGCCATTTCATCCTCTGTCATCCCCTTTTCCTTCTACCCCCAATCCCTCCTAGCATCAAAGTCTTTTCCAGTGAGTCAACTCTTTGCATGAAGTGGCCAAAGTACTGGAGTTTCAGCTTCAGCATCATTCCTTCCAAAGAATACCCAGGACTGATCTCCTTCAGAATGGACTGGTTGGATCTCTTTGCAGTCCAAGGGACTCTCAAGAGTCTTCTCCAACACCACAGTTCAAAAGCATCAGTTTTTCTGCGCTCAGCTTCCTTCACAGTCTAACTCTCACATCCATACATGGCCACTGGAAAAACCATAACCTTGAGTCTTCTCCAACACCACAGTTCAAAAGCATCAATTCTTCGGCGCTCGCCTTCTTTACAGTCCAACTCTTACATCCATTCATGACCACTGGAAAAACCATAACCTTGACTAGACAGACCTTAGTTGGCAAAGTAATGTCTCTGCTTTTGAATATGCTACCTAGGTAGGTCATAACTTTTCTTTCAAGGAGCTTTGCTAATTTGCACACCTCGGTTAATCCTGCTCCACCACAGCTCATCCCAGTGTGAAAAGCAAATCAAGCACATCTAATTGCTGTTTTGTTTTCCCGTGACTGATGTTGTGGGGAAGCAGAGAAGGTGATGGGGTCCACTTGTAGTCTTGGCTGGCTCCATTTTGGTCGCTCTGACTGTTCGTCAGTGACCTCTGGAAAAGAGGGCAGGAGAAATGGGGACTGAGAAAACACTCAACGGCCACCTGCTGACCTGGCATATTTCCACTCAGGTAACAATATGAGGCTCAGAGAGGATGGAAAGCAGCCTCAGGTCACCCCTCATCACACCTGAAGTGTGTCTGTTAACAGTGGAGTTCATGGGTAAATGCTAGAAATCGTGTGTAAAAGAGAGGGGTGCAGTGCTGGTGAAGTTATCTGTTTGAAAGGTGAAAGTTCCAGTGGGTTTTTGCAGAAGACAATAAATTGGGATCGGTGAGAAAATCACAGAAGGGCTCATGGCTAATAATTCTCTGCCTCTGGCCCCCACACTCCACTTTCTCTGCTGCCCCTGGATGTTGTGTGGTCACCACAGAGCTGCATGTCTCCACCACCCTAGCACTGAAATAAGTGTGAACCAAGCAGGAGTGAGCCCTGGCCCAGGGCTCTTCTGTGGAATCTGCTCTGATTCAGAGCATTCTGGTTCTAGCCCTGAGCACTCACGTGTCCTTGGGCACATCACCAGATCTCTTCAAGGGTCAGTGTCTCCGTCTTTTAAGTGGGAATAGTGATACCTGCTTGCAGAATTTCTGAAAGCAGGAAGTAAAACAGTGCCCACAAATCACCCATCAGTGCCTGGCACTTAGATCAGTATTATGTACTCCAGACTCACCTGTGTCATGCCTGCCAATCAACGGTTGAATGACCTTTAACCCTGCAAGGAGGAGGTGACTGAGCACTGGAGGACTGGGAATCGTCCCCGAATTCCAGGCCAAGCCCGCAGAGGTGGATGAGGCTCTTGACCACTTATTCCAATGATACACCAAACAGCTAGAGAGGAAAGCTAAAAGAGTGGTTCTCAACCATGGTTCTGTGTCCACCTCTTTGGTAGCCCAGCAGCCTTCACAGGCGACAAAACCAATTAGGATCAGTGGGTAAAAGTAATTTTAGTATTGCTGATGGTAGAGCCAGCATTTGAACCCTAATCATGTAGCTCTTGAATCCCCACTAATCCCCATTATACCTGCTGTCTCTCTTAACAGAGAGTGGGCACTCCATAAGTAACTGCTGAATGAATGAAGAAATGCAAGAATGACCCCTTTCCTAGTCTGACATTCAGAAAGGCTTTCCCTGTCTTGGGTTGGGAAGACCCCCTGGAAAAGGAAATGGCAATCCACTCCAGTATTCTTGCTTGGAGAATGCCATGGACAGAGGAACCTGGCTGGCTACAGTCCATGAGGTCTCAGAGAGTTGGGCCTGACTGAATGACTAACACTTTCACGTTCCTTGGCTGCACTTGTCTTATCCGTGAGCCAGCCTAGCACATCCATGCCCCATGTCATCCCTCCCAACTCATTTAACCAGACTGAGCAAAGAGCTGGACACGACTGAGCGACTAAGCACAGCAGAGCACAGCAGAGCACAGCACAGCCAGGCCACGGGAGTTTGCTGAGGATCAGACCTGGAAGAGAATATCCTTTAGCAAATAGCTCCTCAGAGGCAATAAGGAAAACTGTGCAAGCACAAGCCAAGTGATGATTCCCACACACACCGGCCGGGCTTTCTCTGGGGATGCAGAAGCAGGACGCACTTTGGAGAGTTCAGCTGCAGCACGAATGTGCTAATGAGGGTTGTGTTTTCCTTTTGTGCTCCATAAAGCAGATTTGATGAACTGAGCAGGGCAGAAGCATCTTGAGGGAATAGCACTTTCTCCATGGCTGAGAATTTTTTCAACTCTTCTTTTTGGCCTGAGGGCCCTGAAGTCCTTTCTTGGCTGGATCTGAGAAGGCAGCAGGTTTCTGGAAGGGGGGCTAAAAGAATTAGGGTTCCTCCACACTTAGGCAGCCCCTAATCACAGGGACCACAGGAAGGATATGACTGCCTCTAATCCTCTTCCTGTGATGGGCCCATAAACAAACATGCCTGGGCATTTTACCAGACTGTGGCCTGGAAGTTGGAATCAGCCCGTTTTCAGGCAAGTGTGACCATCTATGGATGAAAACAAAATGCTGCTGAAATCTAGGAAGGCATCAAAGAACTTGACATGCAGAAGGGTAAAAGCTATGAGATGCCGACCCTATGGCAAAATCTTCCCCGTCGCTTATGGGAACCCCCTGATGGTCCCTGCCCACCCCGTCCGGCCTTTTCCCAGTCCACACACCTCACTCTGTACTCCAGACACACTGTCTTGCTTTTCTTTACAAAATAGCTCCTTTCTGCCCCAGGGTCCTTGCAGACATGGTTTTTTTTTTTTAATTTTTTTTTCTGTCACCTCTCCTTCCACCTTTCTGCTTCTTGGGGGACCCCCTCCGTTGCTTCTCCCTGCTTTTGGATATTCTAAGCACAGGCCTCTGGCAGAGAACATGAGCTTCTCAGTAACATCAAAGGCAGTCTGGGTTTCAGGAAGAACGAGCAGGAGAAACCAGCGGGGTGTCTCCAGGTATTTCGGGTACCAGGTGCCTCCGATCTCTGTCTCTGTGCACACTCATGGGAGGTGTGGCCTCCGGAGAGCCGAGCCTGCTGCCGGCTGCCACTGCCGCTTCATTACTCATCTGCTAATTGTGGCAAATGGGGATTTTATGCCTCCCTCGGCCCTCATTGTAGCCGCTGCACTGCTTTGATGGAGGGGAAAGGGAGCCCAGCTGAGAAATCCCTTCAAGGGGTCCACGTGCCTGCCCACTGGCTCATTTGGGCCCCACAAACCTAAGCCTGGGTCCTGAACCCACTTGCTGATGAGGCAGGGAGAAGAGATGGGCCTGGGACCTACGACTTCAACTGAATCCTGCTTCCCCCCATGTCCTAACGAAGTCCTCAGCTTGAATCAGTCATATGGGGTGATCAGTGATGGCCATTGGGCTGAAAGGAGTGGTTGAGTCATGTGCAGCTGCTGGCTGACCTGAGAAAATGACGTGAGGGCTGAGGGTAAAGACAAGACTTCCTTCTGGAACCTTCTGGTACCCAGAGGCCAGTTTCCAGGTCCTGGGCAGCTGTGGGCAGGGGCAGTGAACCAGAGCAGCAGGGAGCAGAGCTCTGAAGAGCAGGGCTTTGGAACCGAACAAGGAGGAATGGCTGACCTGGTGACAGGTTATTGAGTCTCTGAGCCTCAGCATCCTCACCTGTAACACAGGAGGGTAATACTCACCCCTCTGGGCTGTGACAAAGATGAAATTAGCTACTGTACAGAAGTGCTTGGCAATAAAGGATCACTTCTGAGAACAGTCGTCAGGGAGTTGTCAGAAGAGTCTCATCCTGTGCAGCTCACAGTTCTGTCCTTAGTTTATTGTACATGTTAGTATCATGGGCTGCCGTCTATGGGGTCGCACAGAGTTGGACACGACTAAAGTGACGTAGCAGCAGCAGTGGGGATACTTGAGGAGGCCCTATCCTGTCTGTTGGGCTTCTCAAGTGGTGCTAGTGGTCTCCTGCATTAAGAGATTCAGGTTTGATCTCTGGGTTGGGAAGATCCCCTGGAGGAGGGCATGCCAACCCGTTCCAGTATTCTTGCCTGGAGAATCTGATGGACAGAGGAGCCTGGCAGGCTATGGTCCATAGGGTCAGAGAGTCAGACAGGACTGAAGTAACTTAGCACACACACGTGCATCCTATCTGTGTGAGTCAGAACTGCCATCAGCGAGCATTTATAGGCGGCCATGGCTTAAATGTCACATCTCTGATCTTTACATCCATCCTACAAGTAGGTCCCTCTTGTCCTGATCCATTCTCCAGATGAGGAGGTAGGAATCAGGGAGGCTAAGGAACTTGCCCAAGGTCACTAGGGGAGATGCAAACCCAGGACTGACCCTCTGCCTGACTTGGGGCCAGGGGTCAGTCAGCTGGATCCTACTTTTCCTTTGGCCAGTAACATTTAGTCCCTTTTCTGAAGAGCTTTAGCCAACTTTCATCTCTCCCACCCTCTGCTCTGAGAGGCAGAGTGCAGATTAAAACCAGGGTTTTGCAGATCAGACTAAGAGGGGTTTGGATCCAGCCTGACTGGCCTCTTACTATGTGGCTTGGACAAGTTGTCTGCCCTCTTTGGGTCACATTTCTCTATTTGTAGACTGAAGATGAGGTGTGCTTCACAGACAGGTCCGAGGAAGCAGGGTTGCTCCAGAGTGTGCAGGTGCCCGGGGAGATGCTGGATCCCTCTCTCCTTCCTTGGGGAGCAGCTGTGCAGCTTGAAAGCCTCACAGAGCCTCCTCCAGAACAACAAGAGGGAGGGGGCAGGCTGGAAGTGAAGCCACAGAGGCCTCCCTGTCCTCAGCCATCGCCACGGCCATCACTAGAGGAAGGGGCCCACCACTGCATTCTTTTTAATAGAGGAGTGGTCCAGAGAGGGCCTTGTTTCTATGGCTACAGGAGTGTGGCCTCCAGAGGCTCCTGATTTGATGATAAATGGCTGAATGGATGCTGCCTCACACCTTCCAGAGGGTCGCAGAGTTGGCAGTAAGGGGCCAGCAGTGGTGACTCCAAGCTTCCCTTTCTCACCAGCCGGGAGTGTCTGAGTCCCATGGACCCCAGCACGAGCCCACAAGCCCCTTCTAAAGCTCCCTGTGGCTTGCATCCAGCCTTCAGTCACTCAGACCTCTACTGGCACCTCAAGACCAACATTTGCAGTTGTCGAAAGGTCTTTCTTCACTGTGATGCAGTTTTCCTGTAAGAAAAAAACCAGGAAACTTCTGAAGAGGGGAGCTACTGTGTTATCCTGTAGAAGGGGAGGCAAGGCTCTAAGTCATCATGTCAGCTGCACTTAAAAACTTTCTCTGCAATAACTCAGTGTCAACAAGATCAAGAGTGCTTTCCGAGCTGGTGCTCAAAGATCCCCATGCCTTGACTCCAGCCTACTTCCAGGATCTTACTAATGTTGTTATTGAGAGTAATGATGACCATTGATTCAAATAATCAGTCGTTCATGTTTGAGGATGAGCAAGGCTGGAAGCTGTGTCCCAAGCACTTGCATTATCTCACTGAATTCCGATGACAACCACAGGAAGCAGATGTGAGGTCCCTTTTTCCAGTTAGGAAACTGAGGCCAAGAGAGTGTGCATCACTGAGACTCCAAAGCTCAAGCCTGGGCTGCTCTGGGAGACCACCACCCATATACCCAAGGCCCCGTCTCCTCCTTCACATAGCTCTCTTCTCCTGACTGGTCCCCCATGTGCCTTCCGTTTATCTCCCCGCATGCTGGCTCATGCTGTTCCTTCTTCCAGGAATACCTTGGGAAGTGGCATGGGTAGGGTCCAGAGTCGGGCATACCAGAGGTCAGAATCCCGGCCACACCACTTGCCAGCCACCAAACTATTTAAGCTCCCCGGGTCTCAGTCTCCTCACCTGGAGAATGGGAGGATAGCATGGCCTCGTTGATTTGATGAGTCAGTTGTGCAAAGTGCTGGCCCCTAATGCTGACTCACCTGACCAAGTTCTGCCAGAGACTGGAGGCCCAGCTCTGGCTTCCTCAACAGCAAGATCTTCTCTAACTCAGCTGCCACTTCTTCTTCCAAACCACTCTGAGCCACTACCTATGTCCCTGGCTCATGTCCCCTGAGGGCAGGGCCCCACATTGACTTAGTTCTATTCCTTGTACAGTGCAAAAGCCTAGTCAGGGTTTGTGGAGTAACTGTGCTTCAGGGCTCCTCTCCATCTGCCCGCATCTCCCGCTCTGGCATTCTCACTCTGTCCCTTCATTGCCTTCCCTGCCTCCATCACACACTTGGGCTCTCTCCAGCTCCCTGCGCTTCTTCAGGCATCTCTGTTCTCTTTTCCCTCTGTCTGCAGTCCCTCTGTCTGCAGTGTCTGTTCTCTTTTCCCTCTGTCTGCAGTCTCTCTGTCTGCAGTCCCTCTGTCTGTCTGCAGTCCCTCTGTCTGCAGTCTGTCTGTCTGTCTGCAGTCCCTCTGTCTGTCTGCAGTCCCTCTGTCTGTCTGCAGTCCCTCTGTCTGCAGTCTCTTTGTCTGTCTGCAGTCCCTCTGTCTGTCTGCAGTCCCTCTGTCTGTAGTCCCTCTGCCTGCAGTCCCTCTGTCTGCAGTCCCTCTGTCTCTGCAGTCCCTCTGTGTGCAATGCTTTCCTTCATTCTTTTCATGGATTATTTCTGCTCTTTCTTTACCATTTGGCTCAGGTAAACAGTGGAAAGAGTGTCAGCTTTATTTTTGGGGGCTCCAAAATCACTGCAGATACTGACTGCAGCCATGAAATTAAAAGACGATTACTCCTTGAAAGGAAAGTTATGACCAACCCAGGTAGCATGTTGAAAAGCAGAGATATTACTTTGCCCACAAAGGTCCATCTAGTCAAGGCTATGGTTTTTCCAGTAGTCATGTATGGATGGGAGAGTTGGATAATAAAGAAAGCTGAGCACCAAAGAACTGATGCTTTTTGAACTGTTGGAGAAGACTCTTGAGAGTCCCTTGGACTGGAAGGAGATCCAACCAGTCCATGCTAAAGGAGATCAGTCCTGAGTGTTCACTGGAAGGACTAATGTTGAAGCTGAAACTCCAATGCTTTGGCCACCTGATGCGAAGAGTTGACTCATTTGAAAAGACTCTGATGCTGAGAAAGACTGAAGGCAGGAGGAGAAGGGGATGACAGAGGATGAGATGGCTGGATGGCATCACCTACTCGATGGACATGAGTCTGAGTGAACTCTGGGAGTTGGTGATGGACAGGGAGGCCTGGCGTGCTGCAGTCCATGGGGTTGCAAAGAGTCAGACGTGACTAAGCAACTGAACGGAACTGAACTGATTCCTCCTCCAGGAAGTCTTCCTTGATACTCCAAGTCCTCCTCTGTGGTTTCCCAGCCCCCAGGCTGACCTCTGTCCCAGCTCTTGCCACGATGTATCTGCTGTTTCTGTCCAGCTGTCTGTCCCCCGCTAGACTGTCATTCCCTGGCATCAGGGCCTGAGTCACTGTCAACCCTAGGGCCTTGTCATCTGGCACAGTGTCCACCACAAAGCCGGCGACAGCTGAGAGGAAAGATGGGCGAACGGATGAAGAAGCGCCTGTTTGAAAAATCCCCAACACTTGCAGTTGGGAGAACCTGCCGCTGGGTTATGCACTGTGTGTGACCCGTGATGTGACTCGCCACCTCAGCCTCTGCATCCTGGAGACTGCCAGGCTGTTAGGAGACAGGACCCAGTATCTGGGAACTGTGTCTGAATCTGCATTGCATTCCGTGCCTCCAATCCAAACCTTGTTCATTAGCACAGCAATTAACAGCAGCGCCTAATGACAGATGGTCCGGCAGTGAGCCTGAACCTCTGGCTCCACGGCAGGCTTGGAGGGGAGCAGACATGTCTGGCAAGGTTGATGTTTTCATTGATCCAGCAAGTCAGAGCTCCCAGGGCTGCCGGCTGTGGGTGAGTTGATGTCAGCTCCGGCGTGGTGGGGGCTGGGCCTAAAAGGGCCAGGCCTTGGAAACTAGCACTTGGAAAGGTCAAGGAAAATGTCCAGCCTCCATTCTAATCCTGGATTTTTTTACTTAAAGATCTGAATTTCATATTGGGAAGCCCCAGCACACCATCCCCAAATTTTCTTAAGCCACTTTAACTCTAGCAACTTCTCCAGGAGATGGTGCCCCTTCCTGTTAATGCCTTAAAGGCTTCTGCATGTTCTACGATTATTATTTATAACTGCAGTGTCCAGGGCACACAGCGAGCTCATCTTCCAGGTGGAATCTCTTCCGTACTGCGTGTCTCAGATCATCAGAAACATTCAGGCTCTGCCGAGTATACCAACCCCAAACCACTCTAGCAGAAATGGAATATGCTTCCTTCACGGGCTGTCAACAGTCAGGCCGAGTGAAACAGAAGAAGAGTGCAGGCTGAGCAAGCGAGGCCTGTGATCTGTTGTTAGTCATGCGGAAACCATGCCTCTTGTTTTGAGAGATGTTGACAATGAGCCACGCTGGAGAAGACTGTTAGCTGAGGTTGAGGAGTCGCCGTGTTGGGAGACCTTTGCGATGTGGGACTTTCTCTGGAACATGGGGGTGTGGAATCGGGAGTCTACTTCCCACGAATATTGGTAGGAGAAACATGCATCGTATAAAAGCCTGCACCTTCTTACCCCATGGACAAGACCCCTGGAGGCAACCTTTCTCCCCTCCCTGTGTTAGGAAGTGTCACTGGCATGAAGTCCCAGATATTTGACTAACATTTGTCTAAGGGTGCTGTGAGGAGGAGCTTTGGTTAGAAAACCAGTCTTCAGGCTACATGGCAGCTGGTCACCAGGGGAGGCAGGAGATCGGATACCCTGGGGTGAATGTCTCAGAGTGAAGGCCCAGGTCTCAGTGTCCCTGGACTGGTCCCACTGACAGTGCTCCCTGCCTCCCTGTTGGGGGCACTCAGGTGGGCGTTGCGACATGCAGCCCTGAAGGAGCCTCACTTCTCAGCTCTGTGCAGAGAGTGTCTCACTGAAGCAGACCTGTCCCTTCTGCCTTTATTTTCTTTTTTAATTCTCTCAGAGGACATGCAGCTGAAGGAGGATTCAGGCATACAGGCCCCTCTTCTGATACGAAAACATGATCAAAATGTATTCAATCTCAGGGACATTTTCTTGTTTTCCTCCTGTGAGACAACTTTTTATTGAAATATACAGATAACAAGAGGATATGTCAATGCAAAAATTCTCTCTCTTATAAGCCCCTCACCTTGTATAGTCCTTTACCCTTCCAAATTTTGCATGGATGGGCATATATTTCGCACATAATTCTTACCTTAATATAAATGTAACTCTTCTGGTATTTAAATATTCAGAATATTCATTTAACATGCTCCATTAGGGCTTAAAATAAATCTTTGTTACTTTGTGTAACAAAGAGAGCCTAAAGCCAATAGTTAAAAGGAAACAGAAGTTTATTCCTCTTTCACTTGAGAGTCCAGCCTCTACAGCTACTTCGAACTAGTAATGTTACTATTTCCCTACCACTCCACCACTGCTAGCTAACGGGCGTTGAGTAACTACTGTGTACCAAGTAATGTGCTGCTGCTGCTGCTAAGTCACTTCAGTGTTTGACTCTGTGCGACCCCATAGACAGCAGCCCACCAGAGTCCCCCATCCCTGGGATTCTCCAGGCAAGAATACTGGAGTGGGTTGCCATTTCCTTCTCCAATGCATGAAAGTGAAAAGTGAAAGTGAAGTGAAGTCGCTCAGTCGTGTCCGACTCAGTGACCCCACGGACTGCAGCCTACCAGGCTTCTCCGTCCATGGGATTTCCAGGCAAGAGTACTGGAGTGCTCTGTGCTTCAAATATGATCATTCTTCTATTCTGACATTATTCTTAAGAGGATTTTGTATCCACTTTGCAGATGAGGAAAAGCTGTTCTCCCAAGGTCTCTTAGACAACATGTGACAGAGACAGGGGTGACTTCACACGCTCTTTCTCATAATCATTGTGTAACTTGGTCACTGAGACCAGAAGGGCGTGAGACGGGATCCAGGGCGAGTCATCTGGCCAAATGTTCCAACCCGAAGAAAGATCAGATTCTGAGTCTCTAGGTGGAAACAAGCAAGGAAGATGCCAGGGATGCTGGGGCAGGACTCGAGGTTGGTTTTGCCAACTGGTTTAAAGGACCAAGGGAAAGAGGACATATTAGTCAGGGTTCCTGATTCCAAGAAACAGAAAGCAGTTTCTGCTGCAATGAGGAAATGAATTCATGGAGAGGATTTGAGGCAGCTCAAAAGAGCACGTGAAGTCACACCTGTCTCTGTCACCTGTTGTCTAAGAGATCTTGGGCGAACAGCTTTTCCTCATCTGCAAAATGGGTATGATAATCCTCTTAAGAATAATGTCAGAATTAGAAGAATGATCATGTTTGAAGCCCAGAGCACATTACCTGGTATACAGTGGTTACAGTGCATGAGAAGGCTGGAGGTTGAGACTTAGGAACGGCCAGGAGGGTGGCCAGGACCCACCTGGTACCTGCCAAAGCTGAGCCTCAGAGCCCCGTGGCTGAGGACGCCATACTAGCCCCAGTCCCACCACATCAGCTTGTCCTGCCACCTCCCACTAGCAGCATGGCCACGGCCACCCCTGGGCACTGGCGTGGCTTCTGCCGCCTCTGCCACACAAGTGGAACACTCCTCCTGGGTCCTGGTTTCCTGCGTCCTTTCCTCAAGCATAATTCTGGGGATGAAGAGAGTAATTTCATTTTTCTCTCTCATTGAAATTTTTCTCCTGTCCCCAAATGAAAGCTCAGAAAGTTCTGATGACTCTTCCACTCACTGATAGCAATTATTTTGTCACCTGAAGTCACCAAGCACAGTCTTGGTTCCATAATGAGAACGCTCAGTCGTGTGTGTCAAGCCCAAGCTTGCCTTTGATTCAGAGGTAAATCTTTTCCACGTTCCCTTCCAGGGCCAGCTTCAGGGTTCGCCTTGTCTTGGACAGCAGGTAGAACTGTGCTTTTCTTTCTCTGTTCTTCCTTTGCCCTCAGTTTACCAAGAGCAGCTCCAGGGCTGGGCAAGGACAAGGAGAAGAGACAGTGGGAATGGAAAGGTCTTAGTAAATTGCCCTCACAGCCAGCTCTGCACTCGGTGGGGGGCAGACACTGAAAGCCCATTAGGCAGCAGACCTCACACTTTCTTAGAGACCCAGTCATTATGGGGGTCGGGGCGAAGTCATGGTGAGGGGAGGAAGGTGTCTGGCTCACCTGCTGATTGCAATCAAGCCTGAGGTCACCACTGGCTTGGTGGCCCCCTAGGAAGCCGGAAGCTTCCTTTCTGCTGAAGTCCATCATTCTGCGCCCGCTCTCTTCAGAGGGGTCTTCATCGGAAAAGGCCATCGCTGTACCCACAAAGCCTAGGAATAAGACCCACTCACTCTTCTTTGTCCCCACTTTCCCCCATGGCCGCTGCCCCTCTGGAAGTCCCTGAGCTTCAGGTCCCCTTAGCCTCTGCTGGGGAGGGAGCAGTGGGCTTTTTCTACATGCAGTAGTCTCTCTCCTCTCTCTCTGCGGGCAGACACACTCCCTGGCCGTTAACTTTCTCAGGCCTCCGTCAGGCACTAGCCCGAGGGGCCTCCAAGTTTCAGGGGATGTAGGTCAAGCTCTCCAGCTCACTGAAACCACGTTCCCTAGGCTGGAAGCGATCGCCCTCCGTCCCCGCTGCAGCTCTTTCCAGATTCAAGCTCCCTCTCCTGGATTTCTTAGACACCGACCGCGAACATCTGCATCTCAGTTTCTCTCTGCACCGTGTAAAGTATCTGGTATCTCTTTGACTGAGAGTCCTGGCTGCAGTGAACTCTTTCCCAGGCTCCGATTCGCCGTCTGGAGAGGCTCCTCCTGATTGGCGGAGCCTGGCTCCCACCGAACCCCTACAGCGGGGAATCTCACAGGCTCCCCGAGTCCCCCTGAGGGGCTGAGGATGCAGACAGAGCCGCCAAGTCACAAGGAGAGAACTTCCTCCTCCCTCCCCCAGTCCTGGGAATCAGGCTGCAGTTGTTTCTCTTAACACACGGTGGGGACATGAGGAAACCACATTTCAATAAAGC
>SJXQ01004942.1:0-53982 GCA_006408695.1 Aepyceros melampus | reverse complement strand
GGTGGGGACAGGAGAGGTGGGGCGGGGAGGGGGGGTTGGGGGGAAGTTCCCCAGGAGCCCTGTTACAACACACCACCTCTCTGCTCTGTGATATGGCAGCAAGCATGAAGAGGAATAATTTTGCATTACGGAAACATAATAGACCCATTGCCTCTCCCTCACCCTGATTACAGCTAACTCTGGGGAGGGCCAGAGGGTTCAAAGGGGAATGAAAAACCAACCATGACACCCGCCGCCCCACCCCCCCGCAAAAGAAGGTGGTTTCAGGAAGACCTTTTGTATCAGCCCTGGTGGCCGCTTCTCATGACCTTCTGGTCCTTGCATCCCAGCTCTCTGGCAGTCTGCAACAATAATGAGTATTTTTCAGTTTCGGGAGCCCTGCTGAGTGAACAGTGCCCAAGATCACATCTTTTTGTTTTTGTTTTTTTTTTTTTCCCCTCACCCATCTGAGACCACAGATGACTGTATTTCTCACATGCATCGTATGACTTTCAGACAACTGAAACCCCATCATCCCACTACCCCTGCCCCAAGCCAGGGAATCTGGCCAGTGCACAGAGGCACTGGGGTGGAACCTGCCATCTCCCTCCTACAACTAAGCCTGTTCCCTTGAAGCTTTAGGCTGCCAAGAAGAAAAACTATGAAAACAGTGGTTCCCAGGTCTTTGGAGCTTACAGACCAAAAATATGTTTTAAGAATGACCAGAAAGCTATTTTCAGGGTAAAGATATTGAAGAAAAAAGAAACCTAAAAAACGAACATCTCCTAGACCATCATTTCATGAAGGAAAGGACATTTTAGCATACACACACACATGTACACACACACACACACACACAATAAGAAGGAAACTAATCTTGGAATAAATGTGAGTGAGTGAAAGTCACTAGTCGTGTCCGAGTCTTTGCGACCCCATGGACTGTATAGTATAGAATTCTATAGGCCAGAATACTGGAGTGAGTAGCCTTTCCCTTCTTCAGGGGATCTTCTCAACCCAAGGATCGAACCCATGTCTCCCGCATTCAGGCGGACTCTTTACCAACTGAGCTCTCAGGAAAGCCTTTGTAATAAATGGTAGCCCCTTAAACTAAATATGTTAGATTTTTATATGAAAACTACCAATATGGTCCTTACTTTTCTCATTTTCTTGGCATCCCACAGAAACCCCACTGTAGCCTGTTTCTTGGAATAGAGCTTGAAAAGCGAGAGCTCAAGTTACTGAGTCGGTCACAAGGTAAAGAAAGGCTCACATATGCAAACAGCTATATCTCCCTGCTTTTACTGACACTCGTGCCTGATGGCCTAGTTCTTGCTGGACACTAGGTACTTCGTGGGGTGCACATTGCTCCCTGACTTCAAGGGATTATATACTTGAGTGAAGGATATGGAAAATGTCACCTCCTCAAAGAGGTCCTCCCAGATCACCCCATCTAAAGTGGCAGCAAAGACGTGCCTCACACCCCCACCCCTTGGACCCCCTCAGTAATTCTCTAACATGTCATTTCTTCTGTAATCTAATCTTAAATGGAAATTACTCGGCTCCTATCTTTGCATCCCCCTTTGTGGTCCATCTCACCCTTCTAGAATTTTAGCCCCAAGGGTGCGGGAACCTTTTCTGCCTTACTCACCACTGGAGATTCCACACAAAGGTACAGAGGGCTCCCCAGGGCAGTGGTGTGGGATCCTGGGTTGGGGTGTGGGAGTGGGACACAGCCACCCATTGTCCTAGGCTCCTCACACTATATGCAACCTCTTTAAATCTCGTAGTGACATGATCAGAGGTGTCTTACTATAAATGAGTGTTGTGACTTCTGAATGAATGGAGTTCGGAAAATAAAATGAAACAGCAGTGATTCTTTAAAGGAGAAAACTAAGTCTGCTTTCTACCATTTACCTCCTTTCCTGAAGGCATGGAGATTGCTGGAAGGTCATGGGGAATATTTAGAACTGAAATTTCAAAGGCTCCCCATTGCCCTTCCCCAGCAGAAATCAGCAGTCCCCATAAATCACGCTTCTAGTGGCAGCAGGAGGCTCTCAAATCCCCTACCGGGTTGCCCCTAGAAATGGCAGGGGAGGTCCCAGGCAGGACCAGGGCCTGACATTAACATCCCAGTGCCTGGCCAGGAGGCCAGGTGCGGGACTCACTCTGCGTGGGGCTGGGAGCCGTGTAATTGCTTCTCAGGAGGTCCCGGCAGCTTCAGGAAAGTAGTCGCATGCTCTCTCCACTGTGTGTAGCTTCAGGAGGGAAGGCTGGGGCGAAGCTCAGCTCAGCTCCCCGGATGTCAGGAGCCAGGGAGTGTGCTCTGTGCCTGGGGGAGAAGCTGGTACTATGATAATACCTCAAGTTAACCTTAGCAAATGTGCTTTGAATTTCCCCTGTGCTGTGTGCATGCATCAGAAATGCTCATAATGGCTGTGTGAAATAGATGTGGTCATTACCTCCTCTTCATGCACGAGAACACTAGTGCTCAGAGGGGTTAGGTGGCTTGATTGAGGTCACACTGCTGACATATGACATCGCCAGGACTTGCATCCAGGTCTGCCCTGCCCCCAGTACACACATGCCTCTGTGCTTCTGCCCGAGCGTACCTCCCATTCACTAAAATGCGCCATGGTTTGGAGACAAGCCCCAGAGCTCCGTGGCCAAATCCAGAGGCTGGAGTGACAATAGTAATAAATAGCAGCCGCCCAGCTCTGCTGTGGGTCAGGTGCCATGCAGGACCTTTCTGCACATCAGCTCAGTTAATCCTCACCACTCTGAATGGCTTCGCAGGTGGCGCTAGTGGCAAAGAACCTGCCTGCCAGTGCTGCAGACGTAAGAGACGAAGGTTCAGTTCCTGAGTTGGGAAGATCCTCTGGAGAAGGGAATGACTACCCACTCCAGTATTTTTGCCTGGAGAATCCCATGGACAGAGGAGCCTGGCGGGCTACAGGCCATGTGGTCGCACAGAATGGGACATAACTGAGGCAACTTAGCACACATGCAAATACAACTCTGAAAGGTGGGTTATTATTATATCTTTGCCATTATGCTGATGAGAAATAGGCTCAGAGAGTTTAAATGAACTCCCAAGTCCCCTAGCCATGAAACAATGGTTTCACAGTTTGAACCCAACTTTGCCTGACCTGAAGTTACTGTAGCTCAGACAGTAAAGAATCTGCCTGCAATGTGGGAGACCCAAGTTCAATCCCTAGGTAGGGACCTTGGAGAAGGGAATGGCAATCCACTCCAGTATTCTTTCCTAGAGAATTCCATGGAGAGAGGAGCTTGGTGGGCTATAGTCCCTGGGGTTGCAAAGAGTCAGACATGACTAAGCGACTACACTTTGCCTCATTTCAGTGTTCCTTCAAAAGCATCATCCTGTGGAACACAATTCATTCAACAAGTACTTACGGAACACCTGTTCTATGCCAGGCTCTGTTCTAGAAGATGATAGGGATTAGCACTAAATGGGGGAGACAAAGCCCTTGCCTTCTTGGGGCTCACATTCTGGTGGAGGAAACAGACCATAAACATAGAAAGAAAGAAATGTGTGGTTTTTTTGGCTATAAGTTATTAAAGACAAGAGGGTCTGCTTGGAGCCTGACCCTCTCTGAGTGGAGAGTGTAGCTGGGCAGAGCAGCAGGGGACCAGTTAAGAAGTGATGGCAATAATCCAGGTAAAATACAAGGATGGCTTGGATCAGGATGGTGGTAGTGGATCAGCAGGGGATGTTTTCATTCCCTTTGAGCCCAATCAGCAAAACTAGTTGGTAGATTGGATATAGATTGGGAAAGAAATCAAGGAATCAAGGGTGATGCCAAGATTTCCACCTGAACAGCTGGCGAGATGGAATTGCCAGTTGCTGAGATGCAGAATACGGGAAGGTCAGGAATTCAATTTTACTATTTGTGTTTGAGATGTTTGTTCCCCATCCAAGGAGAGATGTTGAAAAGCCATTGTGATTTATGAGCATGGAATTCAAGGGGTGTTCTGTGCTAAAAATGTATCATATTTCATCAAATAGAAGATGTCATTGACTGTAGGACCATCATTTTTTTTTTTTATGTACTGCTAAGAAAGAATGCTATCTTAGTTTCTTAGTGTTTCTAATTAAATTAGGACACACTCCCACCTTCACAGATATAGTCAGTAAAGGTGGTGGAGTTGATCACCATGGCAGTGATAGAAGAGAGAGAGGAGAAAGGGCAATATCAGGACTGAGCTCTTGGACAGCAAAGCAGGGATGCTCACCACCCAGTTCCAGACAGAAGCAATGTCAGGAAGTTAAAGTTCTTTTTCGGAGGCAGATGCCATGCTGGTGCCCCGCTGTGGGGCTTCAGTCTGAGGATTCAGGATTCAGGGGTGGCTGGCTGGCATTGCAAGCACGTCACCTGGCACTGCTACATGGTACTGTTCAAAAAGGCCAAACCTTTGGGCTCATCTGGGTTCAAATCTGAACTCAGTTTCTTCATCAGTAATATGTACATATAATGTCTGTTACATCACTTTGCCAACAAAGGTCCTTCCAATCAAAGCTATGGTTTTTCCAGTAGTCATGTATGGATGTGAGAGTTGCACCATAAAGAAGGCTGAGCACTGAAAAATCAATCCTTTCAAACTACAGTGCTAGAGAAGACTCTTGAGAGTCCCTTGGACTGCAAGGAGATCCAACCAGTCCATCCTAAAGGAAATCCATCCTGAATATTCTTTGGAAGGACTGATGCTGAAGCTGAAACTCCAATATTTTGGACACCTGATATGAGAAGCTAACTCATTAGAAAAGACCCTGATGCTGGGAAAGATTGAAGGCAGGAGGAGAAGGGGATGACAGAGGATGAGATGGTAAGATGGCATCACCAACTGGATGGACATGAGTTTGAGCAAGCTCCAGGAGTTGGTGATGGACAGGGAGACCTGATGTCCTGCAGTCCATGGGGTCGGAAGAGTCTGACATGACTGAGCGACTAAACAGCTACTCACTTCAAGACCCGGAAAACAGACCAATCTCTTCTTTCTCTAGGCCACAGTTTCTGCACCTATAAAATTAAGAGTGTCAACAGGGTAATCTTTAGGCCCTCTTCTAACTCAGGAATTATGATAACAATAATACTGACTGTAGTACTTTGAACATCTGTGGGGTGGTTTATGTAATCATTAATCAATATAAACAACCATGTGTGTACTATTATTCCCATTTTACAAAATGAGGCAGCTGAGACCAAAAACGGGACAGGCCATTCACAGTGGTGGAGCCAGCCTGCAAAGCAGGGTGTTTAAGGCCAAGGGCACTGGGTTCCACCATGCCCTCTGACTCCCTATGCAGTCCATGGGGTCGGAAGAGTCTGACATGACTGAGCGACTAAACAGCTACTCACTTCAAGACCCGGAAAACAGACCAATCTCTTCTTTCTCTAGGCCACAGTTTCTGCACCTATAAAATTAAGAGTGTCAACAGGGTAATCTTTAGGCCCTCTTCTAACTCAGGAATTATGATAACAATAATACTGACTGTAGTACTTTGAACATCTGTGGGGTGATTTATGTAATCATTAATCAATATAAACAACCATGTGTGTACTATTATTCCCATTTTACAAAATGAGGCAGCTGAGACCAAAAACGGGACAGGCCATTCACAGTGGTGGAGCCAGCCTGCAAAGCAGGGTGTTTAAGGCCAAGGGCACTGGGTTCCACCATGCCCTCTGACTCCCTGCTGGGATTGATGTGTGGTTCTTAGTGGCATCATCACCAGAGACCAAGGGCCACCCTTCCACATAATATGACAAAGGTCATTCGGGGTATTGCCCCACATAAACGGGAAATGTGATTTGTTTCAGTAGCTCCCACGTGCTCATGGAAATAGAGTGGCTCCTGGAAAGATCACTAGAAAGAGGGGCAACTGATGTTGAGTGTAGAGGTAACTCACATGCAACCCTGTGGACTCAGCATCCAGTGTTCTCTTGAACCACATTTTTGCAAGTCAAGGGTGAGCATCCAAGAATCACAAAAACTGGTGCTGAATGGGCCTCCTGTGACTGGGGAGGGGCTGGTGAAAGCTGCTCAGCCTTCTCTGGTATCAGGAGGAAGTTTCCTGAACAGAAAGTGGGAGGGAAAAGGTGGATTTGAGTGCGTTTGAGTGATGGGACAGAGTTGGCTCTTGGCCAAGCCCTAATCATGGAGCTGACGGTCAATTGCTATCAACATTTCAGTAGGATTATAGTGTAGACCAGGTTTTCATAACCTTAGCAGTATTGGCATTTTACCAGATGAATGTCCATGATGGGAAACTGTCTATGCCTTGCAGGATGTTTAGCAGCATCCGAGGCTGCTACCTATTAATGCTAGTCAGCCTCCCAAGCCCAGGTGTGTGTGTGTGCTCAGTCATGTCCAGCTCTTTGTGAACCCATGTTCCCTGCTGTATCTGCAGTACCAGCTTTGGTACATGGCTAATGGTTGGTAGAATGACTTTGGTGAACAGTTGTGCCAGTTGCTGTGCTGGGGCTGAGGATGTCAAAGTAAATAGCACGCCTCTGACTCCTGGGAACTTGGTGCCTCATGGAGGGAGACCAAAGGAGGAGGTAAGGATGGGGAAGTAGGGAAGCACAGAAAGGGAGCAGGTGAGGAAAGGACTCCGGCGGGTGGCTAGAGGAAAGATGGAGTGCACAGCATCTCTAGAGGCGTGAGCATCTAGGGCATCAGGGATGAGCCCAGCGGACAGGGAACAAGCAGCGCACAAGCCTGGCACTCGCTGCAGGAGCGCCAGGGCCCTATCTGAAGCAGCTGGAGATGATGGTGGTGGAGAAGAGGCCAACTCTGAGAGGCCTACAGTCCCATGTGATGAAACGTCATCTCTTTGGGTTGTGAATGTGATTGCAGGCTTAGCACAATGCTTGGCACATAGTAAGTACTCCGTGAAGCATTACTGTTCCTATTGGTGTGGGGAACAAGGAGCCACTGGAGGTTTTTGAGACAAATGAGGGATGTGATAGATTAGCATGTTAGCGAGATCATTGGGGCAGTGGTGTAGAGGGCAGCTTGGTGGTGGCCTTGGGGAAAGCAGATGAGAAGGAATCGGGAGGACAGTTCAGAGGCTGTTAGAATGAAAAGGGAGTCAGGGGGCACAGGTCCCAGGATCTGGGGCATGTGCTGTGGTGGGAAACGTGGCCATACTTTGCTCCTCCAAGCAAGGGTGCAGGGGCTAGAGGAGGAGCCGCCAAGACTGACAGTCATGTGGGCTAGGGGGGCAGTACAGCTCAGCCTGACCCGGTTCACTCAGCAGCTCAAGCACCCCTGGAAGACACAGCCAGCTCTGCATTTCAGACAGCCCTCGCAGTGAGGAGGAGGGTTTGCCATTTGTATCAGGTGATATACTTTTAATTAAAATCATAATCATTTGAGCATTCTCTAAAGTTTTACTTTGGGAATTTGCCTTCTTACGAGCTCTTCCCTAATTAGTATTCTCTTTATCCCTTATTAATAAATTATATATTAACAGTTTCATCTAGCTCCTTTGATCACAGAATCTCATGATTACTGAGTTAGATTCCCCTCTCTGTTGACATTTTGGGTGGAGTGGAGCCAACTAGGCCTGATATGGGGGGTTGAGAATTAGAATTCTCAGTTAATTCCCAGTAACATGGGGATCCATCTTCTTCCAGCTCACCTGAGATCCCAGCAAGCACACAGCATACGCGTCTCCTAAGTTCAAGATTATGGAACCCCTTAGGCACAGACCTTTTGAGGAAGCCCCGGGAATTAGGCAGACAAGCCCGAGGCAGTGACCACACATGTATTAATACCTGGAACCATAATTGGGAAAATAGAAGTGGAAAAGCTGATGGGTTAGCCCACAGACTTCACCCCAGGCTCAGAAAGATTAAGTAACTTGATCATAGTCACAAATTCAGGTCATTAAACCTTAGGGAGTCAATAAAGATTAATGTTTATTGAGCAGTTATTATATGCTAAATTCTATGTGAGGGGCTTTATGTGCCTGTTGCTGTTGCTAAGTCGCTTCAGTCGTGTCCGACTCTGTGCGACCCCATAGACGGCAGCCTACCAGGCTCCTCCGTCCCTGGGATTCTCCAGGCAAGAACACTGGAATGGGTTGCCATTTCCTTCTCCAATGCATGAGAGTGAAAGTGAAAGTGAAAGTCGCTCAGTCGTGCCTGACCCTTAGCGACCACATGGACTGCAGCCCATCAGGCTCCTCCATCCATGGGAGTTTCCAGGCAAGAGTACTGGAGTGGAGTACCACTGTCTTCTCCGTGCCTGGTACCTGTTAATATTCCAAGCCAGCTATTGAGTGTAGGCAGTTTGGTCTCCTATCTCTGAAAGAGAGAAGCAAGTCAGTGAAATTAACCAGCTTCTGTCAATCCACCGGCTGGAAAGAGACCCAGCTGGTATTCAAGTAAAGGTCTGTCCAGTTTCAAAAGCCTCTCTCTGTTGACTGCACTCTCTGAATTACAACCAAGGAATATCAGCTTGAGGCCCACTGCCTTTTTGTTTGAGGCCCCCTCTAGAGGGTGTTTCCACTGTTTCCCCATCTATTTCCAATGAAGTGGTGGGACCAGATGCCATGATCTTCGTTTTCTGAATGTTGAGCTTTAAGCCAACTTTTTCCACTCTCCTCTTTCACTTTCATCAAGAGGCTTTTTAGTTCCTCTTCACTTTCTGCCATAAGGGTGGTGTCATCTGCATATCTGAGGTTATTGATATTTCTCCCGGCAATCTTGATTCCAGCTTGTGCTTCTTCCAGCCCAGCATTTCTCATGATGTACTCTGCATATAAGTTAAATAAACAGAGTGACAATATACGGCCTTGACGTGTTTTTCGGGGCTCCAAAATCACTGCAGATGGTGACTGCAGACATGAAATTAAAAGACGCTTACTCTTTGGAAGAAAAGTTATGACCAACCTAGATAGCATGTTGAAAAGCAGAGACATTACTTTGCCAACAAAGGTCCATCTAGTCAAAGCTATGGTCTTTCCAGTCATCATGTATGGATGTGAGAGTTGGACTGTGAGAGTTGGTCCATTCTAAAGGAGATCAGTCCTGGGTGTTCTTTGGAAGGAATGATGCTAAGGCTGAAACTCCAGTACTTTGGCCACCTCGTGCGAAGAGCTGACTCATTGGAAAAGATTGATGCTGGGAGGGATTGGGGGCAGGAGGGAAAGGGGATGACAGAGGATGAGATGGCTGGATGGCATCACAGACTCGATGGACGTGAGTTTGAGTGAACTCTGGGAGTTGGTGATGGACAGGGAGGCCTGGCGTGCTGTGATTCATGGGGTCAAGAGGCAGGTCAGGTGGTCTGGTATTCCCATCTCTTTCAGAATTTTCCACAGTTTATTGTGATCCACACAGTCAAAGGCTTTGGCATAGTCAATAAAGCAGGAATAGATGCTTTTCTGGAACTCTCTTGCTTTTCTGATGGTCCAGCGGATGTTGGCAATTTGATCTCTGGTTCCTCTGCCTTTTCTGAAACCAGCTTGAACATCAGGAAGTTCATGGTTCACATATTGCTGAAGCCTTGCTTGGAGAATTTTGAGCATTACTTTCCTAGTGCAATGAGTGAGTATGAGTGAGTGCAATGGTGTGGTAGTTTGAGCATTCTTTGGCATTGCCTTTCTTTGGGATTGGAATGAAAACTGACCTTGTTTTCCAAATTTGCTGGCATATTGAATTTCTCAAGAGGCAGGTCAGGTGGTCTGGTATTCCCATCTCTTTCAGAATTTTCCACAGTTTACTGTGATCCACACAGTCAAAGGCTTTGGCATAGTCAATAAAGCAGAAATAGATGTTTTTCTGGAACTTTCTTGCTTTTTCATGATCCAGTGGATGTTGGCAATTTGATCTCTGTTTCTTCCGCCTTTTCTAAAACCAGCTTGAACATCTGGAAGTTCTCAGTTCATGTGTTTCTGAAGCCTGGCTTGGAGAACTTTGAGTATTATTTTACTAGCATGTGAGATGAGTGCAATTGTGTGGTTGTTTGAGCATTCTTTGGCATTGCCTTTCTTTGGGACTGGAATGGAAACTGACCTTTTCCAGTCCTGTGGCCACTGCTGAGTTTTCCAAATTTGCTGACATATTGAGTGCAGCACTTTCACAGCATCATTGTTCAAGATTTGAAATAGCTCAACTGAAATTCCATCACCTCCACTAGCTTTGTTTGTAGTGATATTTTCTAAGGCCCACTTGACTCCACATTTCAGGATGTCTGGCTCTAGGTGAGTGATCACACCATCGTGATTATCTTGGTTATGAAGATCTTTTTTGAACAGTTCTTCTGTGTATTCTTGCCACCTCTTCTTAATATCTTCTGCTTCTGTTAGGTCCAGACCATTTCTGTCCTTTATCGAGCCCATCTTTGCATGAAATATTCCCTTGGTAGCTCTAATTTTCTTGAAGAGATCTCTAGTCTTTCCCATTCTGTTGTTTTCCTCTATTTCTTTGCATTGATTGCTGAGGAAGGCTTTCTTATCTCTTCTTGCTATTCTTTGGAACTCTGCATTCAGATGCTTATATCTTTCCTTTTCTCCTTTGCTTTTCGCTTCTCTTCTTTTCACAGCTATTTGTAAGGCCTCCCCAGACAGCCATTTTGCCTTTTTGCATTTCTTTTCCATGGGGATGGTCTTGATCCCTATCTCCTGTACAATGTCACGAACCTCATTCCATAGTTCATCAGGCACTCTATCTATCAGATCTGACCTTTAAATCTATTTCTCACTTCCACTGTATAATCATAAGGGATTTGATTTAGGTCATACCTGAATGGTCTAGTGGTGTTGCCCACTTTCTTCAATTTAAGTCTGAATTTGGCAATCAGGAGTTCATGATCTGAGCCACAGTCAGCTCCCGGTCTTGTCTTTGTTGACTGTATAGAGCTTCTCCATCTTTGGCTGCAAAGAATATAATCAATCTGATTTCGGTGTTGACCATCTGGTGATGTCCATGTGTAGAGTCTTCTCTTGTGTTGTTGGAAGAGGGTGTTTGCTATGACCAGTGCATTTTCTTGGCAAAACTCTATTAGTCTTTGGCCTGCTTCATTCCGCATTCCAAGGCCAAATTTGCCTGTTACTCCAGGTGTTTCTTGACTTCCTACTTTTGCATTCCAGTCCCCTATAATGAAAAGGACATCTTTTTTGGGTGTTAGTTCTAAAAGATCTTGTAGGTCTTCATAAAACCGTTCAACTTCCGCTTCTTCAGCATTACTGGTTGGGGCATAGACTTGGATTACTGAGATATTGAATGGTTTGCCTTGGAAATGAACAGAGATCATCCTGTCGTTTCTGAGATTGCATCCAAGTACTGCATTTTGGACTCTTTTGTTGACCATGATGGGCTATTCCATTTCTTCTAAGGGATTCCTGCCTACAGTGGTAGATGTAATGGTCATCTGAGTTAAATTCACCCATTCCAGTCCATTTTAGCGGATCTAGGTATCTGCTGATTCCTAGAATGTTGACATTCACTCTTGCCATCTCCTGTTTGACCACTTCCAATTTGCCTTGATTCATGGACCTGACATTCCAGGTTCCTATGCAATATTGCTCTTTACAGCATCGGATCTTGCTTCTATCACCAGTCACATCCACAACTGGGTATTGTTTTTGCTTTGGCTCTATCCCTTCATTCTGTCTGGAGTTATTTCTCCACTGATCTCCAGTAGCATATTGGGCACCTATTGACCTGGGGAGTTTCTCTTTTGCTATCCTATCATTTTGCCTTTCATACTGTTCATGGGGTTCTCAAGGCAAGAATACTGAAGTGGCTTGCCATTCCCTTCTTCAGTGGACCACATTGTGTCAGACCTCTCCACCATATGTAAGAAATCCTAAAGATACTGGAAAACTGTTAGAGCTCATTAATGAATTCTGTAAAGTTGCAAGATATGAAATTAATACACAGAAATCTGTTGCTTTTCTATGTACAATTAATGGAAGATCAGAAAGATAAAGAAGGAATCCCATTTACCACCACATCAAAAAGAATAAAATACCTAGAAATAAACCTACCTAAGGAGACAAAACACTTATACTCCAAAAACTATTATATAAAATGCTAATAAAAGAAATCAAAAATGACATAAACAGATGTAAAGATATACCATTCTCTTGAATTGAAGAGTCAATGTTGTCCAAATGACTGCACTATCCAAAGCAATCTACAAATTCAATGCAATCCCTGTCAAATCACCAATGGCATTTTTCATAGAATTAGAACCAAAATTTAAAGTTTTACTGATCTCAAAGAATCAGCTTTGTTTTCATTGATTTTTTTCTATTGTTTTTCTTTTAATTTTGTTGCTTGATATTTTTTATTATTTTATTGCTTCTTCTACTTTGTGCTTAACTTTCTCTTCTTTTTGTAATCCTACAAAGTATTAACTAAGCTAATTGACCTGAGAGCTTTTTTCTTTAGAACATAAGCATTTTTGTGCTATAAATTTCCTGCTAAGTACTGCTTTATTTCATCTCCCAATTTTCATTTGCTTGTCATAATTCATTCATATCAAAGTATTCTAATTTCCTGTTCAATTTAATTTTTAATATATGGTTTATTTACTTATTTTACTGGAGTATGCTGCTGCTGCTTTGTCGCTCCAGTCATGTCTGACTCTGTGCGACCCCATAGACGGCAGCCCACCAGGCTCCCCCGTCCCTGGGATTCTCCAGGCAAGAACACTGGAGTGGGTTGCCATTTCCTTCTCCAATGAGTGAAAGTGAAGAGTGAAAGCAAAGTCGCTCAGCGTGTCAGACTCTTTGCGACCCCATGGATCACAGCCTACCAGGCTCCTCCATCCCTGGGATTCTCCAGGCAAGCGTACTGGAGTGGGCTGCCATTACCTTCTCCTATAGTTGATTTAAAATGCTGTGTTAGTTTCAGGTGTACAGCAAAATGATCCAGTGAAAAATTTTCATATTATTTTCCATTGAATATGGTTCCCTTTTCTATACAGGAAATCCTTAGTGCTTGTCTCTTTTATGTATGAGAAGGTGGGACCAGCAAGGCCCTCGGTGCTCTCCATTCAGTCTCTGGGGGAGGTCTTCCAGGGCAGTAACCACTGGAAGAGAGACACCAGCCAGATTCCCCACACACAGATCAGCACCATGCCTGGTCTACGGGTTATTTAGAAGTATATTATTTTATTTCCAAGTAGTAGGGCACCCCACTCCAGTACTCTTGCCTGGAAAATCCCATGGATGGAGGAGCCTGGTGGGCTGCAGTCCATGGGGTCGCTAGGAGTCGGACACAACTGAGTGACTTCACTTTCACTTTTCACTTTCATGTATTGGAGAAGGAAATGGCAACTCACTCCAGTGTTCTTGCCTGGAGAATCCTAGGGCTGGGAGAGCCTGGTGGGCTGCCGTCTATGTGGTCGCACAGGATCGGACACGACTGAAGTGATTTAGCAGCAGCAGCAGCAGCAGTAGGGGAATTTTCAAGATATCATTCTATTTTGATTTATAATTTTGTTTCACTGTGGTCAAAGAATACACTTTGTTACTTTTAATCAATACTTTTATTAAAACAATTTATGTCCCAGAATATGTTCTGTGTAGATCAACATTCTTGTGCACTGGAAAAGAGTGAGTATTCTGTGGTTTCCAGGTGGAATATTCTATAAAGGTCAATTTGGCCAAGTTAGTTAATAGTGTTGTTTGTTTCTTTTATCCTTACTAATTTTCTTTATGCAAATTCTACAAATTACTGAGAAAGAAGTGTTGAAATCACTGACTGTAACTGTGGGTCTATAGATATTTCCATACATCCTCTCTGTTTCGTGTTGTGTATTTGGGAGTTCTGCTATTAGAAGCAAAAATATTAAGGATTTCCAATATTTCCTTGGTGCATCATTGAGATCCATCATCACTGAGAAATGACTCTCTTGATCATTGTTTATATTTTTGGTTCTGAAGATCTTTTTTTATGTATTAGTGTGTGTGTGCACTCAGTCATGTTGGACTCTTTGCAGCCCCATGAACTGTAGCCTGCCAGGCTCCTTTCTCTGTGGGAGTTTCCAGCCAAGAATACTGGAGTGGATTGCCATTCCTTTCTCCAGGGATCTTCCTGATCCAGGGATCAAACCCACATCTCCTGCCTCTCCTATATTGGCAAGTGGATTCTTTACCACTGAGCTACTTAGAAAGCCCCTGTATTAGTGTAGCTAAGCCTAATTTCTTTGGAGAAGGCAATGGCATCTCGCTCCAGTACTCTTGCTTGGAGTATCCCATGGATGGAGGCACCTGGTGGGCTGCCGTCTATGAAGTGACTTAGCAGCAGTAGCAGCAAAAGCAACCCTAATTTCTTTAAATTAGTGTTAACCTGGTATATATTTTTCCACCTTTTCCCACTTCTATTCTTCACCTATTTGCATCTTTATACTGAAATTTTGTTTTGTTTTGATGTGTTGTCAACATTATATATTGTGACTTTTGTTCTTTAATTTGATCTGACAATTTCTGGTTTTTAATCAAATGTTTATATTGTAATTCTTAATAAAATTAAGTTTAAATCTGTCATCTTTTTTTCCCCTTTTTATCTATACTCTTCCTTATTTTCTCATTCTTTTTCTGACTAATTTTAGATCCAATATTTCTTATGATTCCGTTTTATCACATTTGTTAATTAATTAGTTATAATTCCCTGATGTGTTATTTTAGAGACTGCTTTAGAGTTTAGAGTATACAGCTATGACTTACAGTCTACCTTCAAGAGATTTTATACTGTTTCATACATAGTATAAGAATCGTATAACAGTATACTTCCATTTCTTCCCATTTGAAATTAATCTATTGTTGTCATGTGTTCTACTTCCTTATATACTATAAATCTCACAATACATTATTGCATTTTGCTTTAAACCATCAATTATATTTGTTTAATCCCAACCTTCTAATGTATTCCCCCCTTCTTCACCTTGGTGAAGAAGTTTGTTTTCATAAGTTTGTTTTCTGTGCCTGTGGATCTATTTCTGTTTTGTAAATAAGTTTACATGCATCTTTTCTTTTGTGCTTTTTTTTTTTCCCTTTTAGATCCCATATATAACAATATATATTTGTTTTTCTCTGTCTGGCTTACTTCACTTAGTGCAATAATCTCTAGGTCCATCTATGTTATGGGAGTGTTACCAAACACAAGTTTAGTTCATTTGTCCAACGTACAGTGAGGCCAAACAAACCAAAGTGTCAGAGCTTAGAACAAAGAAAGGTTTATTGCAGGGTCAAGCAGGGAGGACAGGTAGCTCATGCTAAAAAACCCCAAACTCCCTGATTGTTTGGGAAGAGAAGTCTTTTTTTTTTTTTTTTTTTTCAGTTGTGGTGGGCCTTTCCTTACTGTTCTAGTGCAGAAAGGAGGGTTACTCACCAATTGTGGTTCGTGGGTGGAATGTGGTGGCTTCTCTCGTTGCAGAGCATCGGCTGTAGGTGCACAGGCTTCAGTAGTCAAGGCACACGGGCTCAGTAGTTGCAGCTTGTGGACTCTGGAGCTCAGGCTGGAAGTATGGCATATGGGATTAGTTGCTCTGTGGCAGATGGAATCTTCCTGGACCAGAGACCGGAGCTGTGTCCCCTGTGTTGGCAGGCAGATTCTTATCCACTGCACCACCAGAGAAGTCCTGGGGTAGTTTTTATAGACAAAATTTGGGGTGAGAGCTGCAGGGTATGTGGCTGTCTCCTGATTGGTTGGTAGTGAGGGAACAGGACCATGTTGCAGGAACTCTGTGATCAGCCCGAAGTTACCATTCTCCACCTGTGTGTTAGTCGCTCTGTCATTTCCGACTCTGCAACTCCATGGACTATAGCCCACAAGGCTTTCTGTTCATGGGATTTCCCAGGTAAGAATACTGGAGTGGGTTGCCATTTACTCCAGGATTGACTATGCCAAAGACTTTGACTGTGTGGATCACAATAAACTGTGGAAAATTCTGAAAGAGATGGGAATACCAGACCATCTGACGCACCTCTTGAGAAACCTGTATGCAGGTCAGGAAGCAACAGTTAGAACTGGACATGGAACAACAGACTGGTTCCAAATAAAGAAAGGAGTATGTCAAGGCTATATATTGTCACCCTGCTTATTTAACTTATATGCAGAATACATCATGAGAAATGCTGGGATGGAAGAAGCACAAGGTGGAATTAAGATTGACAGGAGAAACATCAATAACCTCAGATATGCAGATGACACCACCTTTAAGGCAGAAAGTGAAGAACTAAAGAGTCTCTTGATGAAAGTGAAAGAGAAGAGTGAAAAAGTTGGCTTAAAGCTCAGCATTTAGAACACTAAGATCATGGCATCTGGTCCCATCACTTCATGGGAAATAGATGGGGAAACAGTTGAAACAGTGGCTGACTTTATTTTTTGGGGCTCCAAAATCATTGCAGATGGTGATTGCAGCCATGAAATTAAAAGACGCTTACTCCTTGGAAGGAAAGTTATGATCAACCTAGACAGGATATTAAAAGCAGAAACATTGCTTTGTCAACAAAGGTCCATCTACTCAAGGCTATGATTTTTCCAGTAGTCATGTATGGATGTGAGAGTTGGACTATAAAGAAAGCTGAGTGCCAAAGAATTGATGCTTTTGAACTGTGGTGTTGGAGAAGACTCTTGAGAGTCCCTTGGACTGCAAGGAGATCCAACCAGTCCACTCTAAAGGAGATCAGTCCTGGTGTTCATTGGAAGGACTGATCTTGAAGCTGAAACTCCAATACTCTGGCCACCTGATGTGAAGAGGTGACTCATTTGAAAAGACTCTGATGCTGGGAAAGATTGAAGGCAGGAGGAGAAGGGGACTACAGAGGATGAGATGGCTGGATGGCATCACTGACTCAGGGACGTGAGTTTGAGTGAACTCCAGGATTTGGTGATGGACAGGGAGGCCTGGTGTGCTGCAGTTCACGGGGTTACAAAGAGTAGGACACGACTGAGCGACTGAACTGGACTGAAACCATCAACTGTATTTTACAGAGACTTAAGTGATAAGAGAAACCATCTTTATATTTACTCAAGTAATTTGTCTTTCCTGGATTCTTCATCCCTTCGTGTAGATTTGAATTTCCTTCTGGTGTAATTATCTTTCTGCTTCAAGGACTGCTTTAACATTTCTTGGACTGTACATCTGTTGATGAAGAATTATTTTTTTATATTTTTTAAATTAATTTTTATTTTTCAGTTTGTTTTGCTTTACATTGACATGAATCAGCCACGAATGTACATGAACTCCCAATCCCGACCCTCACCTCCCCCCTCCTGCCCCACATCATCTCTCTGGATTATCCCCATGCATCAGTCCCAAGCATCCTGCATCATGCATCGAGCCTAGACTGGCGATTCGTTTCACTTATGATATCATACATGTTACACTGCCACTCTCCCAAATCATCCCACCCTCTCCCTCTCGCACAGAGTCCAAAAGGCTGTTCTATACATCTGTGTCTCTTGCTGTCTCGCGTACAGGTTTATCATTACCGTCTTTCTAAATTCCATATATATGTGTAAGTATACTGTATCGGTGTTTTTCTTTCTGGCTTACTTCACTCTGTATAATCGGTTCCAGTTTCATCCACCTCATTAGAACTGATTCAAATGTATTCTTTTTAATGGCTGAGTAATACTCCATTGTGTATATGTACCACAGCTTTCTTATCCATTCATCTGCTGATGGACATCCAGGTTGCTTCCATGTCCTGGCTATTATAAATAGTGCTGCGATGAACATTGGGGTACACGTGTCTCTTTCAGTTCTGGTTTCCTTGGTTTCCCAGCAGTGGGATTGCTGGGTCATAAGGGAGTTCTATTTGCAATTTTTTAAGGAATCTCCATACTGTCTGCTTTTGTATGACTGAAAAATTCTTAATCTGCCATTGATATTAAAGATATTTTTGTAGAGTATAGAATTCTAAGGGTCCCCCCTGCCTCCAGTTCAGTTCAGTTCAGTCGCTTAGTCATGTCCGACTCTTTGCAACCCTATGAATCGAAGCATGCCAGGCCTCCCTGTCCATCACCAACTCCCTGAGTTCACTCAGATTCACATCCATCGAGTCAGTGATGCCATCCATCTATCTCATCCTCTGTCATCCCCTTCTCCTCCCGCCCCCAATCCCTCCCAGCATCAGAGTCTTTTCCAATGAGTCAACTCTTTGCATGAGGTGGCCAAAGTACTGGAGTTTCAGCTTTAGCATCACTCCTTCCAAAGAAATCCCAGGGCTGATCTCCTTCAGAATGAACTGGTTGGATCTCCTTGCAGTCCAAGGGACTCTCAAGAGTCTTCTCCAGCACCACAGTTCAAAAGCATCAATTCTTCGATGCTCAGCCTTCTTCACAGTCCAACTCTCACATCCATACATGACCACAGGAAAAACCATAGCCTTGACTAGATGGACCTTTGTTGGCAAAGTAATGTCTCTGCTTTTGAATATGCTGTGTAGGTTGGTCATAACTTTTCTTCCAAGGAGTAAGTGTCTTAATTTCATGGCTGCAATCACCATCTGTAGTGATTTTGGAGCCCAGAAAAATGAAGTCTGACACTGTTTGCACTGTTTCCTCATCTATTTTAGCAATTTGATTTTATATGCCTTGAGGTAGTTTTATTCATGTTTCTTCTGCTTTGAATTAATTGTGCTTCTTTGATCTTGTACTCTCCCCTGCTATTCCTAGCTGACTTGGCCTTTCTCGACTTCTTCCTCTGTCTTCTTAGGATATCCATTGCTTGGCTGTCCCCTTTCCATGATGTGACCTGGAAATTCTTTCTAAGCAGTAAACCAGGGCAATAATAAAGGTCCCTTGGTTTGTTTCTACTTTCTCAGGGAGCATCACCCCATTGCTTCACATCCTGTGTTAAAAATAAACCACGTTATTTCATAAATTTTGCCTGATTTTCAAATTGTTTCATATGGAAGAGTAAATCTACTCCCTGTTACTCCATCTTTACTAGAAACTGGGACTAATGTTTATTGAACATCTACTATGTACCAAACACTTTGCCTTCATTCTTTCATTAAATTCTACCAGAATCCCTATGATGAAGATATTATTAACTTTTTCATAGATAAGGAGACTAGGGGATATGGCAGCATTAATGAAAAAATCATATAACTTATTAAATGACAGAATGATTATTTGATCTCAAATGTATTTGACTACCAAAAAAATGCTACCTTCATATAATACAGAGACAGAAAAGTATATGAGTGTGTCTAAATAACATCCATTCTGTAAAATTCATTTTAATGAGCAATTTAAACTTCTTTTCCCTAGTGATGACAGCAGGTACATGATATAGGAATTAGAGCTTTATATTTCAAATCATTATCTTTTTTATTTATTCTTGTCCCTTAATGATATCAGAGACAGATCCTACACTTTTCTGGCCATGTTGGTTGTAAAAAAAAAAATTCCAGTCCACTTTGAAATTCCAATCTCAAGTAAAGTTTAAACCCTTTGCTCAGTGGACTCAAAAGGACTTGGAGAAGGGGAACAATACAGTTCTTGTATAACTAATACTTTTGTAATGCTGAGGTATTACTGGCTTTTCCTCAATCAGTCATAATCCACGTGCTCCTGTTGTGTTCTTCTCTTAAGATATGTTGCTTTTTTCAACTTGAAAAATATTCACAACCTAAACGTTGACAGTTATGTTTTATTCAATGAGAGTTTTTAGCACTTCAAACCCAGGAGACAGCATCTCAAGTGAGCCTGAGAGATCGGGATGTTTTGTAACAAAAGGCAGGTGGTCTGAACATCAAAAGATTATTGTTAATGAAAGAAAACCAGATATCCCAAGTTAAGGAATTTAGCACTTTCTTATGTATGGGACTGGAAAATCCCATGGACAGAGGAGCCTGGTAGGCTGCAGTCCATGGGGTCACGAAGAGTCAGACTCGACTTAGTGACTTTACTTCACTTTTCACTTTCATGCATTGGAGAAGGAAATGGCAACCCACTCCAGTGTTCTTGCCTGGAGAATCCCAGGGACGGGGGAGCCTGGTGGGCTGCTGTCTACGGGGTCGCACAGGGTCGGACACGACTAAAGTGACTTAGCAGCAGCAGTATGTATGGGAAGATGCAAGAGTCTGGGCTCACTGAAATCGCTCCTTCTCAGCTCTCCTGGGCCAGGATTCTGTGTTCTTTCACATCCTGAGCTCCCTTACGGCTCACTGTAGGGACTGGCTACAGTCTGATGGTTGTGAGATTGCAGCTATTTTTCTCCTTTCCAAGAGCCTCAAGGGCTCACCAGCCCACACAGGAGAGCTGCAATCACTGACGACCATGACATCCTTATTTACTGATATTTTTATGAGCAAAAAATCTTTAAACAGTTTCCTTCTGTCACTACTCCTCCTTGCCCTGCCTGTGATTCTATGCCTGCTCTGAGTAAAGGACTACCTTATCTGACCTAGTGTCTTCCAAGGGCAATGCCATGGTTTCTGCTCCCTTAGATAACCTCTATGCTCCTTCACATGAAGCAAGGAAATGCTAAAGTCCTCTTTGACACACTCGAAGGGCCAACAGGAACTAGGATGTGTTTGGCCACCATGCCTTTTGCAGGCTCATACACTACTGTTCATTCTTGAATTATTTCTGCATGCCTTCCTTTCTCAGCTCTTTCTGTCAAGATGACATGAAGTAGCGAAGGTTTTCTAAGAATCCTTCACTATCAGCTCTGATGGCAACAGATGGTTGGGGTGGGGGCTGATCTGTGGTTCTGCAATTCACCAAGTCTCTAGCTGGGGAAGGAGGTGTCAGTCTCTTCTTGTGTTCAGTTCAGTTCAGTTGCTCAGAAATGTCCAACTTTTTGAAACCCCATGGTCTGCAGTATGTCAGGCCTCCCTGTCCATCACCAACTCTTGGAGTTTACTCACTCATGTCCATTGAGTCAGTAATACCATCCAACCATCTCATACTCTGTTGTCCCCTTCTCCCCCACCTTCAATCTTTCCCAGCATCAGGGTCTTTTCAATTGAGTCAGCTTTTCGCATCAGGTGGCCAAAGTATTGGAGTTTCAGCTTCAGCATCAGTCCTTCCAATGAACACCCAGGACTGATCTCCTTTAGGGTGGACTGGTTGGATCTCCTTGCAGTCCAAGGGACTCTCAAGAGTCTTCTCCAACACCACAATTCAAAAGCATCAATTCTTCAGTGCTCAGCTTTCTTCACAGTCCAACTCTCACATCCATACATGACCACTGGAAAAACCATAGCCTTGACTAGACAGACCTTTGTTGTCACAGTAATGTCTCTGCTTTTTAATAAGCTGTCTAGGTAGGTCATAACTTTTCTTCCAAGGAGCAAGCATCTTTTAACTTCATGGCTGCAGTTACCATCTGCAGTGACTTTGAAGCCCCCCCCCAAAATAAAATCTGTCACTATTTCCCCTGTTTCCCCATCTATTTGCCATGACATTTTCTGGAACCTCATCTCCTGGAACCCCATTCCATTCATTTAAATTCTTGAGGTGAGAGAATTACCTCATGGGAAGAAATGGGAAAGGCATTACCTCCTACAGAGAGAATAATAGATTCCCCTCTCCATTTTGCCAGTAATCTCCTTACAATAGCTTGTTTGCTAGGTGATGATTGTGGGTAATAGGGTCTGTTTAGCTGCCTTTCAGTAAGCTCTGGAGGAATTAATAGGTCCCTGTGTCGGCAATTTTCTTTAGACTGTGGCACTTTAATGCTTCTCGTTTTCAGACAAAGCCTTAAGGCAACAGTAAGAATCCCACTTAATATCTTGTTCCGCAATCAATAGTTCAGCTGGCCTTCTATTACAGAGTCCAGTATATGATAACAAAAGTTGATTTAAGTTTCAGTTTCCTTGTCTGTTGTGACAACTCTGAAAACCTTAAATAAGCACTGAAGTATATACATGGTTAGAACCCTGGAGAAAGTCAGTACAGAATGCGATAATACAAAATAAACAAATTACTCTCCTGCACAAAATGTGTAAATCTGACCAAACAAACAAACAAACAAAACAGAATGCCTTCTTTTAGAACCTGATCTGGTTTCCAAGAAGTAAGGACTGGACACTGTGAGGGAGGGAGGTGGGGAATAATATGGCCAAAGAAGAAGGAAAAGAGTGGAAGGGGGTGGGGAGAGAGAGAGAGACTCTGAGAACACAGTAAGACACTCCTTGGTTTCATTTCTTGGCTCCCATGGATACAGCCGAGAAGGAGCACTGTGGGCCCATCAAGGGGAGGGCTGGAAGCTGGCAGGCTCCCTTAACTCATGGAGCTATTTCAAGCTCTGGGATCGGTGCCCACATTCAGGGACTTAGCATTCCTGATGAGGGAGGTGGCATGGAAGAGTGCTTTCAAGTGTATTCAACATTCTCCCCACAACCCTCTCCAAAGTTCCCTCTAACCTCCCCACCTCTCCAACACCAAGCTCCTAAATTTATTGAAGAAAAACAAGCTCATTTTCAAAGTTCAGCCAGGCATAGCAAAAGAAGCAGGCAGCATTCTCACAGTGAGAACCCTGGATTGGTAGGTAAGTGCTACTCACTATGTTCTTTAATAAAAGTTTAGTCTACATTTTAGACTAAACGCTAGCTGTCTTAAAATTTTCTCTCCTGTGTCCTGCCCTTATCCTCCCTTGTAATGCTAAGCTTTTTCCTCTGTTATTATCAACAAAGCTTTACTAAGAGTAATCTGTTTGTATCCTGGGCACATATTGTGCATCTAGCTCTGAGATGCATATTGAGAAGGAAGCAAAGAGGAGGAAAGGCCCTGCCTCTTAGCACAGCACAGTCCGAGGAGGAAGATGAGCTCCTTTCGGCTACCCAGACTACTTGTTCTGGACGCCCATACTGTTTTGTTTTGTTTTTAGCTTTTTTTTTTTTAACTTTATTTTACTTTACAATACTGTATTGGTTTTGCCATACACTGACATGAATCCACCACGGGTGTACATGAGTTCCCAATCCTGAACCCCCCTCCCACCTCCCACCCCATATCATTTCTCTGGATATCCCCATGCACCAGCCCCAAGCATCCTGTATCCTGTATTGAACATAGACTGGCGATTCGTTTCTTACATGATAGTATACATGTTTTAGTGCCATTCTCCCAAATCATCCCACCCTCGCCCTCTCCCTCAGAGTCCAAAAGTCCGTTCTATACATCTGTGGCTCTTTTGCTGTCTCGCATACAGGGTTATCATTACCATCTTTCTAAATTCCATATATATGTGTTAGTATACTGTATTGGTGTTTTTCTTTCTGGGTTACTTCACTCTGTATAATCGGCTCCAGCTTCATCCACCTCATTAGAACTGATTCAAATGTATTCTTTTTAATGGCTGAGTAATACTCCATTGTGTATATGTACCACAGCTTTCTTATCCATTCATCTGCTGATGGACAGATCCCACTCTCCCCACCTTTTGAAACACTGATTGTTCAGATTTGGTATGTACCATTTGACTCCAAATGACTCAGTGGTAAAGAATCTGCCTGCCAATGCAGGAGACACAAGAGATGTAGGTTTGATCCCTGAGTCAGGAAGATCCCCTGAAATAAGGAAACGGCAACCCACTCCAGTATTCTTGCCTGGAGAATCCCACGGACAGACGAGCCTAGCAGGTTACAGTTCATGGTGTCACAGAGTCAAACATGACTTAGCGGTTATACAACAACATTAGACTCCAGAGTTGTAAATCTGAAAGTTCTTTGAAACCAGGGACTGTGTCTCATTCACCACTACCCTCAGCCCTCAGCATAGCACCTGGCACATGGTAGGATTACAGGCTGCATGGACCCTCAGGTACATAAATTAATGAATTGAAGGGGCTCCAGAATGGCTCTGTCCTAAGTCCCTAGATCCTGTCCACGGACCTGAGCAGGCTTTTGAGGAGTCTTTAAAGAACAGTAGAAGGAATTTATTTCATAGAGTGAATAATGGCTTATATCTGTAAAGTGTTTTTATAATTTTTGCCCTAAAATTTATTCATGTACTTTTCACTTGATCTTTATAGCAACTTGATTGGGGGTGTATACAGAGCCTATAATCTATCACTCTTTTATTGACAAAGAGACTGAGGCTCAGAGAAATGACTTTGCCTTAGATACTTCCACATCACACTGGAAAATCATGTTACTGTAGGTCTGATAAGTGAAATATTATCTGCCATATCAGTAAACAAAGATTGCCACAGTTATCAGAAATTGCAGTCACCGCCGCTAGTGAGCTGGTTAGCCCTGAGGGAACTCAGGAAGGAAAAAATATCTGCTATCTAGCAGCTATCAGATTGCAGTCACTCCACACAGTAAGCCCTGGGGAAACTCAGAACATGAAAACACAGGATACTAGCCCCAGATAGCTGAGGTGCAGAGTAAAGGAATGATTTCAGAGAGTCCAGGCTCTTGAATCTTCCCATACAAAGAAAAGCGTGAAATTCTTTAACTTGAGATATCTGGTTTTCTTTTATTAGCAATCATCTTTTGTTCCCACCACCTGCCCTTTGTTGCAAACTCCTATGTACCCTAACGATATATTAGGATATATATAGTCATACAGCATCTCCTCTTCAAAGCAGTTTTCTCAGGGCTACTTGAAATACTGCCTCCCAGGCTTGAAGTTCTAAAAATTCCCACTGAATAAAACATAACTCTCAACTTTAAGGCTGTGAATAATTTTTTAGTTGACAGGGAAAAGTTTTCTAATAGTGTAACTTAATCTGACTGCGCAGCTATGTATTCAGAAATACTCAGGATTAAAAGCAAGAGTCAGGGTCCCCATTTTGCTTTATTAGGTCTGACACAGCACCTGAGAGAATCTTGTTCTATTGCCTCTAGATCATGAAGAGAATGGAGAGGCATATGGTCAGGAGACCACTGCATAAGCACTTCGATCTGGAGAGGAAAAGTGCAAAGCAGGCTGAAGCCAGACTCAGCCAAAGACTGCAGAGACTGGAGGCTATCTGCCTGTACCACGTGAAGTCACTGACCAGGGAGCAGAGACAGCTCCAGAAAGAACTGCAGAGGCTGCAGCAAGGTAAGGCTTCCAGGATGGGGAGAGGCAGAGCCGGACAGCTAGCCATCGCTTGGCTGAGGCAAGAGTAATACCCCCTACTTGGTGATGAGGGCCCTTTCAGAGACTGGACACTCAGTAAGAGGACTTTTGATCTCAACTTGGATTTTAGGCTGCCCACCTTTCTCTCCCTCAATGATACAGCTCCCTGGAGCAGTGTGCATGCAAAACTTCCTGAGCTAACACTTCTCAGGCTCCCAGTCTTTCAAATGAGCTCTCTCTGGCTTAAAGCTTTAGTGTTCTACTTTCTTATATCTGGGTTGATTTGGTTTCACTTCTTTTCTATGCCTGGTCAGCAAACATTCACTGAGTAACTATTAATGTGCAAGTCATCTTATGAAAAGGAAGTAAAAGCAAAATATTCCCCGGGATTAGTGGAGAAGGCAATGACACTCCACTCCAGTACTCTTGCCTGGAAAATCCCATGGACGGAGGAGCCTGGTGGGCTGCAGTCCAGGGGGTCGCTGAGAGTCGGAATGACTGAGTGACTTCACTTTCACTTTTCACTTTCCTGCATTGGAGAAGGAGATGGCAACCCACTCCAGTGTTCTTACCTGGAGAATCCCGGGGACGGGGGAGCCTGGTGGGCTGCCATCTCTGGGGTCGCACAGGGTCAGACACGACTAAAGTGACTTAGCAGCAGCAGCAGTGACCAGAGAGTGTGTGTAACAGTGGCTGACCTCTGCTATGGCTGAGCAGAGGTCACTTGGCTATTTCCAACACATCAGTCTGAGAGTCAGGTCTTCCTTTCTTCTGCAGAAAGTGAATTTCTCAACTTATCCTTCTTGTATTCCAAAGTGTATTGACACTAGAGCTTGCAGATTTTGCTTAGATAAGAAAATTTTGCAAAAGCAATTGCTATGTATTGGTACTATGATTTCATTGTCTTCTTAAGCCAAAGAGCAAGTATTTCTGTCATTTCCCCAAAGAGGTGTCTTTACCCAGAAGCTGCAAGTTCACATTCTTTATAATAATTCCCTCCCATAAAACCTTCTGTTGCCAAGCAGCAGCAGCAGTGACCAGAGAGTGTGTGTAACAGTGGCTGACCTCTGCTATGGCTGAGCAGAGGTCACTTGGCTATTTCCAACACATCAGTCTGAGAGTCAGGTCTTCCTTTCTTCTGCAGAAAGTGAATTTCTCAACTTATCCTTCTTGTATTCCAAAGTGTATTGACACTAGAGCTTGCAGATTTTGCTTAGATAAGAAAATTTTGCAAAAGCAATTGCTATGTATTGGTACTATGATTTCATTGTCTTCTTAAGCCAAAGAGCAAGTATTTCTGTCATTTCCCCAAAGAGGTGTCTTTACCCAGAAGCTGCAAGTTCACATTCTTTATAATAATTCCCTCCCATAAAACCTTCTGTTGCCAATGAATAATCCTTTCCAAATGCACACGTTACTTAGAAGATTATCCAATGAACATAGACTATACAGTTTAGTAATTATAACAAGATTAATGCTACTAACTTCAAATGCCAATTTCTAGTTAGTAAGCTATTGATCTTCACAGAAGGAAGGGCTACACAATGGTATCCAGAATCTCAGACCTTCCAAAGCTGTCTACACCATTCAGTAAAAAAAAAAAAATAAGGAAATAAAAACTGCCTGCTCAGTGATTGCATCTTTGTCCATTAAACTATGGTGGCTAAGAATACAGACTTTGAACCCACCCTGTCAGGGTTGAAATCTTGACTCTATCACTTACCAGCAGTGAGACCTTGAGCAGCTTACTGGGCCTGCCTCTGCCTGAGTTTTCTCCAACAGAAAATGTAATTGATGTTTCTTACCTCATGGAGTCATTTGAGGATAGAGTGAGCATTTGAAACAGTACCTAATTACAAAATAAGTGCCATGTAACTGTTTGCTGCTATCAGTCAATCAGTAAAAGATTGTTACAGGATTAAAACTCTTCTATAGTTATGTTGAAAGTTTCCATAGTTATACAATTTATAGAAACTTTTATTTTTCCCATAATAAAATAATCATATTTTAATATACAGCATAGAATGGATCTATCTATCTCAGCTCTTCACACTATAATCCCTTCTAATTTAAGGCAGGGGCAGGAGCCCTGAAAATGATGTAGCATGTTCTAGAAGAAAGTCAGGTATCACAATTCAATGTAAAATCATTTAGGTCTCCACAGCTGACATATGGACACAAGGGCCAAGAGTAATATCCAGAGGTCTAGCCTAGGATTTATTTCTAACCTCCAGCTTTGGGTTTTAAAGAGGAGTAACTGAGCAAGTGACTGAACTCCTCTGGTTTAAACTCCCTGTCTGTAATAAATGGTTAAACCAAACTAAGGATGAGAGCTCACAGGGATGGAAAGGAATCTCAGAAACCATTTGGTTGAATCCCACTTCATTTCTCAAAAAGGATATTGAAGACCAGATACTTATTCTCAAAGTGGTGTTCCAAAGATTATGTTTGAGATAGGTGGCTGTCTTTGGTGACTAGAGAATTTGTCTGACAGATAAGGGGTATGAAAAGAGTCTGGGCAGAAGGCAGAAAGCTTCGATTCAGGGGTCTCCGTTTCTATGTACTTTAGAAAGTCACATCCTCTCTGTGCCTCAGACTCCTTGACCGTAAGACTAGAGAAGAAGGAAGAAGGCAATGTGAATTAAGTCTCAGTATTTATCAGGTACTGTATTAGGAAATAAATTCCCATGATTCATTTAATGACCTTGTTACTGAGTTTCAACTATATGCTAGTTGGTAGATTGCTTCAAATACATATTCCCAATCCTCATCTAGAGAGATTTGCATCAGTAGGTTAGGAATCAGGCTCAAAGTCCACATTTTTAACTGAGCTGACACTAAGGCAGACTACTCGGGGACAGGTGATTCATGAGCCAAACTTTACAAAACACTGTTACAGCAACTCCAATAGAGGCAAGAATGCAAATATGAAAAGCATGGTCTGTGCCCTCAAGATGCTCACACGTGGACTAGAAGGTAACTACTATGCTCACAAAAATTAGAAAATACTAACTGCTAAATTCATTGTTTACAAAGTAGAATAGAAGCATGGGAAGGTTCCCATGTCTATCAAAGGGGCTCAGGCGAGATGTCCCAAAAGATGCAGGGTATGAACAGAATCTCAGAGGAGTAAGAGGATGAAGATGAGTGGAGGGGTGGGGGGCAGTTTGTCACGAGAAGACATGGAATGTTTCTGCATATGGTAAGAACAGTATGTACAAACGTGTATACATGAGAATGACTTGCTACAAGCTGCTCAGAACTGGAGGGGTGTAAGGGGTGACCAGAGGGGTAGGTGTAATATTGAGAGGCAAAGCAGAGCAGGCAGGGTCTCCAATCATGAATAGCTCCACAGATCTTACAGAAGAGTTTAGACTTCACCCTATGGGGTTTGGAAATGGGGAGATTACATGTCCAAATGAGATAAGGATCACTCTGGCAGCAAACTTTAAGGTAGACCAGATAGAAGGATTCCAGAATTCAGACCAGGGTTTAAAGGCCTAAACTGGGGCATTAGTCAGGTAGGGGATAAAATGAGTATATTAAGATATTTGGAAAGTGAGATTGCATCTTAAGGGAGGCGGCATTTTGAGATATTTAGAATGCAGAATTGTCAGAGCTTTATGATTAATTATATGTCCATGGTAAAGAAAACCAGAGTCAAGAATATACTTTCTGGCACAAAGGAGGCACCCAAACATCCCTGTTAAATTGGATAGCTAGATGGGGACACACACACACAGAGACACACACTCAAGACAACAGAAGAGGGACCCCAGAAGGACAGTCTCTTGCCTTGACTACCTCCCCAAGAATTTATTAGATGGAAGAATATTAGGAGTTTAATACAAATTAGAGGCCCTTTATCTGGTCATATTCCCTCTGCCTGGTGCCTACCAACCCCAGTGTTGGTTTAGGGAACTTACTTTCCTTAGAGCAAACGAGTGCAAGACTTTCACCTCCAAGTGACCAGCTCATGAGATGGCTTGAAAACAAACCAGGTCCTCTAGAGCAACTATACAACAAGATTCTGAAACACTAACTCAAAGAGAGAAAAACCCAGTTACTCATGGCCAGCAGTTGCAACTCCTGGCTCAGGTGGGTAGGAGGTCACACAGTCGAGGCGTATGTAACAGCAGGCCCCCAGCTTTGTGTACAACTCACACCCAGACATTTTGACTTGAGAACATCATGCTTGCCAAGTAAAACATTCACACAAAACCTCCATGGTCCCAGCCAGTTTAAACCTCTGACCTCAGTGTTTCTAAATCCTCTATAACATATTCTAGGTAAACACTGGAGAACTGCCTCAGGGTTTTCTGTGTCCATTCCTCACGCCAGAGCAGCCTGTTGAGTAATGTGATCCAGTGGTAGTCATATACGGTTTCTCTGCCCAGAGAACCAGGTCCAGGCATTCTTTTCCTTCTTCTCTTTCTTTGTTAGTTTCTTAGGGCTACCCTACCAAGTTGCCATTAACTAGGTGGCTTAAACAACAGACATGTATTCTCAGAGTTCTGGAGGTCTACAGTCCAAAATTAAGCTACTGGCAGAGTGGTGTCTTCCGAAGGCTGGAAAAGAAGGCTCTGTTCCAGGCCTCTCTCTTTGATTTCTATGTGGCCATCTTCTCCCTGTGTCTCTTCCCTTCACCTTCCCTCAACCTATGTCTCTATATCCTAATTTCTCCTTATTATAATGACACCAGTCATATTGGTCAACAGCTCCCCCTAATGGCCTCATCTTAGTTATCTCTGTAAAGGCCCTGTCTCCAAATAAGGTTACATTCTGAGGTGCTGAGGATTAGGACTTCTACATATGACATTTGGGGAGGATACAGTTCAACCTGTGTATGTGTGTGCTAAATCGCTTCAGTCACGCCCCACTCTTTGCGACCCTATGGACTATAGCACGCCAGGCTCCTCTGTCCATGGGATTCTCCAGGCAGGAATACTGGAGAGGGTTGCCATGCCCTTCTCCAGGGAATCTTATGATCCAGGGATCAAATCTGTGTCTCTTACATATCCTGCATTGGCAGGCAAGTTCTTGCCACTAGAGCCACCTGGGAAACCCACATTTCAACTCATAGCACCTGTTAATTAACTCAAAGCAGATATCATCAAGAAAAAGCTCTGCTCTTACTTTGGGAATGGAAGTCAGAAGAGACCAGAAGATGTTCTCACGCTCTCATCACAGGGAGGGCAGAAGCACAGAGCTCTGCAGGCTAGCAAAGCTAGGTAAGAAGATGCTTACTAAACTAATGCATATGCCATTGAGTCCTTCTTTCAACTGACCTCTTTAAACCATCCTCCCTCTGAGAAAGAAAATGCTACACTTAACCTTTGTTGGTTATCCCTCCTGTATAGCACAGGGAAGCTGCTCAGTGTTATGTGGCAGGCTGGAAGGGAGTGGAGTCTGGGGGGCATGGACACATGTGTGTGCATGGCTGCGTGGCTTTGCTGCACACCTGAAGCCATCACAACACTGTTAAAGGCTATACTCCAATCTCCAACATAAAAGTAAAAAGTTTACCAAAAAAAGAAAAGTCGTTTCCTCACATTGTTACCATCCATTCTCACCCTTCATCTTCTGTTCACCCACGTTATTACCTCAGTTAATATCACAGAAAAAGGAGCCAGGGTCTAATAATTTGAAACTGCTAAATATTAGCTCTTCATCAGTTTTGAGAGAACTTTTTTCTTATCTCCTTTCCCAGCACACTGACAACAAATACGACCCAAGGAAGATCCAAAACCAAGTCCCAGATGCCTCCTTTCCATCACATTGGTCCAAAGGACCCCATGAATAGCAAGCGGCAGTCACTATCTCAAAATAACAGAACTTCCCACTTCATAGAAGAGAAGCTGCAAGCCCAAGAGAAAGAGTCTATAAACCCAGCAAAAGGAAAAGGCTCCAACGAGAGCATCTCTCTTCTCTGTCAAAATCAAGACGTCTCCACCCACACTGTAGACGGAGGCCCCAGTTCCGGCCCAGCTGCTGACAGTGAACCGGCGCACGGTGATGAGACCAGATCAAATGATGCCCACACAAGGCCAGACCACACCACTGAAAACAAACCCCCCTGGATCCCGTGGAAGGTGGAGGGGACTTCAGGGATAAGCCTCAAACATCAACCTACTTGGAGTTGTTTGAAAAGGCCAGAAAAGCTCACTACCTCCGGCACCGGACCCCGCCTGAGTCTGAGAGAGTGCTCAGCATTGCGGAGATCTTCGGGCACAAGGAATCCGCACAGTCCAGGGCAGAAAAGGGACGTGAGAACAGGGTGACCATCTAAGTTACTTCATCTTTAATCATCCACTATATCCACATAGTATCTTGTGTCATAATCACTTTAGCAACTGTAGCAAGCAACACAAATATATAGCTATAGATATAGATTTTATTTTAACCTTAGTCTTTTTTCCCTTTTATGGGAGTATAATTTTTCACTAAATGAGCAATACTAGGATGAAAAATGGAGAGATGAATCTTCTGAAGCCATTTAAAGCAATATACACATATTGCTAACGTTACCAAAAATATGAATCTACATTGATGCCTAGACTTTTCCTGAAAGGTAAAATATTAAGGGTCCTGCTTACATTTGCCACCCTTCTCTTATAGAAGGTTCTTACAGTGCCACCTGCTGGCAAAATGGTGTTGGTCTTTTGTTTGTTTTAGTTTCACATGGAAAGGTAAGGCTAGGAGGCCAATTGAAAATATGTACATAATACAGTCTATAAATAAAACTTTCTCTCCCACACAGTTCTGTGTTATTTTTTGAAGCCCTTTCCTTACTTCTTTTATTTCCAAACAGTTCCATTTTGGTTTTCTCATTCCCACTTTCAACCTGCTCTTATCAACCTTTTTGGATTCTAATAAAAAAATAATTAACAATTCATAAGAAATGTGCCCCCTCTAACGTTTTCTTCCAAGTTGCAAAACAATGAGGGAAGGCAGAACAGGAGCAACAGAACTGACTGATGAATACCTAATTTATTCACACTGGCCATGACTGGGCTGACAGGGTTACAAACTCCAGACGCGGAGAACCTCCTGTGCAAACTTCCAAGCCCTTTATTGTTTTCTTTTCCTTGTCCGTCTCCATTACAAGCACCCTCCACAAAGGTGGAGTTCTCAACATGATTTATCCCAGTTCTGAAAGGCTCCTTTCTCTGTGCTGACCATAACTTCAGGACAGGGCCATTACCAAGGCAGCAAGGACTTAGCCAGAGCCCAGCCCTCTCCTCCACTTGATTAACTATCCCTGTTCCAAGTAAACCTCAGTCTCATTAATTTGAGAAACAAGCATCTTGCATGTTCCTCCTTGCTACCCTGCTTGTATAGCTTCATATATCTGATGGACCTAGATTTGCTGGTAGCTCTACCTCCAAAATTTTTTACATTCTATTTCAATTTAGATTTCATTAATTGCAACAAAATTGTGCATTTACAAATCTTCTGCTCAGTTGCTTCGGTTGTATCCAACTCTGCGACCCCGTGGCCTGCAGGCTCCTCCTTGCAGGGATTTCCCAGGCAAGAATACTGGAGTGGGTTGCCATTTCCTTCTCCAAGGGATTTTCCTGACTCAGGGATCAAACCCACATCTTCTGTGTCTCCTGTACTGCAGGCGGACTCTTTACCACTAGCACCATCAAATCTTCTACATACATTGATTTTATTCTTTTTTCCAATGTTAATTTTTATTTTTTTAATACATTTATTTATTTTAATCAGAGGTTAATTACTTTACAAGGATTCCCATAAGGATTTTATTCTTATCATTTCGCCAGTCTAATGTATTTTCCTTCTTTAGTATGAAGGATACAATACTTTTATTGATAAAACTGAACACAACCACAGGGAAAGCGGCTGCAGAAGACCTTGTTGTCTGACCCATTAAATTCTATAGAACAGCGTAAATCCTTAATCTTTCAAATCACGCAGAGACCCAGGATGACTCTCACCCAATCAGCTTAAAGTCATTCATTCATTCATTCCAGAGGTCTCACCTAGTGATAGGTGTGCTCCCAAAAGACATCTGAAAATGCTTAGAGATACTTTGGGAGTTGTAACAATCCAAATGAGGGGGGCATTCAAAGACCCCAACCTAATACCATTGCATTAAATCTTTGTCAAACCCTCTCAAGTAGGAAGTCAATGACATAATTTCTCCCATTTTACAGACAAAAAAACCTGAGGCTCACAATAACTAACAGAATGTGAATGAGAAACAAAGACCAGAATATTGCTCTCCTGTACTGTCCTTCTCTCTCAAAGAGAAGGGGGCACAAACACAATGCCCAAAGCGTTATGCCCTCATTTTCAGCTACAAAATACGTCTCAAACCTATAAATTACAATGTTTAACAATAAAAATTAGAAAGAAATGGTAAAATGAAAATTCATACTTCCATTTTGAAGGAACATGACTTTTTTTTAACATACATTCATTTATTCAGAGATGTATTGAGGAGAGATAATGTCTTCTCCATTTACTCCCCCATGAGGAAGTCTATCTGTTGCTGCTAAGTCGCTTCAATCGAGTTCGACTCTTTGTGACCCCAAGGACTGTAGCCTGCCAGGCTCTTCTGTCCAGGGGATTCTCCAGGCGAGAATACTGGAGTGGGTTGCCATGCCCTCCTCCAGGGGATCTTCCCAACCCTGGGGTCAAACCTGAGTCTTATGTCTCCTGCATTGACGATCAGGCTGTTTGCCACTAGCAGCACCTGGGAAGCTCAAGGAAGTTAAAATGGTTTATAGAGTGGGCTCTCGCATTGGTACCTGAATCCATCCAGTGGAGGGGAGTTCACGTTGCGCCTGGGAGCTGAGGCATGCAGGAACTCTCGAAGGTGGTGTCTCAGCCTCTCATCCAGGGTCTCAAGGTCCTGAAGAGAGTTGATGGGGAGGGACTCTGAAGGTTCCCGCAATCCTCAGTGTGGGGTACAACAGGGTAAGTTGCTACCAATGACACTGGAGAGACTAGCTCCTCTGAAGGTGAGACAGCCCTGAAGGCAAAACCCAGGGAATCATATTGGAGAGTGTTCTGCCTCGACACCAAAAGCACTAGGGCAATGGAAGCCTAGGTCCAGTCTAACCAGAAGTCAACAACCCCACTTCACCAACAACAGGCAGCCAGCAAGGAACCACTGCCCTCAAGAGGGGAGTCACAGATGTGTGAGCTGTTGCCTGAGCCAATGCCTTCCCTCACCACATCCTCATCCCGGAGGGACTGGGGCAGAAGAACTGAGAGAGGGGAGCCTGAGGCGAGCTGCAGCAGAGCAGGAGTTCCACAGAGGTGCAGAAGGAAGACTTTAAACCAGGCAAAGGTTATAAATAATAATACCTGAATGTGGACGAAAGTGTATCTGCCAGAAATAAAACTTTTAAAACTGAAAGGACTGGATGTTATTGAAGCAGATTGAGATGGTGTTAAACAAAGTTGGTAGCCGTGCTGGGAGAAAGATAATACCCACCCCATGTTTGATTCCTCACCAGGCTGAGCTTTCTCAGTTTTCTCTGCATGGAGAGGCATTGCACTAAGAAACATTTACAGTAAGCCCTTACACACGAACTTTTGAAGTTGCAAGCTTTCAAAGATGTGGGTGTGAATGTGCCTCTCGTTCCAGCAAGGAACCAGAACCTCTGCCATCAACGTCAGGCGTGAGTGACATTACAGCGTGCCCTCCGTCTCCTACTGGGGACGATCCTTCCGCTCTCCCATCTCTCACCTCTTCTTCCTCCTCCAATCAGTAAGTCTTCTTGCCTGTTCCCTCGATGCCAGCCCCTGTATGCCAGCTCTTGTACTGTACTACTGCACTTTTCAGGGTATTGGGCTGTAAGATTAAAAACGTTTGCTTTGTGTGTGTCTGTGTTTATATATTATTTCGGTGAAAAGTATTACGAGTCTATTACAGGATAGCACTATATAGCTGATGTATTATATGGGTACCTAGGCTAACTCTGTTAGACTTACAAATAAATGGGACTTAGGAATGTGCTCTCATTTGCGTGTAGGGGACTTCCTGTTCTAGAGTCACACCTCAGAGATATTTCAGTTTTGGTTCCAAGCTACCACAATAAATCAAATACCAAAATAAAGTGAGTCACATGAATTTTTTGGTTTCCTAGTACATATAAATGGAGAAAGCAATGGCACCCACTCCAGTACTCTTGCCTGGAAAATCCCATGGATGGAGGAGCCTGGTAGGCTGCAGTCCATGGAGTCGCTGAGTCGGACACAACTGGGCGACTTCACTTTCACTTTTCATTTTCATGCTTTGGAGGAGGAAATGGCAACCCACTCCAGTGTTCTTTTTGCCTGGAGAATCCCAGGGGCGGGGGAGCCTGGTGGGCAGCCGTCTGTGGGGTCACACAGAGTTGGACACAACTGAAGCGACTTAGCAGCAGCAGCAGCAGTACATATAAAAATTACATTTATACTATTTACAGTCTATTAACTGTACAATAGCATTTTGTCTTTTAAAAAAGTACATGCCTTAATCTTAAAATATTTTATTGCTAAAAAATGTCAAGACTATTGCAATAGCAACGTCAAAGATCACAACAGACTACCATAATCTGTACAGTAATAATGAAAAAGTTTGAAATATTATGAGAACTGACAAAATTTGTCACAGACAGGAAGTAAGCAAATGACTTGCTTAAAAGGGGATAATAAACCTGCTCAAAGTAGGGTTGACACAAACTTCAATTTGTAAAAATGCAATTTCTGTAAAGCATGGTAAAGTGAAGCTCAATAAAATGAGGCTGTATTTATCACATGGTCCTCATCTCAAATGTGGCTTGAGATATGGCCCACTTGAGATTTAAAGAAGGAAAGATTTTACCTAATTATATGTAATATGCACTATACCCCAGTTTTCCCAGCTTCCCACCATTTGCTATTGTCCATGTGTTGCTGCTCTGTGTCCTAACAGCAGACATTAATCAATTAGAAACTGTAAATGATTGATTGAAGTGTTCAATTAGGTCAATTACTTTCAAGTGTTCAAGCTTAATTCTGTTAAAAATGTACCATGAAACTGGTAATAAAGAAATATTTTTGGTAAAAGGAAAATACATAGTAAATATACAGAGACTTCAAACAATTTAATACATGTTTGGAGTCAAAACCAATACTGGCATGAACTTGCTCAACTCAAAATTATTAGTAGTAAATATTATTCCAAAAGTGTGTCATAAGGAGAAAATGTATGCAGACTATATAAGTAAAAGTCACTCAGTCATGTCCAACTCTTTGCAATCCTGTAGACTGTAGCCTGTCAGGCTCCTCTGTCTGTGGAATACTCCAGGCAAGAACACTGGAGTGGACAGCCATTGCCTTCCCTGGGGATCTTCCCAACCCAGGGATCAAACCCAGGTCTCTCACACTGCAGGTGGATTCTTTACCGTCTGAGCCACTAGAGAAGCCTATTTAATTATGTAATTCATGACTGGGAGATTTTTAACACTTTTGCTCAGAGCTATTTGTTCATATCAAGGCACAAGGAGTGAGACTAAGGTCATGGGCAATGTGTGCAAAAGCAAAGCCCAAAAACTAGAACTGCCAAACTGACTGAAATGTCTCATAGTGGTGGTAGGAGCAGCAGAAGCGGACAAATACATGCCTGCAGAGCCATCACTGAGTCCTCAGCCTAGTTCCTTGTTAGCCTGAGCTCCAGCAAACAGGATAGAATAAAGAGAATGATTAATGATTCCAATAATTATTTTGATCTTTTCACATAGATAAGTTTTTCTAATTGAACAATAGTTAATGTATAATGTGTTAGTTTGAAGTGTGCAACAAAGTGATTCATTTATACACACACACACATATATACATAAATATATTCTTTTTCAGAGTCTTTGCCATCATAGATTACAAGATACTGAGTGTACTTCTCTGTGCAATATAGTAGGTCTTTGTTATTTACTATTTTATCTATAGTAGTAAGTTTATATTAATTCCAAACTCCTATTTTATCCCCCACTTTTCCCTTTGGTAATCATAAATTTGTTTTCTATGGGAATCTATTTCTAGTTTGTATTGGGTTGGCCAAAAAGTTCGTTAGTCTTCTTGTACGATGGTACTGAAAAACCCAAACAAACTTTTTGGCCAACCCAATAAATAAGTTCCTTTGTATCATTTTATTTTTAGATTCCACAAACAGATGCTATCATATGATATCTGTCTTTCTCTACTTATTTCACTTAGTACGATCATTTCTGGGCCCATCTGTGTTGCTGCAAGTGGCATTATTTCATTCTTTTCTTTTCTTTAAAATTTTTGAATTGAAGGATAATTGCTTTACAGAATTTTGTGATTTTCTGTCATACATCAATAAGAATCAGCCATAGTCATACCCATGTCCTCTCCCTCCCAAACCTCCCTCCCATCTCCCACCCCACCCCACCCTTCAGCCTGTCACAAAGCCCCTGTTTGTGTTCCCTGAGTAAATTCCCATTGGTTATCTATTTTACATATGGAAACTACTCAAAAATTTTGAGTTTGTACTCTCTAAAGAAAAGGAGGGAAACCCTTTAAGAAAAACATCATTCCTATATGAATGCTTATACATATTTTACAAAAGCCTATCTGATCTTTTGTTTAATAATATTAAAACAATATCATCCTGCAATTCCAATCCTGGGCATATACCCAGAGAAAACGCTACTTCAAAAAGATACATGTAACATGGATATTTCATTCTTTTTTCATGGCTGAATAATATCCCATTGTGTATATAAATCACATCTTCTTTATCAATTCATCTGTCACTGAACACTTAGGTTGCTTCCATGTATCTTTTTGAAGTAGAATTTTCTCTGGACATATGCCCAGGAGTAGAATTGCAGTAGACTTTTGTAAAATATGTATAAGCATTCATATAGGAATGATGTTTTTCTTAAAGGTTTCCCTCCTTTTCTTTAGAGTGTACAAACTCACACAGTTTTTGAGTAGTTTCCTCAAAAACTAGCTATGAAAGAAAGGTGCCCTCATGGTCTCTGATGGTGGCTCACCGCCAGTGCTCACATCCGTAACGTAGCAGCTCCCAGGATGTGAGTGGCAGATGATCATGTTTCAGGGAGCTCCATTTCCAGCCTAGATTTGAACAGTTGCTGTAATATGTTTTTCAAGTTCCAGCAAATTTGGTACAATTTTTCAGCAGTGTACTCATCCAGGTCCATCTGAAAATAAAAGGAAAACTAAGTATAATTTGGTCTTAAAATTAAAGGAATATTAGATTTTTAAAATATGGATTGCTGCTGCTGCTGCTAAGTCACTTCAGTCGTGTCCAACTCTGTGTGACCCCATAGACGGCAGCCCAGCAGGCTCCCCCGTCTCTGGGATTCTCCAGCCAGGAACACTGGAGTGGGTTGCCATTTCTTTCTCCAATGCATGAAAGTGAAAAGTGAAAGGGAAGTCGCTCAGTCATGTCTGACTCTTAGCGACCCCATGGACTGCAGCCTACCTGGCTCCTCTGTCCATGGGATTTGCCAGGCAAGAGTACTGGAGTGGGATGCCATTGCGAGGCATTTAACATCTAGAAGAAGACACAAAGGTAATGAAGAAGAGACTAGCAAGATAATGTCCAACTCTTCACAACCCCATGGAATACAGCATGCCAGGCTTCCCTTTCCCTCATCATCTTCCAGAATTTGCCCAAGTTCATATCCATTGAATCAGTGATGCCATCCAACCATCGTATCCTCTGCCTTTGGCCTTCAATCTTTCCCAACCTCAGACTCTTTTCCAATAAGTCTGCTTTTCACATCATGTGGCCAAAGGATTGTAGCTGCAGCTGCAGCCTGAGTCCTTCCAATGAGTGTTCAGGGTTGATTTCCTGTGATCTCCTTGCTGTCCAAGGGACTAAGAGTCTTCTTCAGCACCACAGTTGGAAAGCATCAGTTCTTCAGTGCTCTGCCTTCTTTATGGTCCAGCTCTCACAAATAAGTCCCTGCGTTAAAAACAGAACACAGACCTCAATTCTTTTTCTTTTTGGCTGCACTGTGCCACATGTGGGATCTTAGTGCCCTGCCCAGGGATGGAACCTTTGACCCTTGTAATGAAAATGTGGAGTCTTAACTACTGAACTGCCTGGGAAGTCCAGGAAACTCAGTTCTACAATTAAGACTTGTAAGATGACACCACCCTTATGGCAGAAAGTGAAGAGGAGCTAAAAAGCCTCTTGATGAAAGTGAAAGAGGAGAGTGAAAAAGTTGGCTTAAAGCTCAACATTCAGAAACGAAGATCATGGCATCTGGTCCCATCACTTCATGGGAAATAGATGGGGAAACAGTAGAAACAGTGTCAGACTTTATTTTTGGGGGCTCCAAAATCACTGCAGATGGTGACTGCAGCCATGAAATTAAAAGATGCTTACTCCTTGGAAGAAAAGTTATGACCAACCTAGATAGTATATTCAAAAGCAGAGACATTCCTTGGCCGACTAAGGTCTGTCTAGTCAAGGCTATGGTTTTTCCTGTGGTCATGTATGGATGTGAGTTGGACTGTGAAGAAGGCTGAGCGCTGAAGAATTGATGCTTTTGAACTGTGGTGTTGGAGAAGACTCTTGAGAGTCCCTTGGACTGCAAGGAGATCCAACCAGTCCATTCTGAAGGAGATCAACCCTGGGATTTCTTTGGAAGGAATGATCTTAAAACTGAAGCTCCAGTACTTTGGCCACCTCATGCGAAGAGTTGACTCATTGGAAAAGACCCTGATGCTGGGAGGGATTGGGGGCAGGAGGAGAAGGGGATGACCGAGAATGAGATGGCTGGATGGCATCATGGACTCAATGGACGTGAGTCTGAGTGAACTCCGAGAGTTGGTGATGGACAGGGAGGCCTGGCGTGCTGTGATTCATGGGGTTGCAAAGGGTCGGACACGACTGAGCAACTGAATGGAACGGAATGAAATTATTTGAGCAGCAATAAAACAAGTGGCTTTTTCTCCTATTGTAACAACCAATTCCCTATGGATATTTCTTCATTATAGAAAACAAAGAATGATCATTTATCAATACCTAACCTTATTCATATTCAGGAGAATTTCCTCTCTGAAATCTGGTTCAGAGTATTCAGAATCTCTAGGTTGACGAGTTCTATAGTGCACTCCTTCTTTACCATTTCATCCTAAATATCTCTAAAAAATAAAAAAGCCTGTTTATCTTGTTTATCTTAGTCATCTTGGAGTTTTTCTGTAGGATATTGGAGATGTAAAGGCTTTAGAGATTAACCAGTTCAACTTTAGTCAAAGGAAATGGGAAATGACTGCACTCCTTTTCAGTGACTTCCCACCGTTGATGTTTGTTTAGAGTTAAAAGCTTGTTCACCCTGTTGTAAACCAGTGACCCTCCCTATTGGCCAAGATAGCAGGTCCTATCAAGTCACCTTGAGAGCACAGAGATTAGTTATGTGCTTATTTCCCAAAGGGTATTCCAAGAGATGTTGCTAAGGTGCTATAGGAGAAAAAAAAAAATCTAAGCTAAAAACAAGTTTGGAGAAATTTGGGTTGGAAAGGATAAATTTCTCTACTAGAGGAACTCTCTATATCTTGAATATGCTAAGGGTATAAAGAATGTCTACAGGGAAATTGTCATGCTGAATTTCCCTAAATGAGATGATCATGAAAATTTTGTCCATAATCATCTTCAGGGAATATGATGATTCACTAAGTACCTCTCAGACACAATCTCTTGCAATAGAAATTAGAATAAGATGAACTTTTTATCTCACAAAGTTCAAGTAGTCAGCTAAAATCTTACAAAGTCCAGAGGGCAATATCAGGAATGTCATTTTTCTTAGAGGACGTTTTCTTCACAAGTTGCCAAAGTACTCATATACACACACTCACACATGTGTATATATAAACACACAAATGTGGCAACAGCCTTACAAAAATTCATGGGGTAATATGACAGACATAATAAGAAGTGAGGAAATATTTGTGGTTGTTCAGTTGCTTTATATGTATTATATGTGTTATTAAAGGGTATTTGCTTCATTTAACACAGGAGAAATCTGAAGTTTAGAGATCTGAATGCATCTGGATCGTGCATGGAAAAGTACGAAGTGGGAGACTGAGGCTACTGCTATCAAGCTCCAAAGCCCCTGTTTTCCCCACTACATTACAGAACCTTCCTTGCTGCTGCTACTGCTAAATCGCTTCAGTATGTCCGACTCTGTGCGACCCCATAGACGGCAGCCCACCAGGCTCCCCTGTCCCTGGGATTCTCCAGGCAAGAACACTGGAGTGGGTTGCCATTTCCTTCTCCAATGCATGAAGTGAAAAGTGAAAGTGAAGTCGCTCAGTCGTGTCTGACTCCTAGCGACCCCATGGACTGCAGCCCCACCAGGCTCCTCTGCCCATGGGATTCTCCAGGCAAGAGGACTGGAGTGGGGTGCCATCGCCTTCTCCACTTCCATCCAAAAGTCCAATAACCATGACAGTAATAAGAATTACTCATGTGAAGCACTCTTCGAGGAGCTCCAGTACAGCCCCTGGCCTCGAGGAGTTTTTGTCTAGTGGAATTAAATAGACCCAAAGACAAATTCAATTAAAATTGATGTTGCGGTCACAACTGTTGTCTATTCCCTAACACCTGTTCTACCACCACAAATCAAACAAAACTAGTGACAGCAATTTTGTTCTGCTCGCCAGTGACTCATTCAGGAAGGGGCATGTGACTCAATGCTTGCCAATTACACATGAAGAGACGTCAATCATGGCTTCTGGGGAAGGTATTCTTATTCTCAAGAAATAAACACAGAGAAAAGAGCTACTTTCACCCTCTACACACTGTCGTTGCTGGATGTGGGTGCTTGAATTGCTTCCCATCATCTTGCTGCGCCCAGAGGGACAGGTGAGCAGGAAATGGAGCTGAAGCAGATAGCAACTGGATTTTCACAAAGGGCTTTATAGTTAGGGTGACTATGTAATTTACCATCCAAGTTGGAATACTCTTGAGAGTAAAAAGGGATGCTACTCATAAAGAAGCCAGGGTAACAGGCATAAAACGAACAAATCTACCTACATATCATGCTAAGGAGTGTGGGTTTTTCTGGGTCTGGCTACTTTGTGAGTTTTAAAGAAAGAGTGTAGCCATCTTTATTGTAGATACATCTTTCTGGCCACAATGGAGAGAAGGAATTCATGGGGACAGGACTAAGATCACTGGATAAAAACAGATGGCGTGGTCAATTTGAGGAATTAAATAAGGGAAGATAATGAAGATATGCAGATGACACTACCCTTATGGCAGAAAATGAAGAACTAAAGAGTCTCTTAATGAAAGTGAAAGAGGAGATGAAAAAGTTGGCTTAAAGCTCAACATTCGGAAAACGAAGATCATGGCATCTGCTCCCATCACTTTATGGGAAATAGATAGGGAAACAGTGGAAACAGTGACAGACTTTATTTTGGGGGGCTCCAAAATCACTGCAGATGGTGATTGCAGCCATGAAATAAAAAGACACTTACTCCTTGGAAGAAAAGTTATGACTAACCTAGACAGCATACTAAAAAGCAGAGACATTACTTTGCTAGCAAAGGTCCATCTAGTCAAGGCTATGGTTTTTCCAGTAGTCATGTATGGGTGGGAGAGTTGGACTATAAAGAAGGCTGAGTGCCGAAGAATTGATGCTTTTGAACTGTGATGTTGGAGAAGACTCTTGAGAGTCCCTTGGACTGCAAGGAGATGCAACTAGTGCATCCTAAAGGAAGTCAGTCCTGGGTGTTCATTGGAAGGACTGATGTTGAAGCTAAAACTCCAATACTTTGGCCACCTGGTGTGAAGAGCTGACTCACTGGAAAAGACCCTGATGCTGGGAAAGACTGAAGGCAGAAGGAGAAGGGGACAACAGAGGATGAGATGGTCAGATGGCATCACCGACTCAATGGACATGAGTTTGAGTAAACTCTGGGAGTTGGTGATGGACTGGGAGGCCTGGCGTGCTGCAGTGCATGGAGTCGCCAAGAGTTGGCCGTGACTGAGTGACTGAACTGACTGACTGACTGAGTGAAGATAAAGTAAAGGGGTAGATTTGAAACCTGTTAAAGAGGTAAAAAATTTTAAGAGGACCTGATGACTGATTAGGTCTGAAGGGAGGAGCTAATGGGATCTGAGAGGGATTCAGGTTCCTGGGTTGCATGTCTGTCAGAAAGATGATGCCATTTCCCAGGACTGGGTATACACAGAAAGCATAGTCTTCACCTCATATTGGGAACACCTAGGCCAATCTAAGACTGAGGGAGGCTAAGCTCACCTGAACCTGCTGAGCAGGCTTGTGCACGAGATGCCGTCTTGATGGGAATCATGGTAAGTTGGAGTGCTGGAGATTGTTAGTTCTCCTCTCAATCTCTAGCAAAGATTAAGAATAAGAGGAAATTTTGAGGGAGAAGAATCAGTTAGTGGACACAGGTCCAGTAGGGATTGTCTGTCAACAAGAAGAAACTGAGGGCCACATATAATAATGTGTCTGAGCACAGAGCCTGTTAAGAGGCAAAACCTCACCTTGGTCAGTGGGAGCTTCCCCATGCCTAGATTCTAGATCACAGCCACACTGTAGCTCTAGTCAAATCATTCCCTTTCTTCCAATCGTTTCTCTCTCTCTCCCTCATTTTATCACCTTACTAATATTTTATCTGTTTTAATATAATTAAGGGAACTTATTTTTATTAAGCATTCCAATTGCACAGCTAAGATAATATTTGTGATGTGGTGGTTGCAAGCCAAGAAATAAAACATCCACTGTCCTATTGTTTGGGAATTCATTCATTCATTAAACAAATATCTTAATTGACCACAATTAAGTGACAGGTGTTGTCCTTTTGTTCCAGAGAACAGAAAGCAAGCCATGATCAGTGCATGGATGGCCAACTTCCTGGCTATGTATTCATGCCTGTGAATTGAATCTAATTAAGGACATCTGATAGTCTAATTTGTCAAGAAAACACAGCCACTCTCTACCCTCCCACTTGCCCTTGACGACTTCATCATATACCTCTACAAGAGCCAAAAGAGCCAAAAATGAGAAAGCTGACCTGAAGCAAGCTCTGTGACCAAGTTAAAATAACAATAGTTTCTGTAGATTAAAAATGAATTTTTTCTTGTTATAAGCATTTTTTGCAGAAGATTGTCCTGCCTTATATTTTTTTCTGTGCTCCATTCTCAGTGCCTTCAAAACAGCAGTATTTATTACACACTTAGAGCTTTGATCTAAGTGAGTGGCTCTAGGATGAGAACTATTTAATTCTTAAAAAGGAGTTAATCTCTTAAGGGAAAATGACTTTCGGTTAACACAGAGCTTACCTTTATTTGGTCATTCATTCAATGCATATTTATTGTGTATCTATCTAAAGTCCCTGTCCCAGGTGTTGGGAACATGGAAAATGTACATATAAAACATTCTCTCTTGGAGCATTCACTCTGGCAGGGGATCCAAACAACAACAAAGTAATTATTCCACTAATTTTTAATCACAGCTATGATGATGTTCATAGTGATGCTTCCTAAGGCCCACTTGACTTCACATTCCAGGATGTCTGGCTCTAGGTGAGTGATCACACCATCATAATTATCTGGGTCGTGAAGATCTCTTTTGTACAGTTCTTCTGTGTATTCTTGCCACCTCTTCTTAATATTTTCTGCTTCTGTTAGGTCCATACCATCTCTGCATTCAGATGCTTATATCTTTCTTTTTCTCCTTTGCTTTTCACGTCTCTTCTTTTCATAGCTATTTGTAAGACCTAATCAAACAGCCCAGAGAAGGCAATGCCACCCCACTCCAGTGCTCTTGCCTGGAAAATCCCATGGGCAGAGAAGCCTGGTAGGCTGCAGTCCATGGGGTCGCAGAGTCAGACACGACTGAGTGACTTCACTTTCACTTTTCACCTTCATGCATTGGAGAAGGAAATGGCAACCCACTCCAGTGTTCTTGCCTGGAGAATCCCAGGAACGGGGGAACCTAGTGGGCTGCCGTCTATGAGATCGCACAGAGTTGGACACGACTGAAGCGATTTAGCAGCAGCAGCACTCAGACAGCCATTTAGCTTTTTTGCATTTCTTTTCCATGGGGATGGTCCTGATCCGTGTCTCCTGTACAGTGTCATGAACCTCAGTCCATAGTTCATCAGGGACTCTATCAGATCTAGTCCCTTGTATCTATTCTCATTTCCAGTGTATAATCATAAGTGATTTGATTTAGGTCATACCCAAATGGTCTAGTGATTTTCCCTACTTTCTTCAAATTAGGTCTGAATTTGGCAATAAGGAGTTCATGATCTGAGCCACAGTCAGCTCCCAGTCTTGTTTTTGCTGACTCTATAGAGCTTCTCCATCTTTGGCTGCAACTATAATCAATCTGATTTCGGTTTGACCATCTGGTGATGTCCATGTGTAGAGTCTTCTCTTGTGTTGTTGGAAGAGGGTGTTTGCTATGACCAGTGCATTCTCTTGGCAAAACTCTATTAGACTTTACCTTGCTTCATTTCATACTCCAAGGCCAAATTTCCCTGTTACTCCAGGTGTTTCTTGACTTCCTACTTTTGCACTCCAGTCCCCTATAATGAAAAGGATATCTTTTTTGAATGTTAGTTCTAGAAGGACTTGTAGGTCTTCATAGAACCATTCAACTTAAGCTTCTTCAGGGTTACTGGTTGGGGATAGGCTTGGATCACCATGATATTAAATGGTTTGCCTTGGACACAAACAGAAATCATTCTGTCATTTTTGAAATTGCATCCAAGTTCTGCATTTCGGACTCTTTTGTTGGCCATGATGGCTACTCCATTTCTTCTAAGGGATTCCTGCCTGCAGTAGTAGATGTAATGGTCATCTGAGTTAAATTCACCCATTTCTGTCCATTTTAGTTTGCTGATTTCTAGAATGTCCACCTTCACTCTTGCCATCTCCTGTTTGACCACTTCCAATTTGCCTTGATTCATGGACCTGACATTCCAGATTCCTATGCAATATTACTCTTTACAGCATCGAACCTTGCTTCTATCACCAGTCACATCCACAACTGGGTATTGTTTTTGCTTTGGCTCCATCCCTTCATTCTTTCTGGAGTTATTTCTCCATTGATCTCCAGTAGCATATTGGGCACCTACCAACCTGGGGAGTTCCTCTTTTGGTATCCTATCATTTTGCCTTTTCATACTGTTCATGGGGTTCTCAAGGCAAGCATACTGAGTGGGTTGCCATTCCCTTCTCCAGTGGACCTCATTCTGTCAGACCTCTCCACCATGACCCATCTGTCTTCGATGGTCCCACACGGCATGGCTTGGTTTCATTGAGTTAGACAAGGCTGTGGCCCATGTGATCAGAGTGGCTAGTTTTCTGTGAGTATGGTTTCAGTGTGTCTGCCCTCTGATGCCCTCTTGCAACACCTGTATCTTACTTGGTTTTCTCTTATATTGGACGTGGGGTATCTCTTCACGACTGCTCCAGCAAAGCACAGCTGCTGCTCCTTACCTTGGACGAGGTGGCCCTCCCGACCTTGAAAGTGGAGTAGCTTTTCTTGTCCCTCCTGTGCCCCCACAGCCGCCACTCCTGGGATGTGGGGTTGCTCCTCTTGGTCTCCACCCCGACCTCACGTGTGGGGTAGCTCCTCTCAGCCGCGCTTCTGCACAGTCCGTTACAGCCGCTACGCTTCTGTGGTCCATCACAGCCACTGAACAAAGCTAGTGGAGGTGATGGAATTCCAGTTGAGCTGTTTCAAATCCTAAAAGATGATGCTATGAAAGTGCTGAACTCAATTGCCAGCAAATTTGGAAAACTCAGCAGTGGCCACAGGACTGGAAAAGGTCAGTTTTCATTTCAACCCCAAAGAAAGGCAATGCCAAAGAATACTCAAACTACCGCACAATTGCACTCATCTCACATGCTAGTAAAGTAATGCTCAAAATTCTCCAAGCCAGACTTCAGCAATATGTGAACCGTGAACTCCCTGATGTTCAAGCTGGTTTTAGAAAAGGCAGAGGAACCAGAGATCAAATTGCCAACATCTGCTGGATCATGGAAAAAGCCAGAGAGTTCCAGAAAAACATCTATTTCTGCTTTATTGACTATGCCAAAGCCTTTGACTGTGTGGATCACAATAAGCTGTGGAAAATTCTGAAAGAGATGGGAATACCAGACCACCTGACCTGCCTCTTGAGAAACCTGTATGCAGGTCAGGAAGCAACAGTTAGAACTGGACACAGAACAACAGACTGGTTCCAAATAGGAAAAGGAGTACATCAAGGCTGTATATTGTCACCCTGCTTATTAACTTCTATGCAGAGTACATCATGAGAAATGCTGGGCTGGAAGAAGCAAAAACTGGAATCAAGATTGCTGGGAGAAATATCAATAACCTCAGATATGCAGATGACAACACCCTTATGGAAGAAAGTGAAGAGGAACTCAAAAGCCTCTTGATGAAAGTGAAAGAGGAGAGACTGAAAGAGATGGGAATACCAGACCACCTGACCTGCCTCTTGAGAAACCTGTATGCAGGTCAGGAAGCGACAGTTAGAACTGGACACAGAACAACAGACTGGTTCCAAATAGGAAAAGGAGTACATCAAGGCTGTATATTGTCACCCTGCTTATTAACTTCTATGCAGAGTACATCATGAGAAATGCTGGGCTGGAAGAAGCAAAAACTGGAATCAAGATTGCTGGGAGAAATATCAATAACCTCAGATATGCAGATGACAACACCCTTATGGAAGAAAGTGAAGAGGAACTCAAAAGCCTCTTGATGAAAGTGAAAGAGGAGAGCGAAAAAGTTGGCTTAAAGCTCAACATTCAGAAAACGAAGATCATGGCATCTGGTCCCATCACTTCATGAGAAATAGATGGGGAAACAGTGAAAACAGTGTCAGACTTTATTTTGGGGGGCTCCAAAATCACTGCAGGTTGTGATTGCAGCCATGAAATTAAAAGATGTTTACTCCTTGGAAGGAAAGTTATGACCAGCCTAGACAGCATATTAAAAAGCTAAGATATTTCTTTGCCAATAAAAGTCCATCTAGTCAAGGCTATGATTTTTCCAGTAGTCATGTATGGTTGTGAGACTTGGACTATAAAGAAAGCTGAGTGCCGAAGAATTGATTCTTTTGAACTGTGGTGTTGGAGAAGACTCTTGAGAGTTCCTTGGACTGCAAGGAGATCCAACCAGTCCATTCTAAAGGAGATCAGTCCTGGGTGTTCATTGGAAGGACTGATGCTGAAGCTGAAACTCCAATACTTTGGCCACCTGATGCGAAGAGCTGACTCATTGGAAAAGACCCTGATGCTGGGAGGGATTGGGGGCAGTAGGAAAAGGGGACGGCAGAGGATGAGATGGCTGGATGGCATCACCAACTCAATGGACATGATTTTGGGTAAACTCCAGGAGTTGGTGATGGACAGGGGGGCCTGGCATGCTGCGATTCATGGGATTGCAAAGAGTCAGACATGACTGACTGAACTGAACTGAACCTATTATTTGTAATCTTAATTATTTAGATTATCATATTTTAATTTAATAATAGTTTTAATAATTATATATCACTATTATATAATTAATGTGATATAATTCTTATAGTGATGTTATAATTATCACATATAATAATGAAATAATTATTTTTAATAACAGATCATTTAATCTTAATTCTTAATCTTATTTTTATTAATTTAAATGAGGAATAGAAAATGCCAATGTGAGTAAGATGGTCCATGTTCAGCTTTTGTCCCAAATAAAAAACATTTATGCAGGCCTTCCCTTGAATCAGCAGTATAGAAGTCAGCTAGCCCCTAAATCAGATCTTCTACTGAGTTTCTTATGTGGTTAAGTAAGAAGCTCATAATATCCACCAGAGAAAGTCAGGTGGATAGCCTTAGACTCAACATCACAGCCTCTGGGCAACTCAGTATTTATTTATTTTTAATTTATTTTAATAAACACTAATACAGAAGTAGCTACTATATCCCATATACTATTCTAAGCATTTTGCATATTGACCCAGAATTTCCCCCACAAAGAGTAACAACTCCTATCCCAAGGAGAGCTGAGAGAGCTGTGTTTCTAACTTATTTTAAGAACTAACACTCTATCCTTAGTTGAGGAACTTTATGAGCTAAAACTCTAACATATGAATTAATATTAGACAAGAAAAGAGTAGCCAAGAAGTCACAGCTTAGTGGGTTCAAATCCACCTTGGGTTTAACTCAAGAAAAAAGGCAGATGATCTTGAGATTTTCTGTAAGAGGTGTGTGAACTTTTAAAATCTGTGACTCCCTTCCATGAAGCCTGACAACTAGCAATAGCATAATTCTTCAAAAGGAATCATAGTATTGTATGTCAACTAGAATTCAATTTTTTTAAAAAAAGGAATTCTCTAGTTTAGTTCTTTCCCAGGTCCTTCCTCATCAAGAAAGCTAATAGACTCTTCAGAAAGGAATATTCTATCATTAACTTACTCTCACTTTACATGTGGGCCCAGAGGGGGAAGAGGAGGATGAGACAAACTGAGAGAGGAGCATTGACATATATACACTACTGTGTGTAAAATACATTGCTAGTGAGAATCTGCTGGAAAGCACAGGGAACATAGCTCCGTGCTCTGTGATGACTTAGAGAGGAGGGAGGGAGACTCAAGAGGGACAGGATATATGTATACGTAACCTGTATGCAGGTCAAGAAGCAACAGTTAGAACTGGACGTGGAATAACAGACTGGTTCCAGATAGGGAAGGGAGTATGTCAAGGCTGTATATTGTCACCCTGCTTATTTAACTTATATGCAGAGTACATTATAAGAAATGCCAGGCTGAATGAAGCATAAGCTGGAATCAAGACTGCCAGGAGAAATATCAGTAACCTCAGATATGCAGATGACACCACCCTTATGGCAGAAAGTGAAGAGGAACTAAAAAGCCTCTTCATGAAAGTGAAAGAGGAGACTGAAAAAATTAGCTTAAAGCTCAACATTCAGAAAACTAAGATCATGGCATCTGGTCCCATCACTTCATGGGAAATAGATGGGGAAACAATGGAAACAGTGTCAGACTTTATTTTCTTGGGCTCCAAAATCAGTGCAGATGGTGACTGCAGCCATGAAATTAAAGGATGCTTGCTCCTTGAAAGAAAAGGTATGACCAACCTAGACAGCACATTAAAAAGCAGAGACATTACTTTGCCAGCAAAGGTCTGTCTAGTCAAGGCTATGGTTTTTCCAGTAGTCATGTATGGATGTGAGAGTTGGACTGTAAAGAAAGCTGAGTGCCGAAGAATAGATGCTTTTAAACTATGATGTTGGAGAAGACTTTTGAGAGTCCCTTGGACTACAAGGAGATCAAAAAAGTCCATCCTAAAGGAAATCAGTCCTGAATATTCATTGGAAGGACTGATGCTGAAGCTGAAATTCTAGTATTTTGGCCACCTGATGCAAAGAACTGACTCATTGGAAAAGACCTTAATGCTAGGAAAGAATGAAGGCAGGAGAAGAAGGGGATGACAGAGGATGAGATGGTTGGATAGCATCACCGACTCTATGGACATAAATTTGAGTAAGCTCCAAGAGTTGGTGATAGACAGGGAAGTCTGGCATGCTGCAGTCCATGGTGTTGCAAAGAGTTGGACTTGACTGAGTGACTAAACTGAACTGAACTGAAAGCTGATAATGTTGTTGTATAGCAGAAACTACACAACATTGTTTAAAAAAAAAAAAAGGTATCCCCCCTTATAGATCACTGAATCTCAAATCTCTCTGGGCAGTTGAGGCTTAAGTAATAGTCCAGATCCCCTCCAAAACAGAAAATAGATAACATACTCTGATTTTGCCCAGCACCAGCCCAGTTTGCACAGGGCATGATTGTGAAATAAAAAAACTGACTGAGGAAGCGAGAGAAACTGAAATGAAAATGACAGCACCACCACCCAACCTCCCTTCAAGCTACAGAGTCTATTGTACATGCTTTTAGGAGAGAGAAACCTTAAAGACTGTGGACTAGCTGTGCTAGATAATTCGTAATACATAGTATGGAGATAGATCTGAAAAGAAGACAGGCGTAAAAAATTAAAGCAGCAATAGGCAAATTTTAAGGTGACAATAACTGGAGGTGGGGATATTATTACAGTGTGTACCTTGAAGGGATATGCCTAGATATGCCTAGGAAAGTACACGGAGGATGAAATGTAATAAAGAGGAAGCAAACAGACTGGTTCAGGACTGGTGAGGTGCTGGAAAGACCCAGCTCAGAGACATGAGGGTGGAAAGATTAGTTGGAATAGGTAAGTAGCTTGTGGCAGACCTAGTACTCACTGCTCTTATATCTCTTACTGGAAGGAACATCATGAGATAAAATAGAGAGAAGCATGTTAGGAAAACAAATATCTGGGCCTGAAAGGAAAAAGAAAATAGAGCACTAAGATCCTACAAAGAGTGTTAATTCTACAAGTGGTGATGGAAAGGGACAAAATCAGGGCATGGGCTAAAATGTTAAAAGCTCAGAAGAGCTGCCTAAGAACAATAAACCCTCAAAGTAAATATAACACTATTATCATAAGTAATTCAAAGCTTATAACATGCAAACAATGAGAAAAGGCAAAGTTTGGGAAATGCTTGGCAGAACAAGTATTGGCTTTCATTGGGTTCCCTGAAACCAGAATCTGAAAGTACTAAGAGCAGTTTCAGTTCAGGTATACATCAAGGACGAAGAAGGCAAGGCACCCCACTCCAGTACTCTTGCCTGGAAAATCCCATGGACGGAGGAGCCTGGTTGGCTGCAGTCCATGGGGTCACTGAGTGGGACACAACTGAGTGACTTCACTTTCACTTTTCACTTTCATGCATTGGAGAAGGAAATGGCAACGCACTCCAGTGTTCTTGCCTGGAGAATCCCAGGGATGGGGGAGCCTGTTGGGCTGCCATCTCTGAGGTCGCACAGAGTCGGACACGACTGAGGCGACTTAGCAGAAGCAGCAGTAGTATACATCAAGGATGATTTTCTAGCTGACATAAATCTCTAACAAGGGGGGCAACTGTACACACACTTACATGTGTGTTGTGTGCTCTGTCATGTCCAACTCTTTGAGACCCCATGCACTGTAGACTGCCAAGTTTCTCTGTCCATGGAATTTTGCAGGCAAGAATACTGGAGTGGATTGCCATCTCTTACTCTAGGGCATCTTTCCAACCCAGGGATCAAACCTCAGTCTTTTGAGTCTCCTGCATTGGCAGATTGTTAACTATTGTGCCACCTGGAACACTTACATAGACCTAAAGAAATTCCTGAGTGAGAGACAAAGTCAAAGGCCACAGTGACATCAGGCTAAAAATATCTGCAGCCTTTCTGAGGCAGAGAAACCCAAAAAAAGAGCAAGAGATTGGGACTTGGAGAAGGCCAGACTATAAGTTGTGTGCTCGGGATACACCTGCCACAAATATGTCAGTAGACAGAGCCCAGTGTGACAATGGGGTTGTAAGATGAGTGCAGAGAAAAAGGAAGTGAGCTGGGCAATCAGGCAAGAAAAGGGAAATTTATTAGAGGGAAAAGAGAGGGTGACTGGCCCCTAAGGAGAACCAGCATCCTCCCTTTCTGACGGAGTCCTTCTTATGCCCCACCAATGAAAAATTTTCTGAAGAGATGGTCATGTAGTCGAAGGTCTGGAATCTGGTGGTCTCACAGCTTTGAGAAGACAGGTGCCAATGAGATAACAGGATGCCATCTGGGCAATTTGATCAGTCCACAGATCACTGTGATTTTATTCTTCCTTTGCAAGGCTGACATAACAAGCCATCTTATCAATGAGACCCCATGTGGGCCCTACCAGGGGACACAGCACTTAAAGGGAAAAAGAAGTGAAAAGGTCTTACATAAGCAGAGAAGGAAAAGAGCAAAGACCAGGTAGGTGCCTGGCCACTATCATAAACTTTTTAATTTGCAAGTAGAAATGCTTCAAATGCTGCTGCTGCTGCTAAGTCGCTTCAGTTGTGTTCGACTTTGTGTGATCCCATAGACGACAGCCCACCAGGCTCCCCCGTCCCTGGGATTCTCCAGGCAAGAACACTGGAGTGGGTTGCCATTTCCTTCTCCAATGCCTGAAAGTGAAAAGTGAAAGTGAAGTTGCTCAGTTGTGTCCGAATTTTAGCGACCCCATGGACTGCAGCCTACCAGGCTCCTCCGTCCATGGGATTTTCCTCTGACAAAATGTTTAGGTGCACTTTTGTCCAAAAATGCCAAATGTCTTTAATGAACTTCATGATAGGCAATTTATTCCGTAGTTTAAGCTCCAGATAGCTGAAAGAAAGCCCAGCATCTGGTGAAGTTGAAAACCAGATTTTCTCTTTATGGGCTCGATAAAGGACAGAAATGGTCTGGACCTAACAGAAGCAGAAGATATTAGAAGAGGTGGCAAGAATACACGGAAGAACTGTACAAAAAAGATCTTCATGACCCAGATAATCAGGATGATGTGTTGACTAATCTAGAGCCAGACATCTTGGAATGTGAAGTCAAGTGGGCCTTAGAAAGCATCACTACGAACGAAGCTAGTGGAGGTGATGGAATTCCCGTTGAGCTGTTTCAAATCCTGAAAGATGATGCTGTGAAAGTGCTGCACTCAATTTGCCAGCAAATCTGGAAAACTCAGCAGTGGCCACAGGACTGGAAAAGGTCAGTTTTCATCCCAATTCCAAAGAAAGGCAATGCCAAAGAATGCTCAAACTACCGCACAATTGCACTCATCTCACATGCTAGTAAAGTAATGCTCAAAATTCTCCAAGCCAGACTTCAGCAATATGTGAACCGTGAACTCCCTGATGTTCAAGCTGGTTTTAGAAAAGGCAGAGGAACCAGAGATCAAATTGCCAACATCCGCTGGATCATGGAAAAAGCAAGAGAGTTCCAGAAAAACATCTATTTCTGCTTTATTGACTATGCCAAAGCCTTTGACTGTGTGGATCACAGTAAACTGTGGAAAATTCTGAAAGAGATGGGAATACCAGACCAC
>SJXQ01004941.1:0-27986 GCA_006408695.1 Aepyceros melampus | reverse complement strand
GGGCTCCAAAATCACTGCAGATGGTGACTGCAGCCATGAAATTAAAAGGCGCTTACTCCTTGGAAGAAAAGTTATGACCAACCTAGATAGTATATTCAAAAGCAGAGACATTACTTTGCCGACTAAGGTCCGTCTAGTCAAGGCTATGGTTTTTCCTGTGGTCATGTATGGATGTGAGAGTTGGACTGTGAAGAAGGCTGAGCGCAGAAGAATTGATGCTTTTGAACTGTGGTGTTGGAGAAGACTCTTGAGAGTCCCTTGGACTGCAAGGATATCCAACCATTCCATTCTGAGGGAGATCAACCCTGGGATTTCTTTGGAAGGAATGATGCTAAAACTGAAGCTCCAGTACTTTGGCCATCTTATGCAAAGAGTTGACTTATTGGAAAAGACCCTGATGCTGGGAGGGATTGGGGGCAGGAGGAGAAAGGGATGACCGAGGATGAGATGGCTGGATGGCATCACGGACTCAATGGACGTGAGTCTGAGTGAACTCTGGGAGTTGGTGATGGACAGGGAGGCCTGGCGTGCTGTGATTCATGGGGTCGCAAAGAGTCGGACACGACTGCGCAACTGAACTGAACTGAACTTTCCATGGGGATGGTCTTGATCCCTGTCTCCTGTACAATGTCACGAACCTCCATCCATAGTTCATCAGGCATTCTATTTATCAGATCTAGTCCCTTAAATCTATTTCTCACTTCCACTGTATAGTCATAAGGGATTTGATCTAGGTCATACCTCAATGGTCTAGTGGTTTTCCCTACTTTCTCCAATTTAAGTTTGAATTTGGCAATAAGGAGTTCATGTTCTGAGCCACAGTCAGCTCCCGGTCTTGTTTTTGTTGACTGTATGGAGCTTCTCCATCTTTGGCTGCAAAGAATATAATCAATCTGATTTTGGTGTTGACCATCTGGTGATGTCCATGTGTAGAGTCCTCTCTTGTGTTGTTGGAAGAGGGTGTTTGCTATGACCAGTGCGTTCTCTTGGCAAAACACTATTAGCCTTATGCTCTGCTTCATTCTGTATTCCAAGGCCAAATTTGCCTGTTACTCCAGGTGTTTCTTGACTTCCTACTTTTGCATTCCAGTCCCCTATAATGAAAAGGACATTCATATAATATAAAGTTCACTCTTTTAACCATTGTAAAGTATACAATGTGAACTTTAAAAGAGTGAACTTTTTATGAATTTAATCTCAAGTTTTAAAATGTTAATAAAACAAAATGAAATGGGAAAATATAGTATGACTAATGGCAAAACACAGGTCATAACAAAGAAAATATACATATTGTCTATATATACATATTCAGATGTGATAGATATACAGAAAGTTGCTAGCTGCAATTGTATCTGGGATTTCTGGAAGGTTTTATTAATACTTCTCTGGTTTTATATGTGAACCCCTCGACATTTTTATATGGAGTAGGAGTAAAAGGGAAGGCAGAGAACAACTAATAGTCCAAGAAGATGAAAGCATACATATACAGAAAGGGGTTAAATTAAGAAATCGTGCTAGAGCTTTATCATTTTCTTCCTTTGTTTCCTTTTTTTAAAAACATAGTAGAACATTAACAAGAATATAAACAAATAGTCCACATGGCATTTATGGGATAAAATCTTAACTGAAGAAAGAGGTTTTTCAAAAGGCATCAGAAAAACAAGAAATGCTAAGGGTCATAAGCTTAGGAATACATAAACGTGTATGAATATGATTTTAATCAAAAAAGATATATGAAGAAAAGGAAACTTGAGTGATACTTCAATGTTTCCAGTTACATTTTTTTAACCATACTTGCCTTACAGACTGAAGTCCTCTGTTTTTAGAATCTACATAGCTGCTTATTTACTACTTGAAGTTTAAATTTACTATACTACTTAGAGGTTAATTTTATTTCCTATACAATTAAAGGGGCTCCCCCCATGGCTCAGTGGTAAAGAATCTGCCTGTCAATGCAGGTTCAAACCCTGGGTCAAGAAGGTCTCCTGGAGAAGGAAATTGCAACCCACTCCAGTATTCTTGCCTGGGAAATCCCATGGACATAGGAGCCTGGTGGGCTACAGTTCATGGAGTCACAAGAGCAGGATACGACTTAGCAACTAAAACATACAATTTAAGACACTGAACTAAAATAACCATCTACATTTAACCCTGGATGTTTCAAGAATGTTTGAATATTATGATTTTCTGAGATACAAAATCTGCTGAAGGTTTCCTACATTTCCAAGGATATCATGGAAGTACATTCCAAGAAAAGAGTGGCCTTGTCCATTGTCTAAAAGCCAAACTTTGGCAACCTTCAGAGCCACTTTCTTTTCTATTGTATCATGTTTTTTTGGCCTGAGTAGGTGAGTTTTATTGGGCTATGTTTAAATGTTACTGCAGAAACAATTCAAGTTTCATTTTATGTGCAAACTAAGAATCGAAAGTTGGAAAACATTCAAAAATAAACAAAGAAAATTCAAGAGCCAAATGGAGAGGTTTATCTTTACCATTGTTTCCAACAGTGTTTATACCACACTTCAAAAGGTGGCCTCACGGGGAGGTAACTATTTAAGTCAGGAAGAGCTTTGAGGTTCAAGCCAGTGTTCCTGAACAATGCTTAGGTATCATAACAGTTCAACTGGATTGCAGAAATTCTAAAATTCAAGTCATAGACATTCTACCTTATTTTAAGAGTCTGAATCCAGATACTATCAGAGAAAAAACAAACAACAACAAAAAAAACCCACAAAAAACCAGCCCAGAGATTAGTACTCAGGGGATCAAGAAGTGGAAATTTCTCAAGAGTTCTGTTTTCCAACAAATATTCACTATGTGCCTACCATATCCTAAGCACTGTTCCAGAAATCTAGGCAACGTCAATGAATGAAACAAAGATCTTTAGCCTAACAAAGCTTATATTTTAGCAGAGGTAAAGGAATACAATAAACAATAATCATAATGGGTAAATCACCTATGTCAGAAGTTAAGACTTTAAAAAATAATCAGGACAGGGAAAAGAGGTCAGGAATGCTTCAGGTGAAAGGAGGTGAGGTGAGTTCTAATTTAAAATATGCTGGAAGGGTTTACATATCAATGAACAGTTTTGAAACAGATGGGGAGTTAACCATTCAGATGGAGATGTGCAATGGTGTTCTATGATAGCTGCTGCTGCTACTGCTAAGTCACTTCAGTCGTGTCCGATTCTGTGCGACCCCATAGACGGCAGCCCACCAGGCTCTCTCATCCCTGGGATTCTCCAGGCAAGAACACTGGAGTGGGTTGCCATTTCCTTCTCCAATGCATGAAAGGGAAAAGTGAAAGTGAAGTCGCTCAGTCGTGTCCAACTCTTAGGGACCCCATGGACTGCAGCCTACCAGGCTCCTCCATCCATAGGATTTTCCAGGCCAGTGTACTGGAGTGGGGTGCCGTTGCCTTCTCCCTCTATGATAGCAGTGTCTGGTTACTCAAGAAAAAGGAAAAGACCAATAAGGCTGCTGCTGCTGCTGCTAAGTCGCTTCAGTTGTGACCGACTCTGTGTGACCCCATAGACGGCAGCCCACCAGGCTCTGCCGTCCCTGGGTTTCTCCAGGCAAGAACACTGGAGTGGGCTGCCATTTCCTTCTCCAGTGCATGAAAGGGAAAAGGGAAAGTGAAGTCGCTCAGTCGTATCCGACTCTTCGCGACCCATGGACTGCAGCCCACCAGGCTCCTCTGTCCATGGGATTTTGCAGGCAAGAGTACTGGAGTGGGGTGCCATTGACCAATAAGGCTAGAGCACAGCAATTTAAAAACAGAAAGCGGATTCTCTGTGCATAGTGTAACTAGAGAACAATGTTGAGAACTGAGGCAAAATCTAAACTCAAAATGAGTCAGCAAGCCCAAAGTTAGGAAGTTTAGTTAGCAAACTAATTCACAGGAAATTTGATACATCAATAGTATCTGATTATATTTGGCCATTTGATGTATCAATAGTATCTCATTATATTTGTTTCTGTTTTCTTTAATTAGTAGTATATTACTAATTGATAGGCTTTAGTCCTCTATGATACTCAGAGCTTTTTCATTTTAATCAGATATTTTTCATATAACCTTTACAAAATTCACCACTATATCTCATCTCCATATGACCTAGTTGAAGTTTTCCAGATGTTTTTTCAAGATTGTTTCTGACCACTTTACTGCTAAATTTCGTATTTTTCTTAAACTGTCTGGTCTACAACACACGACTACAGTCAAACTCACAGATGACATTTTAAAAATGAAATTTAAATTTTTATTTGAGGTACTTTTATGTCTTTCTTGTGTGGACCCCTCTCTGATCCAAGAAGGCAGAAAGGATTATTCACTCTTTTGTGCTACATCACACTCGTTAATACTTTTACCATGACTCAACGACACTAATCTACATCATTGTTTGTTAATGTACCTTCCCTTTGCCCTCCAGAACTGACTTCATGTGAAAGCATGTCTTATTAATCCTTGTATCCCATACGGTAGCAGAGGATCTAGATGGATTGTTAAATAAGAGAATGAATGGTATAAATAAGGGGTGTGTGTGTGTGTGTGTGTGTGTGTGTGTGTGTGTGTGTGTGAAGATTAGGGGAAAAAAGAAAAAAGAGGAAGCCATATGTGCAATGTCAAGTTTAAAGCATGTGCTCCAGGAAAAGTTTAGGGAACTCACACTATGACTTGCCAAAGCAGAGGAACAATAAAGAGTTATATTTATCCAAGAAAAATGTGAAGGGGTGATGGCTATCTTCCTTGGGGTTTCTCTCTACTATATTAGGAAACTTACTCAATTTCCTAAGGTAACCAAGAATCAAGGAATGGTAATTTTAAGTATTACAATGAAAGAGTGGGATCTTTGCCATTTTAAAATGTTTTAATGGAAACTGACAGAACTAGAGGAAGTTATAAATATATATTTTGATGTACAATAAGTTTGCTGTTGGTATTCAGAGTGCTCAGTCTCTCAGTTGTGTCCGACTGCTTGTGACCTCATGGACTGTAGCCGGCCAGGCTCCTTTGCCCATGGAATTTTCCAGGCAAGCATACTGGGTGGGGTGCCATTTCCTACTCCAGGATCGAACCTGCATCTCTTGTACCTCCTGCATTGGCAGGTGGATTCTTTACCACGAGCACCACCTGGCAAGCCGAGTTCTGTGCATTTTTTAAATGCAAGCAGTCATGTAACCACGATCACAAGATACATAACAGTTCTATGACCCCGAAAAACTCCTTCATGCTGACAGTATATAATCAACATCTCTAATCACTAATCCCTGATAACCACTGAACCTCTTCTCTGACATGACAGTCTGGTCTTTTCTAGAATGTCATACAAATGGAAGCATACAGTACCTGACCTTCAGAGTCTCACTTCTCTCACTTAGCATAATACATCTGACATTCATAAAGCTTGTTGTGTACAAAGAAGATTTTTTCCCCCTTTTTTTCCTCAGTTTGTATTGACTGTGTTGATTTATCTAGTCATCACATGAAGGACATTGGGCTGTTTCTAGTTTTTAGTGATTATGAATATGGCTGTTATAAACAGATCCTTGTGTAAAGATAAATTTCCATTTCTCTTGAGTAAAGGAATTAGCTTCTGGGAAGCCATTTTGCATTCCCACTGGTAACACATCAATATTTCAACTTCCCCACATCCCTAGTAGAAATGGGTATAGAATCCAGCAGTGCCTGTGGTTTTCATTGCACTTCCCAAGTAACTAATGATACGGAACATGTTTTCATATGTTTTACATGCCTTGTGCATATTTTCATTGATAAAGGATCTGTTCAAATCTTTTGTCGGTTATTAAATGGGGTTGCATTCTGTTCAATCGCTCAGTCATGTCTGACTCTTTGCGATCCCATGAATCGCAGCACGCCAGGCCTCCCTGTCCATCACCAACTCCTGGAGTTCACTCAGACTCACATCCACCACGTCAGTGATGCCATCCAGGCATCTCATCCTCTGTCATCCCCTTCTCTTCCTGTCCCCAATCCCTCCCAGCATCACAGTCTTTTCCAATGAGTCAACTCTTCACATGAGGTGGCCAAAGTACTGGACTTTCAGCTTTAGCATCATTCCTTCCAAAGAAATCCCAGGGCTGATCTTCAGAATGGACTGGTTGGATCTCCTTGCAGTCCAAGGGACTCTCAAGAGTCTTCTCCAACACCACAGTTCAAAAGCATCAATTCTTCGGCGCTCAGCCTTCTTCACAGTCCAACTCTCACATCCACATATGACTACTGGAAAAACCATAGCCTTGACTAGANTCCGACTCTGTGCGACCCCATAGACAGCAGCCCACCAGGCTCCCTTGTCCCTGGGATTCTCCAGGCAAGAACACTGGAGTGGGTTGCCATTTCCTTCTCCAATGCATGAAAGTGAAAAGTGAAAGTGAAGTCGCTCAGTCGTGTCTGACTCTTAGCGACCCCATGGACTGCAGCCTACCAGGCTCCTCCATCCATAGGATTTTCCAGGCCAGTGTACTGGAGTGGGGTGCCGTTGCCTTCTCCCTCTATGATAGCAGTGTCTGGTTACTCAAGAAAAAGGAAAAGACCAATAAGGCTGCTGCTGCTGCTGCTAAGTCGCTTCAGTTGTGACCGACTCTGTGTGACCCCATAGACGGCAGCCCACCAGGCTCTCTCATCCCTGGGATTCTCCAGGCAAGAACACTGGAGTGGGTTGCCATTTCCTTCTCCAATGCATGAAAGGGAAAAGTGAAAGTGAAGTCGCTCAGTCGTGTCCAACTCTTAGGGACCCCATGGACTGCAGCCTACCAGGCTCCTCCATCCATAGGATTTTCCAGGCCAGTGTACTGGAGTGGGGTGCCGTTGCCTTCTCCCTCTATGATAGCAGTGTCTGGTTACTCAAGAAAAAGGAAAAGACCAATAAGGCTGCTGCTGCTGCTGCTAAGTCGCTTCAGTTGTGACCGACTCTGTGTGACCCCATAGACGGCAGCCCACCAGGCTCTGCCGTCCCTGGGTTTCTCCAGGCAAGAACACTGGAGTGGGCTGCCATTTCCTTCTCCAGTGCATGAAAGGGAAAAGGGAAAGTGAAGTCGCTCAGTCGTATCCGACTCTTCGCGACCCCATGGACTGCAGCCCACCAGGCTCCTCTGTCCATGGGATTTTGCAGGCAAGAGTACTGGAGTGGGGTGCCATTGACCAATAAGGCTAGAGCACAGCAATTTAAAAACAGAAAGCGGATTCTCTGTGCATAGTGTAACTAGAGAACAATGTTGAGAACTGAGGCAAAATCTAAACTCAAAATGAGTCAGCAAGCCCAAAGTTAGGAAGTTTAGTTAGCAAACTAATTCACAGGAAATTTGATACATCAATAGTATCTGATTATATTTGGCCATTTGATGTATCAATAGTATCTCATTATATTTGTTTCTGTTTTCTTTAATTAGTAGTATATTACTAATTGATAGGCTTTAGTCCTCTATGATACTCAGAGCTTTTTCATTTTAATCAGATATTTTTCATATAACCTTTACAAAATTCACCACTATATCTCATCTCCATATGACCTAGTTGAAGTTTTCCAGATGTTTTTTCAAGATTGTTTCTGACCACTTTACTGCTAAATTTCGTATTTTTCTTAAACTGTCTGGTCTACAACACACGACTACAGTCAAACTCACAGATGACATTTTAAAAATGAAATTTAAATTTTTATTTGAGGTACTTTTATGTCTTTCTTGTGTGGACCCCTCTCTGATCCAAGAAGGCAGAAAGGATTATTCACTCTTTTGTGCTACATCACACTCGTTAATACTTTTACCATGACTCAACGACACTAATCTACATCATTGTTTGTTAATGTACCTTCCCTTTGCCCTCCAGAACTGACTTCATGTGAAAGCATGTCTTATTAATCCTTGTATCCCATACGGTAGCAGAGGATCTAGATGGATTGTTAAATAAGAGAATGAATGGTATAAATAAGGGGTGTGTGTGTGTGTGTGTGTGTGTGTGTGTGTGTGTGTGTGTGAAGATTAGGGGAAAAAAGAAAAAAGAGGAAGCCATATGTGCAATGTCAAGTTTAAAGCATGTGCTCCAGGAAAAGTTTAGGGAACTCACACTATGACTTGCCAAAGCAGAGGAACAATAAAGAGTTATATTTATCCAAGAAAAATGTGAAGGGGTGATGGCTATCTTCCTTGGGGTTTCTCTCTACTATTTAGGAAACTTACTCAATTTCCTAAGGTAACCAAGAATCAAGGAATGGTAATTTTAAGTATTACAATGAAAGAGTGGGATCTTTGCCATTTTAAAATGTTTTAATGGAAACTGACAGAACTAGAGGAAGTTATAAATATATATTTTGATGTACAATAAGTTTGCTGTTGGTATTCAGAGTGCTCAGTCTCTCAGTTGTGTCCGACTGCTTGTGACCTCATGGACTGTAGCCGGCCAGGCTCCTTTGCCCATGGAATTTTCCAGGCAAGCATACTGGGTGGGGTGCCATTTCCTACTCCAGGATCGACCCTGCATCTCTTGTACCTCCTGCATTGGCAGGTGGATTCTTTACCACGAGCACCACCTGGCAAGCCGAGTTCTGTGCATTTTTTAAATGCAAGCAGTCATGTAACCACGATCACAAGATACATAACAGTTCTATGACCCCGAAAAACTCCTTCATGCTGACAGTATATAATCAACATCTCTAATCACTAATCCCTGATAACCACTGAACCTCTTCTCTGACATGACAGTCTGGTCTTTTCTAGAATGTCATACAAATGGAAGCATACAGTACCTGACCTTCAGAGTCTCACTTCTCTCACTTAGCATAATACATCTGACATTCATAAAGCTTGTTGTGTACAAAGAAGATTTTTTCCCCCTTTTTTTCCTCAGTTTGTATTGACTGTGTTGATTTATCTAGTCATCACATGAAGGACATTGGGCTGTTTCTAGTTTTTAGTGATTATGAATATGGCTGTTATAAACAGATCCTTGTGTAAAGATAAATTTCCATTTCTCTTGAGTAAAGGAATTAGCTTCTGGGAAGCCATTTTGCATTCCCACTGGTAACACATCAATATTTCAACTTCCCCACATCCCTAGTAGAAATGGGTATAGAATCCAGCAGTGCCTGTGGTTTTCATTGCACTTCCCAAGTAACTAATGATACGGAACATGTTTTCATATGTTTTACATGCCTTGTGCATATTTTCATTGATAAAGGATCTGTTCAAACTTTTGTCGGTTATTAAATGGGGTTGCATTCTGTTCAATCGCTCAGTCATGTCTGACTCTTTGCGATCCCATGAATCGCAGCACGCCAGGCCTCCCTGTCCATCACCAACTCCTGGAGTTCACTCAGACTCACATCCACCACGTCAGTGATGCCATCCAGGCATCTCATCCTCTGTCATCCCCTTCTCTTCCTGTCCCCAATCCCTCCCAGCATCACAGTCTTTTCCAATGAGTCAACTCTTCACATGAGGTGGCCAAAGTACTGGACTTTCAGCTTTAGCATCATTCCTTCCAAAGAAATCCCAGGGCTGATCTTCAGAATGGACTGGTTGGATCTCCTTGCAGTCCAAGGGACTCTCAAGAGTCTTCTCCAACACCACAGTTCAAAAGCATCAATTCTTCGGCGCTCAGCCTTCTTCACAGTCCAACTCTCACATCCACATATGACTACTGGAAAAACCATAGCCTTGACTAGACGGACTTTAGTTGGCAAAGTAATGTCTCTGCTTTTGAATATACTATCTAGGTTGGTCATAACTTTTCTTCCAAGGAGTAAGCGTCTTTTAGTTTCATGGCTGCAGTCACCATCTGCAGTGATTTTGGAGCCCCCCAAAATAAAGTCTGACACTGTTTCCACTGTTTCCACATCTATTTCCCATGGAGTGATGGGACTGGATGCCATGATTTTCATTTTCTGAATGTTGAGCTTTAAGCCAACTTTTTCACTCTCCTCTTTCACTTTCATCAAGAGGCTTTTGAGTTCCTCTTCACTTTCTGCCATAAGGGTGGTGTCATCTGCATATCTGAGGTTATTGATTTTCTCCCAGCAATCTTGATTCCAGCTTGTGTTAGATGTTTTCAAATTATTATATTCTTTGATTAGCTCTAGTAATTTTCTGGTGAAGTCTTTAAGGTTTTCTATGTAGAGGATCATGTGATCTGCAAACAGTGAGAGTTTTACTTCTTCTTTTCCAATATGGATTCCATTTATTTCTTTTTCTGCTCTGATTGCTGTGCCCAAACTTCCAGAACTATGTTGAATAGTAATGGTGAAAGTGGGCACCTTTGTCTTGTTCCTGACTTTAGGGGAAGTGCTTTCAATTTTTCACCATTGAGGATAATGTTTGCTGTGGGTTTGTCATATATAGCTTTTATTATGTTGAGGTGGGTTCCTTCTATTCCTGCTTTCTGGAGAGTTTTTATCATAAATGGATGTTGAATTTTGTCATAGGCTTTCTCTGCATCTATTGAGATAATCATATGGCTTTTATTTTTCAATTTGTTAATGTAGTTTATTACATTGATTGATTTGTGGATATTGAAGAATCCTTGCATCCCTGGGGTAAAGCCCACTTGGTCATGATGTAGGATCTTTTTAATGTGTTGTTAGGTTCTCATTGCTAGAATTTTGTAGGGATTTTTGCATCTATGTTCATCAGTGATATTACCTGTAGTTTTCTTTTTTTGTGGCATCTTTGTCTGGTTTTGGTATTAGGGTGATGGTGGCCTCATAGAATGAGTTTGGAAGTTTACCTTACTCTGCAATTTTCTAGAAGAGTTTGAGTAGGATAGGTGTTAGCTCTTCTCTAAAGTTTTGGTAGAATTCAGCTGTGAAGCCGTCTGGACCTGGGATTTTGTTTGCTGGAAGATTTCTGATTACAGTTTTAATTTCTGTGCTTGTGATAGGTCTGTAAAGATTTTTTATTTCTTCCTAGTTCAGTTTTGGAAAGTTGTACTTCTCTAAGAATTTGTCCATTTCTTCCATGCTGTCCATTTTATTGGCATATAATTGCCAATATAGTAATGTTGCAGGATATAAAATCAACACACAGAAATCCCTTGCATTCCTATACACTAATAATGAGAAAGTAGAAAAAGAAATTAAGGAATTAATTACATTCACCATTGCAATGAAAAGAATAAAATACTTAGGAATGTATCTACCTAAAGAAACTAAAGACCTATATATAGAAAACTATTAAACAATGGTGAAAAAAATCAAAGAGGACACTAACAGATGGAGAAATATACCATGTTCATGGACAGAAGAATCAATATAGTGAAAATGAGGAAACTACCCAAAGCAATTTACAGATTCAGTGCAATCCCTATCAAGCTACCTGCCGTATTTTTCACAGAGCTAGAACAAATAATTTCACAATTTGTATGGAAATACAAAAAAACCTCGAACTGCCAAAGCAATCTTGAGAAAGAAGAATGGAACTGGAGAAATCAACCTGCCTGACTTCAGGCTCTACTACAAAGCCATAGTCATCAAGACAGTATGGGACTGGCACAAAGACAGAAACATAGATCAATGGAATGCAGTAGAAAGCCCAGAGATAAATCCACACACCTATGGACACCTTATCTTCGACAAAGGAGGCAAGAATATACAGTGGATTAAAGACAATCTCTTTAATAAGTGGTGCTGGGAAAACTTGTCAATCACTTGTAAAAGAATGAAACTAGAACACTTTTTAACACCATTCACAAGAATAAACTCAAAATGGACTAAAGATCTAAATGTAAGACCAGAAACTATAAAACTCCTAGAGGAGAACATAGGCAAAACACTCTCCGACATACATCACAGCAGGATCTTCTATGATCCACCTCCCAGAATATTGGAAATAAAAGAAAAAATAAACACATGGGACCTACTTAAAAGCTTCTGCACAACAAAGGAAACTATAAGCAAGGTGAAAAGACAGCCTTCAGAATGGGAGAAAATAATAGCAAATGAAAAAAAAATTATTATATTCTCATAGTTCTTAGTGTATTTTGGATACAAGCCCTTTGTCAAACATGTGATTAGCAACTATTTTCTCCCAGCCTATGGCTTGTGTTATTCTCTTAACAATGTCTTTTGGAGGACAAAAGTTAGTAATTTTCCTGAGGTCTACACATCATTATTTTTTGCTTCATGGATTACACTTCTGTTGTTTTACCTAAAGTGTTTGCCTAATTAGACATAACAAAGATGTTTTGTTTTTAACAGTTATGTTTTCACATTTAGTCTAAGATTGAATTAATTCTTGTATGTGGTGTGAGGTAGAACTCAAATTCATTTTTTGCAATATAGAACTATGGACAGAGGTTTGTGACACTGTATAGGAGGCAGGGATCAAGACCACCTCCAAGAAAAAGAAATACAAAAGGAAAATGGTGGTCTGAAGAGGCCTTACAAATAGCTGAGGAAAGAAGAGAAGTGAAAGGCAAAGGAGAAAAGAAAGATACACCCATTTGAAGGCAGAGTTCCAAAGAATAGCAAGGAGAGATAAGAAAGCCTTCCTCAGTGATCAATGCAAAGAAATAGAGGAAAACAATAGGATGGGAAAGACTGGAGGTCTCTTCAAGAAAATTAGAGATACCAAGGGAATATTTCATTTAAAGATGGGCTCAATAAAGGACAAAAATGATATGGATCTAACAGAAGCAGAAGATATTAAGAAGAGGTGGCAAGAATATACAGAAGAACAATACAAAAAAGATCTTCATGACCCAGATAACCACGACGGTGTGATCACTCACCTAGAGCCAGACATCCTGGAATGTGAAGTCAAGTGGGCCTTAGGAAGTATCACTACGAACAAAGCTAGTGGAGGTGATGGAATTCCAGTGGAGCTATTTCAAATCCTAAAAGATGATGTTGTGAAAGTGTGCCTTCAATATGTCAGCAAATTTGGAAAACTCAGCAGTGGCCACAGAACTGGAAAAGGTCAGTTTTCATTCTAATCCCAAAGAAAGGCAATGCCAAAGAATGCTGAAACTACAGAACAATTGCACTCATCTCACATGCTAGTAAAATAATGCTCAAAATTTGATTTGGGAGAATGACATTGAAACGTGTATAATATCATATATGAAATGAATCGCCAGTCCAGGTTTGATGCATGATACAGGATGCTTGAGGATGGTGCACTGGGATGATCCAGAGGGATGGTACAGGGAGGGAGATGGGAGAGGGCTTTAGGATGGGAAACACGTGTATATGTGTGGTGGATTCATGTTGATGTATAGCAAAACCAATACAATATGGTCAAGTGATTAGTGTCCAATTAAAATAAATAAATAAATTTATAATAAATTTTTTTAATCGACCAAATAAAATAATACATAAATAAAAATGCACTCAATAAAACAGTGAAAAAAAATTCTCCAAGCCAGGCCTCAACAGTATGTGAACCGTGAACTTCCAGATGTTCAAGCTGGATTTAGAAAAGGCAGAGGAACAACAGATCAAATTGCTAACATCCACTGGATCACATAAAAAGCAAAAGAGTTCCAGAAAAACATCTATTTCTGCTTTATTGACTATGCCAAAGCCTTTGACTGTGTGGATCAAAACAAACTGTGGAAAATTCTTCAAGAGATGGGAATATCAGACCACCTCACCTGCTTCCTGAGAAATCTGTATGCAGTTCAAGAAACAACAGTTAGAACTAGATATGGAACAACAGACTGGTTCAAATTTGGGAAAGGAGTACATCAAGGCTGTATATTGTCATCCTGCTTATTTAACTTATATGCAGAGAACATCATGTGAAATGCCAGGCTGGATGAAGCACAAGCTGGAATCAAGATTGCCAGAGGAAATATCAATAACCTCAGATATGCAAATGATACCACCCTTATGGCAGAAAGCAAAGAAGAACTAAAGACCCTCTTCATGAAAGTGAAAGAGGAGAGTGAAAAAGTTGGCTTAAAACTCAACATTCAAATACAAAGATCATGGCATCTGGTCCCATCACTTCATAGCAAACAGATGGGGAAATGATGGAAACAGTGACAGACTTAATTTTCGGGGGCTCCAAAATCACTGCGGATGGTGACTGCAGCCATGAAATTAAAAGACACTTGTTCCTTGAACGAAAAGCTATGAACAACCTAGACATCATATTAAAACGCAGAGACATTACTTTGCCAACAAAAGTCCATCTAGTCAAAGCTATGGTTTTTCCAGTAATCGTGTATGGATGTGAGAGTTGGACCATAAAGAAAGCTGAGCACCAAAGAATTGATGCTTTTGAACTGTGGTGTTGGTTAAGACTCTTGAGCGTCCCTTGGACAGCAAGATCAAACCTGTCAATCATAAAGGAAATCAGTCTGAATATTCCTTGGAAGAACTGAAGCTGAAGCTGAAACTCCAATAGTTTGGCTACCTGATGCAAAGAACTGACTCATTTGACAAGACTCTGATGTTGGGAAAGGTTGAAGGCGTGAGAAGAAGTGGACAACAGAGGATGAAATGGTTGGATGGCATCACCGACTCAATAGACATGAGTTTGAGTAAACTCTGGGAGTTGGTAATGGACAGGGAGGCCTGGTGTGCTGCAGTCCATGGGGTGGCAAAGAGTCAGACACAACTGAGTGAAGGAACTGACCTGAATCCCATTGTTCTAGCACCATTTTTTGGAAAAGATGATCAATTTACCAGTGAAATGCCTTTTTTTAATAAAAAACCAATCAAGCCTATCTGTGTGCCTCTTATTTCTGAACTCTACTCCATTCTACTTCCTAGGTGGTTCAGTGGTAAGCAATCTGTCCTCCAAGCCAGAGACCTAGGTTTGATCGCTGGGTTGGGAAGATCCCCTGAGAAGGAAATAGCAACCCACTCCAGAATTCTTGCCTTGGGAAATCTGATACACAGGGGAGCCAGTTCATGGAATCACAGAGTCGGATACCACTTAGCAACTTATGTATTTATGTACATATGAAAGCTTTTACCAATACGTAAGTAAGTGTAAGTCGCTCAGTCGTGTCCAGCTCTTTGCCACCCCATGAACTGTAGCCCTCTAGGCTTCTCTGTCTATGGGATTCTCCAGGCAAGAATACAGGAATGGGTTACCATTCCCTTTTCCAGAGGATCTTCCTGACCCAGGGATTAAATCCAGGTCTCTTGCATTGCAAGCAGCTTCTTTACTGTTTGAGCTACAGGGAAGTCCTAATATTTAATTTACTTTAATATTTAATTGAAATTGTAATTTGCCAATAATACACCCTTTACTCACTATTTCCTGAAAATTCTCAAAATCAGAGTCTTTGAGCATCCAACTTTGTTCTTCCCTTGTGAAACTGTTTTGCCTATTCTAGTTACCTAGGCTAGCCATTTACAGAATCAGTTTAATACTACAAAGTGGAAGTGAAAGTGAAGTCGCTCAGTCCAGTCGGAGTCTTTGTGACCTCATGGACTGTAGCCTGTTAGGCTCCTCCATCCATGGGATTTTCCAGGCAAGAGTGCTGAAGTGGATTGCCATTTCCTTCTCCAGGGGATCTTCCTGAGCCAGGAATTGAACCCACGTCTCCCACATTACAAAAAAAAAGCCTGCTAACATTTTGAGAGGACACTGGATCTATAGATCAATATAGAGAGAACCAACATCTTAACAATATTGTTTTAGAAGAATTATCAGGTCCAAAATGTCATTAATCCTAAAGCTAAGCAGCACTACCCTGCTGTAGAGTTCTGTAGATTCTGGCTACACACTGAATGTTTGTGTCTCTCCAACACTGAAATCTAATCCCCAAGTGTGATGGTATGTGAAAGTGGGGCTTTGGGGAGGTTATCGCATCATAAGCCCTCATGAATGGGGTTAGGGCCTTTATAAAAGAGACCATTTGTTGGAAGGTTTTCAACTACTTATTCAATCTTTTTAATAGATGCAGGACTAGGCAACTTATCTATTTCTCTGTTAAGTCTTGTTAGGATTTGTCTTTGAAGATATTGATCCATTTCATCCATGCTGTCAAATTTATTTTAACATGTCAATGTATAGCAAAACGGATACAGTATTGTGAAGCAAAACAAACTAAAAAATAAAAATTAAAAAAAAGAAAAGAATGGTATTCAAATAAAGTATAATAATTAAGTTAAAAAAATTTATTTTAAGAGTTGTTGATTGTATTTTCTTACCCTTTGAATGTAGGATCTATAATGATATGCCCACTTTCACTCCTGTACGGGTAGTTTGTCTTCTGTTTCTTGCTCACTCTGGACCAGGAATTAATAAAATTAAAATGCATTAATGTTTTAAAACAACTAGCCTTTCATGTGATTTATTTATTGTTTTTAGGTTTTAGATTTCATCAATTTCTGTCTTTATTATTTTGAGCTTTCCACTTGCTTTGGGTTTAATTTTCTCTTGTGTTTTAGTTTCTTCAGGTGAAATCTTAAATTATTGGCTTTAAACCTTTCTTCTTTTCTAATACAAGCTTCCTTATTTATACCTAACACTGTTTTAACTTCATTCCATAAATGGTATGATGCATTTAATTTTTCATTCAGTTCAAAATACTGTCTAATTTTCCTTGAGACTTCCTCTTTGAAATATGAATTACTCATAATTTTTTTAAAATTCCAAAATAGTTGGTGATTTTTCAGATGCTTCTGTTAATTTCTAGTTTAATTTTATTAGAGTCAGAGAACATACTTTGTATGATTTTAATTCTTTTAAATTTGTTAAGGTTTGTGTTATAGCTCAGAGTAAGATCTTTTTGAATGTCCCATTTGCCCTTGAAAAGAACATACAACCTACTGCTGTTGGGTGGAGTGTTTTATAAATGTCAATTAAGTCAGTTGGTTCAGATCGTCTGTATTATTGCTGTTATAATATTTTTACATGCTGTTTTATTTTTATTTTTTATATGCTGTAATATTTTTGTGCTGTTTTCTATTATTGCTGTTATGTTATGCTGTTCAGATCTTCTATATTAGTGATATTCTGTCTATCTGACCTACTGGTTATTATAAGAATGCTGTAGTTGATGGGGCTTCCCAGATGGTACAGTTGGTAAAGAATCTACGTGCCAAAGCAGGGGACTCAAGAAATGAAGTTTCAGTCCCTGGGTCGGGAAGATCCTCTGGAGTAGGAAATGCAACCCACCCCAGTATTCTTGCCTGCAGAATTCCACGGACAGAGATGCCTGGCGGGCTACAGTCCATTGGGTCACAAAGAGTCAAACACAAATGAACAACTGAGCATCCACACAGGGACACTGTAGTTGATAAATACAACTGTAGACTTCTCTCTCTATTTTTGGCCACATTGTGAGGCATGTGAGACCTTACTTTCCTGACCAGGGATCAAACCCATGCCCTGCAATGGGAGTATGGAGTCTCAACCACTGCACCAGCAGGGAAGTCCCTACTATAGATTTTTCTGTCTTTAATTCTTGGTCAGTTCCATCAGCTTTTGCTTTTTGAAGCTCTGTTAACTGTATGTATCTTAGGATTTTTTTTATGTCTTCTGGACAAACAGACTCTCTTTTTATTATGTAAATGTCCACATTCAATCACATCAATTTTCATTGTTCTGTAATTCACATTATCTGATATTAATACAGTTACTCTAACTTTCCTTCAATTAGTTTTTGCATGGAATATCTTTTTATATCTTTTAAACTATCTGTATTATTATAGTCAAGTTTTGTAAAATTTTCTATGTTCAGTTTTTTCCCCCAAATGATCTCTTTTAATTGATGTGTCTAGGTCATTTATATTTAATACAATTAATAATACAATTGGAGTTAGTTCTACCAGTTGACTGTTTTCTCTTAGCCTTTTTCCCCTCTGCCTTCTTTCAGGTAATTTGAATATTTTCAGCATTCCATTTTAATTTAGCTGTTAGATTTTTTTCTAGACCTCTTACTATTTTTATACTCACTGATTAAGGATTACAATGTAAAACCTAACCTTTGAGATATCTGGGACATTAAACATATCAACACTTATATTATAGGGGTCCCTGAAAGAGAAGAGAGAGACAGGGCCTGAGAAAAATATTTTTAGAGATTATAGCTAAAAAATTCCCTAACGTGAGAAAGGAAACACTGACTCAAGTCTGGGAAAGTACAGAGAGTCCCATACAGGATAAAGGCAAGGAGAAAACCCCAAGACACATATTAATCAAACTGAAAAACTTAAACACAGAGAACAACAATAAAGGTAACAAGGGAAAAGCAATATATAATTTACAAGTGGTGGTGGTTTAGTTGCTAAGTCATGTTCAACTCTTGTGACCCTGTGCCCACCATAATCCTCTGTCCATGGGATTTAATCAGAAGAGAAGCCAAGTAAAAGAGGAAGAGAAGAAAGATCTCCAAAAACAAATCCAAAAAAATTAAGAAAATGGTGATAAGAACATTACTTTAAATGTAAATGGATTAAATGCTCCAACGAAAAGACACAGACTGCCTAATGGATACAAAAACAGACCCATATATATGCTATCTACAAGAGACCCACTTCAGATCTAGGAACACATCCAGGCTGAAAATGAGGGGACAGAAAAAGGTATTCTGTACAAATGGAAATAAAAAAAAGCAACAATAGCAATATCCTTCTGAAACTTCTCCCAAAAACTGCACAGGAAAGAACACTTCTAAGCTCATTGTAAGAGGTCATCATCACCCTGATACCAAAACCAGACAAAGATACCACAGAAAAGAAAATTACAGACGAATTATCACTAATGAACATAGATGCAAAAATCCTCAGTGAAGTACTAGCAAACCAAATCCAACAATACATTAAAAGGATCATACACTATGATCAAGTGGGATTTATCCTAGGGAAATAAGGATTCTTAAATATATGCAAATCACTCAATGTGATATACCCCATTAGCAAACTGAAGAATAAAAACCACATGATCATCTCAATAGATGCAGAAAACACTTTTAGCAAAACTCAACACCCATTTATATTTTTAAAAAAACTCTCTAGAGAGTGAGTACAGAGAGAATCTACCTCAACAAAGGTCATATACAACAAACACAGGTAACATCATTCTCAGCGGTGAAAAAATAAAAGCATTTCCTCAAAGATCAGGAATAAGACAAGGGATGTTTACTCTCACCACGTTTATTCAACATAATTTTGGATATCCTAGCCATGGCAATCAAGGAAGAAAATGAAATAAAAGGAATCCAAATTGGGAAAAAAGAAGTAAAACTGTCACTGTCTGTAGATGATATGATAGTATACACAGAAAACCCTAAAGTCACCACCAAACTACTACAGCTCATCAGTGAATTTGGTAAAGTTGCAGGGCACAAAATTAGTAAGCAAATCTCTTACATTCCTATCTACTAACAATGAAAGATCATAAAGAAAAATAAATAAACAATCCCATTTACTGTCACATCTGAAAGAATAAAATATCTAGGAATAAACCTATATAAGGAGGCAAAAGACCTGTAGTCATAAAACTATGAAAACTAATGAAAGAAATCAAAGATGACAAGCAGACAGAAGATATATCATGTCCTTGGATTGGAAGAATGAAAACACTGTCAAAATAATTATACTACCCAAAGCAGTCTAGACATTCAATGCAATTCATATCAAATTACCAGTGGTATTTTTTTCACAGAACTAGAACAAAAAATGTTTTCAACTTATGGAAATACAAAAGACCCTCAATAGCCAAAACAATCTTGAGAAACAAAAATATAGGTGGAGGAATCAGGCTCCCTGCCTTCAGACTATACTACAAAGTGTACTACAAAGTATTTGGTTATGGCACATGGGACTGGCACAAAAACAGATAAGATAGATTAATGCAACACAACCGAAAGTGCAGAGATAAACCTACGCACCATGGTCAACTAATAAGACAAAGGAGTCAAGAATAAAATCATGGAGAAAAGACAGTCTCTAATAAGTGGTGGTGGGAAAACAAAACAGCATGTAAAAGAATAAAACTAGAACATTCTTTAACATCATACACAAAAATAAACTCAAAATGAATCAGATACCTAAAGATAAGATCCAGACACTGTAAAACTCTTAGAGGAAAACAGGCAGAACACACTATAACATAAACTGCAGCAATATCTTTTTGGATCCACCTCCTAGAGTAATAAAAACAACAATTAACAAATAGGACCCATTTAAACTTAAAAGTTTTTGCACAACAAAAAAAAGCATAAACAAAATGAAAACCATTTTCACAAAATGGGCAAAATATTTGCAAACAAAGAGACCAACAAGGGATTAATCTCCAAAATACACAAACAGCTCATGCAGCTCAATATAAAAAAATAAACAACTCAACCAAAAAATAGGAGGAAGATCTAAACAGACATTTCTCTAAAGACAACATACAGATGGCCAAAAGCACAGGAAAAGATCCTCAACACCACTAATTATTAGAGAAATGCAAATCAAAACTGCAATGATAACCTCATACCAGTCAGAATGGCCAAAAACAAAAAGAATACATATAATAATGCTGGAAGGGTATGGAGAAAAAGGAACCCTCCTGCACTGTTGGCAGGAACATAAACTGGTACGACTATTATGGAGAACACTATGGAGGTTCCTTAAAAGAATTAAATATAGAACTACCATATCATCCAGCAATTCCACTTTTTCCCACAAATCTGGAGAAAACCATACTTCCAAAAGATATATGCACCTCAATGTTCACTGCAGCACCATTTACAATGGCCAAGACATGGAAGCAACCTAATATCCACTGACAGGAATGGATAAAGAAGATGTGGTACATATACAATGAAATATTACTCAGTAATAATGCCCTTAATCATTTCAATGAGTAATAACCAGGAACAGACTTCACTGTCAAGTAGAAAATAAACTTTGTAATTACAGGAACAAAAAAGTATTTCAAAGCCAGGGTGAATTTATGTGTTAAAAAAAAGGGGAAACTCCGAAAAAGGGGGATCAAACTACCACACAATTGCACTCATCTCACATGCTAGTAAAGTAATGCTCAAAATTCTCCAAGCCAGACTTCAGCAATATGTGAACCGTGAACTCCCTGATGTTCAAGCTGGTTTTAGAAAAGGCAGAGGAACCAGAGATCAAATTGCCAACGTCTGCTGGATCATGGAAAAAGCAAGAGAGTTCCAGAAAAACATCCATTTCTGCTTTATTGACTATGCCAAAGCCTTTGACTGTGGGGATCACAATAAACTGTAGAAAATTCTGAGAGAGATGGGAATACCAGACCACCTGACCTGCCTCTTGAGAAATTATATGCAGGTCAGGAAGCAACAGTTAGAACTGGGCATGGAACAACAGACTGGTTTCAAACAGGAAAAGGAGTATGTCAAGGCTGTATATTGCCACCCTGCTTATTTAACTTCTATGCAGAGTACATCATGAGAAACGCTGGGCTGGAAGAAGCACAAGCTGGAATCAAGATTGCCGGGAGAAATATCAATAACCTCAGATATGCAGATGACACCACCCTTATGGAAGAAAGTGAAGAGGAACTAAAAAGCCTCTTGATGAAGTGAAAGTAGAGAGTGAAAAGTTGACTTAAAGCTCAACATTCAGAAAATGAAGATCATGGCATCCGGTCCCATCACTTCATGGGAAATAGATGGGGAAACAGTGTCAGACTTTTCTTTCAACCCTAACCCTAACCCTAACCCTAACCCATCACTGCAGATGGTGACTGCAGCCAAGAAATTAAAAGATGCTTACTCCTTGGAAGAAAAGTTATGACCAACCTAGATAGCATATGCAAAAGCAGAGACATTACTTTGCCGACTAAGGTCTGTCTAGTCAAGGCTATGGTTTTTCCTGTAGTCATGTATGGATGTGAGAGCTGGACTGTGAAGAAGGCTGAGTGCAGAATTGATGGTTTGAAATGTGGTGTTGGAGAAGACTCTTGAGAATCCCTTGGACTGCAAGGAGATCCAACTAGTCCATTGTGAAGGAGATCAGCCCTGGGATTTCTTTGGAAGGAATGATGCTGAAGCTGAAACTCCAGTACTTAGGCCACTTCACGCGGAGTTGACTCATTGGAAAAGACTCTGATGCTGGGAGGGATTGGGGGCAGGAGGAGAAGGGGGCGACAGAGGATGAGATGGCTGGATGGCATCACTGACTCGATGGACGTGAGTCTGAGTGAACTCCGGGACAGGGAGGCCTGGCGTGCTGCGATTCATGGGGTCGCAAAGACTTGGACACGACTGAGCGACTGAACTGAACTGAAACTTAAAAAGATATACATAATATATGATATACTGTATTACCTAAATATGAATTTATTAAATAACAGTGATTATATATTTTTACATGTGATGTAATATCCATATATATATACACACACACCTGAGCATTTTTAAGAAGTTTTATTGGCATATAGTTGATTTACAATGTTGTGTTAGTTTCTGTTTGTACAGCAAAGTTAATCAGTTATACACATAGCCACACTCTTCTAGATTCTTTTCCATATATGTCATTACAGAGTACTGAGCTGAGTTCCCTGGCACCACTGTTTCTTATTCATCTTTTATTCAAAACCTCTTTTCAATTCTCCAATCTCTTTACTACACATAAGCAACGCTCAAGTTCTATAGATATGTATACCTTTTTTTTTTCTCCTACCATGACACATGGCTTGTGGGATCTTAGTTCCCCAACCAGGGATTAAACCCAGGATGGTAGCAGTGAAAGCACAATGTCCTGCCCACTGGACCACCAGTGAATTCTCCAGTCGTATAGATTCTGCTTGCACAATACCTCTGTGTTTTCATTTCAATTCCGTCTGCCATCCAGTTCAGACTCCTCTTATTACCTTTCAACCAGACTTACTTAATAAACATTTCTGACTCCCTATCGCTAAGCTCTCCTAACTCCCAAAGTGTCTAGATATTGTTTCCAGATTAATGTTTTGATTCTGATATATTCTTCTGAAACACTTTGAATAACTTCTTACACTCTTTTGTCCAACTTTAAACTTCATTTAATTCAAAGTGGTTCAAAAAGTAATCCCAACTTACCTTTCTACCCTTATTTTGCCCTTCTACATACAGAATTTATCTGGGCACAGCAAAAGGAACTCGTCAGTATTTCCTGGACATAGCTCATTTCCTCTATCCATGCTACCTATGATTTATTCCTGATATTCAAATGCCTGCATCTTGACCTAGACATCTCAAATGAAATCTCTTTCAGAAGTTTTTTCTTGATCCCTGCCAACAGAGGAAGTCTTGCCATTTTTGACTCTTAAGAGATCTGAGTATTTTTTAATTACATGACAAAAGAAACTATCTAAAAGGAACTAATGAATACTTACTATTGGTGCCAGACTTGTTTACATCACAACATCACACACTTTGACCATTAAGTTTAACTGCTCACTCAAATCAACAACAAAGGGTCAACAAAGGGTAACGACAACTTTCAAAGAAGAAAAAAAGAGAAAAGTTTGGAACTCTCTAGGAGACAGCAAAAATTTGTCCTTGGAATGGAAAGCAGGAATTTAAGGAAAATCTTCTCTCCTCCCAACACAAAAGTAGAAATACTAGATAGAATATAATAAATCACTTTTAAACATGGCAAACATATGGGGAAAAAACTCACAGAAATCCTTAAGAGGCCAAAAATAAAAGTGAAAGTTAAGTTGCTCAGTTGTGTCCGACTTTTTGTGGCCCCGTGTACTGTAGCCTACCAGGGTCCTCCGTCCACAGGATTTTCCAGGCAAGAATACTGGAGTGGGTTGCCATTTCCTTCTCCAGGGGATGTTCCCAACCCAGAGATCGAACCTGGGTCTCCCGCATTGTAGGCAGAAGCTTTACCCTCTGAGCCACCAGGGAAGTCTAAGAGACTTTATAAAAACCCTAAAACTGAATGCATCAAAATAGACTCAAAATACAGAAAGCAAAAATAGACATATCTATAAGAATAACTTAAATTCATCAGCATAATACTTTAAAACTTCTGTTATTAATAGGTCAAACTGACAAAAATGTGACTAGTATTTTAAAAAATAATCAAGAATTGGAGAATACAAATTCTTCTCAATACAGAACATTTATTGAAACTAATCATACACTAAGCCTTTAACCAAATCTTATAAATTTCAAAAATATCTGCCATACAGACCAAATTCTCTGAGCATAAGTCAGTTAACATAGAAATAAAAGTGAAAATGTAAAAGCTATTTTCAGAAACATTAAAAATAAACTTTTAAATATGGCAGCTAAGACCTGGTACAGACAAATAAAATTTTTTTTTAAATAAATGAAGAGCGGGATCGTACGGGTAGGAGGAGGGAGGGGGGTTCAGGATGGGGAACACGTGTACACCCGTGGCAGATTCATGCTGATGTAAGGCAAAACCAATACAATATTGTAAAGTAATTAGCCTCCAATTAAAATAAATAAATTTATATTGAAAAATAAATAAATGAAGAGAATGATTAGGAAAATGATACTTCATTTGTCACTATCAAACTTGATCTCTGGCAACTGATTTAGACAATCTAAAACATATGACAAGCAACAGTTTTTAGAATCTCTGGGATTTTACTTGGCCTTTATTTAAACATAAACAAAAGTGTGACGGGCAATCAGAAAGTCACTGTAATCTCAAACTCCAACCAACACAGACGTTAGCCTATCTGAAGCACTTTACACAGCTCTGAGTACCAGATTTTAAGATCCAGTAAACCAGTGATAAATCTGAAGAATGAGACTACAGTGGTTCCAGAAGACTGAAAGAACTAGAGATACTTCACCTGAAGAAAGAAAAGGGGAACTAAGGAAAAAGGATTATGTAGTAGCGACTTTTAATATGTATCAGGCTCACAATTTTAAAAAGAGGCAGAAAAGCACGGTCACCTAAGTTGACTTCTTATATTATATATCAGAATTTTCTAACAATCTGAACTGTCTAAAAAATAATGGCCTGCTGTACCATCCTTTGTTCCCCGATATCAGCAGTATTCAAATGAAGACCGTATGTCCACCAGCTGGAAATATTGCTTGGTGGATTGCTTCAGTAGGAGACAGACTAGTGATTTTTAAGTTATGATTAATGGTGCTGCCTGAAGTGGTACTGTGGAGGTGGGGTGTGATTGCTGCTGAGCTGGAAAAATGCCTGATATTCCCACCCAGCTTCAACACGACCTTCCACTTACATATCCAGCATCTGCAGTGGCTTTTATTGGGGGAGGTGGAAGTTAATTGGAGAAAAGGATTATGCTTTAGAGCAAAAGTTAAAAAATGATTGAAGTGAAGACATGAACTAAGGCTTCTGTGAACTTTCCATTCTGTGATCAATTCTTGGTTCTCAGCTATATTCCAGAAAAGTAAGATCATCACCTTATTACAGCATTACTGCAGACGACATTAATATATGTGATTTTAAAAGTCTTGTATTTTTTTAAATAATGGGGCTGTTAGAATGAATGAAGCTGTCTTTGCTACCTGTGTCAGTACAGCCTATAGTGGGCCTGGGGTGAATTTTTGCTTTTCCTCTGAAAAAAAAAATTGATTAACAAAATGCCTTTTTATTAAAAAAATAAAAAGTAGCTACAGAAAAGTAAGCCTTGTAAACCCAGGAAATCATACATTTTAAACTTCTATTCTATCAAGGAAAGAATAGAAAAAATTAGTTATTACATTAACTAAATTCTAAGTGAACACACAATATTATCAAAATAATTATATAACTTTTGCAAAATTAAAGGCAATTTGTTAATTATTAAAATAGCAAAAACTGGGCAATACTATATGAAACTTTCTAGACACCTGAATCTTGAATAAACTACCTCATCATGAAAGTTACAGATCATTTCATGATTCATATCCATACTAACAACAGTGACCACCATAGTTGATCTACAGGAAGCTTTTTAAAAGCATGTTTTGAATTATTAATCTTACCAAGCTTAAAAAATTCACAGATTTCAGAATCATCTTTCTTACTGTCATTCTAGTGGAATTCTTATCCATAAAATAACTAGAGATTGTATTCTCAACACAGCAGTCCACTGGCTTCTATAGAAATAACATTTATGGTGAAGAAGTCAGTCTAAAGGTATATGATGTGTATTTTGCTGAGGCATGATTCAGAAGATGGCAGAGAGATGTGCCACTTATATGGTAGTGAGTCTACCCCATCACTCAGCATGGCGAGATCAACATGGTTTGTTTTCTTTGTAGTTTATGTATTTTGTGAACAAATTACATGCTAAATGATATACCAAATCAAAGGAATTGAGGTCTTATGATAAAACCTTTGTGGAACATTAAGATACCTCAAATACCACTGTATTTCATATGTTTTAAAATATTATTTGTAAATTGACATAAAATTTAAAAAATGATAACACAATATAGTAACTATGAAAATATTTCAAAATATTTTCAGACACTTTGCTTTCATAAAAACTTATTTTCTCATAAAGGGTAACATGGAAAATTTAGAAAATATTGAATACCAAAACTAAAAAAAATAAATAACCTTTTAAAAATACAGAACAACGAACTTTAAGAGAAAATCACCAGTGATTTTTATGGATCTCATTTTAAGATGCAAAGGGCTGAATGAATTCAGATTTTGTTACCCTCATTTAACATTTAATTAAATTCAACCATTTGTTATAGCCTACATGACTGCTCAACTGATTTAAACAATTATAGTAAAACTTGATGCTTTCAGCACTAAAAAGCAAAAAAACTTTCAGATTAAATTTGAGATGCTCATAAATTGTATCACCAAAATGTTACTTATTTGAAATTACTATACCATTAAGATTGTAAAGATAATAAAAACTTAAGTGAAAACATCAAATGATCAAATTTCCTTTAGGGAAAGTAGGCAACTGAATTAATGTGGTAAAATTATAATTTATTACTACTAAAATTTATATACTACATACTATTTCTTGATGCTATCAGCTATATTTACAGATGTATATTTTTAAAAGTATATCTCTGAAGGAACACAGTTTTCATTTTTTCTTTTACATTTTAAGAGATTCATGGTTCTGACAAATACATTTACGATTATTTTAAGTCCAGCATCTCTTTTACATAGCTCTTTTTAAATCTACCTACTGATAAGAAAGCTGTGGTACATATACACAATGGAGTATTACTCAGCTATTAAAAAGAATACATTTGAATCAGTTTTAATGAGGTGGATGACGCTGGAGCCGATTATACAGAGTGAAGTAAGCCAGAAAGAAAAACACGAATACAATATACTTACACATATATATGGAATTTAGAATGATGGTAATGATAAACCTGTACGCAAGACAGCAAAAGAGACACAGTTGTACAGAATGGCCTTTTGGACTCTGTGGGAGAGAGAGAGGGTGGGATGGGTTGGCAGAGTGGCAATGTAACATGTGTGATATCATAAGTGAAACGAATCGCCAATCCAGGTTTGATGCAGGATGCAGGATGCTTGGGACTGATGCATGGGGATAATCCAGAGAGAGGGTGAGGGGCGGGAGGGTGGAGGTGGGGGTCGGGATTGGGAGTTCATGTACACTCATGGCTAATTTATGTCAATGTGTAACAAAACGAATACAGTATTGTAAAGCAAAACAAACTAAAAAATAAAAATTAATTAAAGAAAACAAAACAAAACAAAAAAAATAAATAAAAAAATAAATCTACCTACTGATAAAAGATTTTCAAAGATTTTGAATTTAATGAAGAAAAGATTAAGCAAACAATGCCTGGTGTCCTCTGTAAACTGATTAAAATACCAACTAGCAATCTTTGAGGAAGAGTTACCTTTTAAGCTTTTATTTCAATTACATAGAGAAAGTTAATCTGCTTCTTGTATGTGGCAATTAATATTCAACATTTTTTATGCATCCTGGATGGGTATAAATTCAAGAATAGATTCTTTACCAGGGATATAGCCAAAAGATTCAGTTCAGTTTAGTCACTCAGTAGTGTCTGACTCTTTGCGATCCCATGAATCACAGCACGCCAGGCCTCCCTGTCGATCACCAACTCCTGGAGTCCACTCAGACTCACGTCCATCGAGTCGG
>SJXQ01004940.1:0-11445 GCA_006408695.1 Aepyceros melampus | reverse complement strand
ATCCACACAGTCAAAGGCTTTGGCATAGTCAATAAAGCAGAAATAGATGTTTTTCTGGAACTCTCTTGCTTTTTCCGTGCTTTATATTATATATTATAGAAACTTCATAATAACCACACACACACACTATCTTGGAGGAAATGGTGTTTAAACTGAGACTCAAGGGTAAAAAAGTAACTAGTCATATAAAGATCTGGCACCAGACTGTTCCAACAGAGGAACTAGTAAGTACAAGTTTCCTGTGGTGAGAAATAATTATATGTGGGGCACTGTACTAGGCCTCACACAAGAAAGGCCTATAGTAGACAAAGCTAGCTTCTGAACTCAGAGGTTTAAAATCTAGTGCTTGTGACAGACAATAGAGAATTCATTATATAATTACAATTTTGATTTTATAAAATAATTGAGCTTCCCATGTGGCTCAGTGGTAAAGAATTCCCCTGCAATGCAGGAAACAGAGGTTCAGTCCCTCAGTCCAGCAGATTCCCTGGAGAAGGAAATGGTAACTCACTCCAGTATTCTTACCTGGGAAATATCATGGACAGAGGAGCATGAAAGGCTACAGTCCATGGGGTTGCAAAGAGTTGAAAATGAATTAACAACTAAGCAACAATAACAGCAAAATAATTAGGTGCTGTCAGAGCTGGTATTGTTTGTTAATACCTGACAGTCTGAGGCAGGTAATCAACAAGTAATAAGGAACATCACTTACAACTTCAGAAGCTGAAGAGCTCTAGATGAGAGTGTTCATGAATTCTGAAGATTTTAAGCAAATCATTAGGCAGCAAAATTGTATTTTAAATGATGTGAACTATTTATAACCTTTATTCTTCTCACTTAGTATGAATATTTACACATATTACTGGAAAAGTTTACCATTTTGAATATGTATGTTGATTCAGACTCTCCTGGGAGTGTTATATAAAGTCTGAATGCTCATAAAGTCAAAAGAAACACATATAGCTTGGAGGTCTCCAGATAATAAGATGTAAATTTCTATTTTCAGGTTCTCCTGAAAGAGCACTTAATGATATACTAAGACTGCATTAGGAAGTAAAATGTTGCATATAAGAAACAATGAAGGAATAGTCAAACAATTATGAAACAGAGCAATAAAGTTGCACTCACCCTTCCCCATTTCAAAATCACTTCAAAGATGCAATCAGTAAGCTAATGTGGTACTGGCATAGGACAGAAATACATACCGGAAACAGATTGAGAGTCCAGAAACACATCGTTACATTTATACTCATTTGTTTTTGACAAGGATTCTATGACAAATGAGGGGGAAAATCAGACTTTATTTCCTAACAAATAGCGTTAGGACAATGGAATATCAGTATGCAAAGGATTAGAGTTGACCCTTGCATTATACCATATGTGAAAACTAAGCTACAATGGATCACAGAGCAAAATATAAGATCAAGAGTTATAAAACTCTTAGAAGAAAACATAGAAGCAATGTTTGTGACATTTATTAAGCAAGCCTGTTTAGATATAATATCAAAAGCAACAACAACAAAAAGAAGAAATAAAAAGATAAATATCAAACTGAATATTTTTGTGCTTCAAAAGGTACCATCAAGAAAGTGAAACAATAGCTGAAAAATTGTCACGGTCTTCATAGAATGGGACCTGGGGACTGGAGTCGATGAGAAGAAGGAAGCAGACGACCCAAGTCTCAGGTGAAACAAGGGTACTTTATTTGCAGAAAAATATGCTTATATGTCTTAAATAAAATGATTACTCAGCCATTAAAAAGAATGAAATTCCACCACTCACAACAAAATGGATAGTCCTTTAAGTAAAAGGTCACTGAAGAGAATCACTGAAGGGAATCCAAGCAGGTGCTCTTTCCCGTGATCTCAGTCTTGAGAACTGCATACAGCTCTGCTCGTTCCTGTTTTCCAAGAACTGATACGGAACAGAGAGTCCTTGAGAAATGGTACAAAAAGGAATAATGCATATTGGATCCCTTAAAGTTGAACGTCCCCTGACAAAAATTAGTTCTATTCACAAAACATATCTAATGAGGAACATGTATTAAAATACATAAAGAACTCTTTCAAATTAATACTAAAAATATGAACAATGTATTTTATTAAAAAGTGGGCAAAGTACTTATGCAGGTATTTTGCCATAGAAGATATATGAAGACTCAGCACCTGGAAATACATTCAACATAATTATGTTAGAGGAATGGTAAGTCAAAACCAAAATTAGATAACAACTCACCCTGACTTGAAAGACCATAATCAAAATGACTGAAATGAAAACAAATATTAACAAAGAGCTGCAGATATTAGAAATTCCATTAATTGCTTGTGGGAATGTAAAATTACATAGTCACTTTGAAAAAAATATTTGGTGGTTCCTCAAAAGTTAAACATATAATTATCATATGACCTAAAAATGTCTCTCCTACGTCTATAACAAAAGAATTGAAAATATTGTTCTTATTATCATTTTAAATGTGAACTGAGTAAACACATCAATCAAAAGATAAAAATTGTCAGAAGAGATAAAAAATCAAGAACCAACTATATGTGTCCACAAGAAACTCAGTTTAAATATAAAGATTCAACACAAGTTAAAAGCAAAAGATGAGGGAAGAAAATATATCCCAATATTAATCAAAATAAGTCTGCAGTGTTTATGCTGATTTCAAACAAAGCAGAAGACGACAGTTATGAAAGAACAAAGGCTGTGAAATCAACACAAAGGAGTCAGTTCTCCAACAAGACATAATGATTCTAACTGTGTATGCATCTAACATGGCATTGAAACATGTATAATATATATGAAATGAGTCACCAGCCCAGGTTCAATGCATGATACTGGATGCTTGGGGCTGGTGCACTGGGATGACCCAGAGGGATGGTACCGGGAAGGAGGAGGGACAGGGCTTCAGGATGGGGAACACATGTATACCTGTGGAGGATACATGTTGATGTATGTTAAAATCAATACAATATTGTAAAGCAATTAGCCTCCAGTTAAAATAAATAAATTCATATTTTAAAAACACATGAAGCAAAAACTGATGAACAGAAAGAAGAAACAGATAATCTAGTAATTGGAGATGTCAACACCTTTGCCACAACTTTTCAGAATGATCAAAGTCATTGAAAATAAGGCAAGTCTGAGAAACTTTCAGAAATAAAATTTGCCAAAGTATAACTAACTGTAATGTGGTAGACTGAATGGGATCCTGGAACACAAAAAAATACATTAAATATAAACTTTAAAAAATAAACAGAGTGTGGCCTTTAATTAGTAAAAATTTATCAATACTGGTTCATTAGTTGAGACAAATGTACCATGTTAATAACACTAGGGAAAACTGTATGTGAGAAGTCTGTACAATTGTTGCAATTTTTCTGAAAATCTAAAACTCTCTTAAAATAAATGTTTACTAAAAAATAAACAGGGTAGAAATAAAAATTTAGTTATCTCTAATTTTGAAAATGGAAAAAAAAGAAGATCAGAGTTCAAGTGTTCAAACATTCTTACAATATTAAGACAGAAGCTAAATGAGGAAATTATAAATATTCCTTGTTAAATCAGGTATGATACATTAAACTTACTAACCTGTTTTTCTACAAAAGAAGGAGTTACATTGCTGAAGGAAACAGTCACAACAGTTGTCTTATGAACCCAACTATTTTTGGTTTCTCCAATGCATCTTTATTGATCTGAGAGAGCACTGCCATTGATTGCCAGCCTAAGCTCTCTTATAGGAAGACATCAATTCTCATTGTTACTTCTAATAATATAGGAGTAGTGGTGAATATCTGTGAATAAATTGCCTAGAAACTGCTATTTCAATGCCAAAGCTCTCAATCTTTTGGTTTTCTCTAGATACTCCTGCTCCAGTAATCAGTTTGTGACACACAACACACTTCGTAATGCTTCTACCTTCTATGGCAGTCCCCTTCTGTTCCTGTGCTGATATAATCTTGTATCTTCAATCATATCTCATCTGCTTGTCATTGTTCAACTGTAGTCCATATATTATTAACACTTTTCCTATGATATTTGGATATTTGTTATGGGAAGGAAAGGCTGGTGGGGATGGGGAATGCTGCGGCATTGCATCTATCATTTTGAAACAGTAATACTGTAAGCTTTTCCACAAAATATCCATGTATGAGTCATTCTCTGGGCAGTACCTCTGTAGCTTCTACTCAATGGGGCTTTTAGCTTAAATCAATATTTTCATAAGATATTTTTGCAGCTCAAGTTGCATGAGCTTTAAAAAATGAGAAAATTGTATTTGGAAACTGGGCAATGTTACATAGTAATGAGCATTAGCAGTGGTAAGTGAGCCTGATCACATCGCAATTTTGCTTCAGGGGCTTTGATGACTCTAATAATAGATTTGTTTGGTCATAAGCACAAAAGTAACATTATTAAACTATTTATAGAAATAATATACAAATTTTGAATAAAAGCAAAATGCAATATTTGGAAACGTTTTTATTTTTAAAAATTTATTTATTTTAATTGGAGGCTAATTATTTTACAATGTTGTGGTGGTTTCTGACATACATTCTCATGAATCAGTAATGGGTGTACATGTGTTCCCCATCTTGAACACCTCCTCCTACCTCCCTCCCCATCCCATCTCTCAGGATAAAATAATATTTATTTTTATATATCAATAATTCATGACATTGTACAGGATATAGGGATCAAGACCATCCCTGTGGAAAATAAATGCCAAAAAGCAAAATTGCTGTCTGAGGAGGCCTTACAAATAGCTGTGAAAATAAGAGAAGTGAAAAGCAAAGGAGGAAAGGAAAAATATTCCCATTTGAATGCAGAGTTCCAAAGAACAGCAAGGAGAGATAAGAAAGCTTTCCTCAGCAATCAATGCAAAGAAATAGAGGCAAACAACAGAATGGGAAAGACTAGAGATGTCTTCAAGAAAATAAGAGACACCGAGGGAACATTTCATGAAAAGATGGGCTTGATAAAGGACAGAAATGGTATGCACCTAACAGAAACAGAAGATATTAAGAAGAGGTGGCAAGAATACACAGAAAAACTGCGCAAAAAAAAATATCTTCATAACCCAGATAATCACGATGGTGTGATCACTCACCTAAGCCAGACATCCTGGAATGTGAATTCAAGTGGACCTTAGAAAGCATCACTATGAACAAAGCTAGTGGAGGTGATGGAATTCCAGTGGAGCTATTTCAAATCCTGAAAGATGATGCTGTGAAAGTGCCACACTCAATATGCCAGCAAATTTGGAAAACACAGCAGTGGCCACAGGACTGGAAAAGGTCACTTTTCATTCCAATCCGAAAGAAAGGCAATGCCAAAGAATGTTCAAACCACCCAACGATTGCACTTATCTCACCCGCTAGTAAAGTAATGCTCAAAATTCTCCAAGCCAGGCTTCAGCAATACGTGAAGCATGAACTTCCTGATGTTCAAGTTGGTTTTAGAAAAGGCAGAGGAACCAGAGATCAAATTGCCAACATCTGCTGAATCATGGAAAAAGCAAGAGAGTTCCAGAAAAATATCTATTTCTGCTTTATTGACTATGCCAAAGCCTTTGACTGTGTGGATCACAATAAACTGTGGAAAATTCTCAGAGAGATGGGAATACCAGACCTGCCTCTTGAGAAACCTATATGCAGGTCAGGAAGCAACAGTTAAAACTGGACATGAAACAACAGACTGGTTCCAAAAAAGAAAAGGAGTACATCAAGGCTGTATAATGTTGCCTTGCTTATTTAACTTCTATGCAGAGTACATCATGAGAAATGCTGGACTGGAAGAAGCACAAGCTGGAATCAATATTGATGGGAGAAATATTAATAACCTCAGATATGCAGATGACACCACCCTTATGGCAGAAAGTGAAGAGGAACTAAAAAGCCTCTTGATGAAAGTGAAAGAGGAGAGTGAAAACGTTGGCTTAAAGCTCAACATTCAGAAAACGAAGATCATGGCATCTGGTCCCATCACTTCATGGGAAATAGATGGGGAAACAGTGGAAACACTGGCTGACTTTATTTTTTGGAGCTCCAAAATCACTGCAGATGGTGATTTCAGCCATGAAATTAAAAGATGCCTACTCCTTGGATGGAAAGTTATGATCAACCTAGAGAGCATTTCAAAAGCAGAGACATCACTTTATCAACAAAGGTCCATGTAGTCAAGGCTATGGTTTTACCTGTGGTCATGTATGGATGTGAGAGTTGGACTGTGAAGAAAGCTGAGCGCCGAACAACTGATGCTTTTGAACTGTGGTGTTGGAGAGGACTCTTGAGAGTCCCTTGGTGTGTAAGCAGGTCCAACCAGCCAATCCTATAGGAGATCAGTCCTGAATGTTCATTGGAAGCATTGATGCTAAAGCTGAAACTCCAACACTTTGGCTACCTCATGCAAACAGTTGACTCATTGGAAAAGACCCTTATGCTGAGAGGGATTGGGGGCAGGAGGAGACGGGGACGACAGAGGATGAGTTGGCTGGATGGCATCACTGAGCTGATAGACATGGGTTTGAGTAAACTCCAGGAGTTGGTGATAGACAGGGAGGCCTGGCTTGCCTCTATTCATGAGGTCACAAAGAGTCAGACACAACTGAGTGACTGAACTGAAGTGAACTGAATGCTAAAAAGTATGTGTGTGTGTGTGTGTGTGTGTGTGTGTGTATGCTTGACATATCAGCAATAAAATTGGAGCTATATTTTTAAAAATCTATCTCTATATAATTTGTACATGCATGCTAAGTCACTTCAGTCATGTCCAACTGTTTGTGACTCTGTGGAGTGTAGCCTTCCAGGGTCTTCTATGTGGGATTCTCCAGGCAAGAATACTGGAGTGGGTATCCATTCCCTACTTCAGTGGATCTTCCCAACCTGCAATGGCAGGCAGGTTCTTTATTGCTAGTGCCAAACATACTTTAATATTAAATAGTGTTTGTTTTATTCAACAAGTTACACTATGGTACTATAATTAAACACAGTACTAAAACTATATGTTGCTAAATTTATCTTTTCAAAAGTATCTTTAGAAATTAAGGAATTATATAAGGAAGTTAATCTTTGATAAACATATTTTCTAGTGGTACTAAAATGCTGTAGAATAATCAGTAGAATGGTTTTTTCCAAACTAGTTACATTTCCCTTTTGTTTTATTAGACAAGTGAATTCACAGTATTCTTTAAGATATTGCATTAGTAGCTGGGAATGCAAATGTTTATTTCTCAAATAAACTCTTTTTTTCATATATATATATATATCAGGAGAATCTCACCATATAAAAGACTGCATATGAAACTATTATTTTATTATGCCATGATACTTCTTTCCTTAAAATAACCCACAGCCCTTATATATGCCTATTTTATAATATTCTGATCTAAATAAAATCAACTTGCCTGGCTACTGAATTATTAATCTCCAAGATACATGAATTTCTCAGTGATTACAAATGAATAAAACAAAATTAATTTTTAATATCATCCTTCATCAGGTTGAATATTACTGTCATTTCAGTTTTCATACCTAAAGACATGCCAAAATAAATTATTAAATAAAAATATAAATATTTAATATTATATTACAATGCATAAAAATAAGATTAAATATGAAAAGTCACATCAGATCATATACCTTTTAAATCTAAAATGGTTCAATGTTAATAATCATATTGGTTGAATCAATGAGACAATTTTGTTATTGCTGTTCAGTTGCTAAGTAGTGTCTGACTCTTTGCAGCACATCAGGCTCCTTTGTCCACCACTATCTCCCAGAATTTGCTCAAATTCATGTTCATTGATCAGGGATGCTATTTAACCATCTCAGTCACTCCCACTTTCTTCTCCTTTTGCCTTCACTCTTTCCCAGCATCAAGGTCTTTTCTAATGCTATAATAAGGTCAAAGAAAATTTTGATTAAATTTATAAGTTTTATTTTATGTAAAGTCACAGTTAACAACAAACTACAATACTCAGTAAAGTCATTGGGATTGTATAGTCACATGTATTTCAATAGCAATCCATTCTCAGAAAATGGTGTGTTAACATGTCAGGGTTGGAAATGTCGGTTATTATCACAAAAGCATCACTTTTATAGCAAGTTCAAAGTCCTAACATTATGTCTTCTACGTCAAGGCTGTATATTGTCACCCTGCTTATTTAACTTCTATGCAGGTACATCATGAGAAACGCTGGACTGGAAGAAACACAAGCTGGGATCAAGATTGCTGGGAAAAATATGAATAACCTCAGATATGCAGATGACACCACCGTCATGGCAGAAGGTGAAGAGGAACTAAAAAGCCTATAGAAGAAAGTGAAAGAGGAGAGTGAAAAAGTTGGCTTAAAGCTCAACATTCAGAAAATGAAGACCATGGCATCTAGTCCCATCACTCCATGGGAAATAGATGGAGAAACAGTGGAAACAGTGGAAGACTTTATTTTTGGGGGCTCCAAAATCATTGCAAATTGTGATTGCAGCCATGAAATTAAAAGACACTTACTCCTTGGAAGAAAAGTTATGAGCAACCTAGATAGCATATTCAAAAGCAGAGACATTATTTTGCCAACTAAGGTCTGTCTAGTCAAGGCTATGGTTTTTCCAGTAGTCATGTATGGATGTGAGATTTGGACTGTGAAGAAGGCTGAGCACCAAAGAATTGATGCTTTTGAAGTGTGGTGTTGGAGAAGACTCTTGAGAGTTCCTTGGACTGCAAGGAGATCCAACCAGTCCATTCTGAAGGAGATCAACCCTGGGATTTCTTTGGAAGGAATGATGCTAAAACTGAAACTCCAATACTTTGGCCACCTCATGCGAAGAGTTGACTCATTGGAAAAGACCCTGATGCTGGGAGGGATTGGGGGCAGGAGGATAAGGGGACGACTGAGGATAAGATGGCTGGATGGCATCAGTGACTCGATGGGTGTGTCTGAGTGAACTCCGGGAGTTGGTGATGGACAAGGAGGCCTGGCATGCTGCGACTCACGGGGTCGCAAAGAGTCAGACAGGACTGAGCGACTGAACTGAGCTGAATATTGAGTTATTAAACTTACATCTTCACTTTTAAACTTTAATACAAACTTTTCTATTCAATTCTCTTGACTTGACCATCACAATTTACTTCTTAAACTTCAACCTCCTGCTCTGTAATGTTTCTTTAACCTCTCTGAGAAGTCATATCTGACATGTAATATCTAAAAGCAGATATTACAACCAAAAAAATCTTTCAAAATATGTTAGATTCTTCATCAGGTGCTTGTAATGGTGGTCACTGCTGAAAGTAGTAGTTGGCCAATTTAGTTGCATTTAAAAATCACCACGGGAACTTAAAAACAAACAAGAAGCAAATAGTAGGCCTTAGCCCAGTTGCAGAAATCCTGGTTTATTTGGCTCGAGGTAAAGCCCATGTAAAGTATTTTCTAAAATCTCCTTAATGAGGGGGCAGGGTGGAAAATGTCTCTATTTGAAGTTAAAGTTCAAAATCCTTAGAAATTTAATGTTCTTACTCATTAATTTTACAGCTTAGTTGCATATTTTAAACTATCCACAGTCTCAATCACAACACCCTGCTCAGGATCCCTGAGTCTTTATCTCCAATTAATTCATTAACAACCCAAATCCTTGTAATTGTTAAAGGACCAGTTTAAGACTTAACATGGACAGAAGATCCTGGCAAGCTATCATCCATGGGATCACAAGAGTCGAACAGGACTTTGTGACTAATCACAATGATGAAATACAATTTTAACCACTTTTATCTGTGTCTTTTAAAATAATTTAGTATTAATTTTATCCTTTTGCTTATATATTTCCCAAATGATTAAGAACGCTACTGTTACTAGCATAACAGCTTCATCTGTTTAGTACAGTTCTGTCAGTATTTTATGATACTGATTGGGGTTAGAACAAACCTATCAGTATTACCAAAGTCAGGTCAGCTCTGAGTTTTCTTAATTTCTGTCACTCAAATATATTTCCTTGTTAATATATGCATTATATAAGCATTCACAATGATGAAATACAATTTTAACCACTTTTATCTGTGTCTTTTAAAATAATTTAGTATTAATTTTATCCTTTTGCTTATATATTTCCCAAATGATTAAGAACGCTACTGTTACTAGCATAACAGTTTCATCTGTTTAGTACAGTTCTGTCAGTATTTTATGATACTGATTGGGCTTAGAACAAACCTATCAGTATTACCAAAGTCAGGTCAGCTCTGAGTTTTCTTAATTTCTGTCACTCAAATATATTTCCTTGTTAATATATGCATTATATAAGCAATGGTATAATATGATTTATTTAATACCTGATTTATATTGATTCATGTTTTTTTCTGAAGTATATTTACATTAAAAAAGACTGTGATGCAGATATAAATACAGAAGTAATATTTCTGGCTATAAAAATAAGTACATCCAGGAAATGCTATTCAATTAGATCTGAAGTAATATCATAGTTTTCATCTTTTTGAAAGGAGAATACCAAATTTTAAAAAGTTGCTTTTGAATCTGGTCATTTGTCCTTGACTTAAAAAATTTGAGAAGTTGAAAAGATCATTACTGGTAACTCTTTGCAATGTGATTTATATTTAATGTTATTTAATGTTTCATTAGTTTGCTACCTAAAAGCATTTGATGTAGTAAGAGGACTGTTACATGTTTTTCTATATTAACTTTAAAAATATTCAGCTGAAAGTAACCCAGATACATACACAATATGAATTTGTCACATGAAATAGTTCTGGACAGGACTATATTTTTAATATCATGTTTCTATAGAATAATTGTGTGTTTTTTTTTTTTTTTTGCTTTTTAAGATATTGACTTCCTTTATTTATTTATTTTATTAAAGTCTTATTGAATTTTTTTACGATATAGCTTCTCTTTTATGTTTTGCTTTTGTTGTGGAAAGGTATATGGGGTCTTAGTTCTCCAGTTCAGTTCAGTTCAGTCACTCAGTCATGTCTGACTCTTTGCAACCCCATGGACTGCAGAACGCCAGGCTTCGCTGTCCACCACAAACTCCTGGAGCTTACTTAAACTCATGTCCATTGCATCAGTGATGCCATCACACCATCTGATCCTCTGTAGTCCCCTTTTCCTCCCACCTTCAATCCTTCCCAGCATCAGGGTCTTTTTAAATGAGTCAGTTCTTTGCATCAGGTGGCTGAAGTATTAGAGTTTGAGCTTCAATATCAGGCCTTCAAAAGAACACACAGGACTGATCTGCTTTAGGATTGACTGGTTGAATATTCTTGCAGTCCAGTCTTCTCCAACACACAGTTCAAAAGCATCAATTCTTCTGCACTCAACTTTCTTTATAGTCCAAATCTCAAATCCATACACGACTACTGGAAAAACCACAGCCTTGACTATATGGACCTTTGTTGGCAAAGCAATGTCTCTGCTTTTTAATATGCTGTCTAGGTTGATCATAG
>SJXQ01004939.1:0-30029 GCA_006408695.1 Aepyceros melampus | reverse complement strand
CCGTGTATTCTTGCCACCTCTTCTTAATATCTTCTGCTTTTGTTAGGTCCAGACCATTTCTGTCCTTTATCGAGCCCATGTTTGTAATATTAAAGGGGAATATTTTTTTAAAGGATTATATCTAAAATATCTTAACAGTACTGACTTTGTATCATGAAATACTGAGCTAGTTTTCAAAATTCAATGGGCTCCTAAATGTTAAAACTTGTCGTTCTCTTTACAATTCTTTTGAACTGGATATAAGGTCCACACCTCATAATTGTAGGGTATATCTTATAACTTTTGTTTCTGTCTCTTTTTCTTGTCCTCCCCTCCCTCCTTTTATTGACTTTGTCTTATTCGCTTTCTTACTTTTGCAGAAATAGCTATAGTGTTCTGAACAATTTAGATCAGCACTAGTCAACAAAATTTTATGAGATGAAAGAAATGTTCTAGGTGGTTCAGTATAGTAGTCACTAGCCACATACAACTATTTAACTCTTTAAATTTGTGGACAATGGGGCCCATGAACTTAAATAAGTTTTGGTTTCTTTTAATGCTTAATTTTAAATTTAAATAATTACATGCACTAGTGCCTTGTGGTAGCTACATTGGATAACACAGCTCTGGATTTTGTTGGTTGCATTACAGTGGTATAATTTAGCAAGGCTCTCTGCTCTTTCCAGTTTCTCTGAATTGGTGATTGTACCCAAACTAGAGGCTTAATGAGATCCAACTGCTTTTTGCTTTCTATTTTGTTCATTTATAAGAATCTTCACAGATGGATTTATGTTCTTCCTCTTGGAGGGATATATACCCTGACTCTCTATTTATGATTTTAGCTGGTTCATATGTTCAAAATTTAGGTTTATCAGTTCATTAGTGGTTGCAAAATGGCTATATTCTAATTCTGTATTTTCTTCTTAACTTACTACATCTATGCAGAGGTTAATGGCAGAATTAATGGTGATTCTTTCCCTTTATTTACCAGTTTTCAAAAAGTGATTTGGATATCTAACATCTTCCATAAACTCTTTTAGTATATTTAAACTCATGCATTTATTAATATTTAATATATTTTCATTTATTGTAATTAGTATTCTTGGAGATGTTTCTCATTTGGTCAGTGAAAATCTTTTCTAGTTGCTTCTTTAGTCCCTTTGAGATAACCTTAGTATTATCTGATAGCTTTCATTTTATTTTTAAATCCTTTAGCTCATTACTCTCAATAAAACACAAATTAAGTGAAAAATTCTATGGTAGCCACATTATCACATTTATTTTATTCTTAATTCAAGTATCATTAGCCCCCAAAGAATATCTAGTCCTGTGAAAAACTACATTCAGATGTCTCTCATGTTGAGTTAGTTTTGGTTACATAGGGACAACAACTTTTTCTATATATTTTCATCTTATTTGTATCTTACTTTTTATCTTATATTTACTTTATTACTTTGAAATTATATTGTCAAGAACCAATATCTAGTTTTTTGGTTATAATCTTAAGTACTTAGACATATTAACTTTCATTTCTACTTTGGCCCCAAAAGTCAAGAAATGTCAGGGGTTAGCATCTTAGTTGCATCATTTAGGATAAAGTACAAATAAATCCACATTTGTGACATTGAAGGAATCTATACTTAATCCTTATCACAACACGTGCTATAAGTAAAATTTACAATCCTGATTTGGGATGTAAACAGTGTCTCAGAGATGTTAAAAGGCTTTTCCACGACAAATAACTAGTAAATTGAAAAATCAGGACTAGATTTCAGGTTTTTTAATTCAGTCATCTTTCCACTATACCAAGAATAAGGACTTAGTATTTTAAGCCATCTCTACTGCAAAGCACTTAAGTGACAATTCAAATTTCATCAAGAGTACCCTTAATTCTAAATAAGGTATTTTAAAAATAAAAATTTAAGTATATAACTTTTAAGTAAAATCCTTTTCCCCAAACTATAAATCAATCTCTATCATCTTCTCTCTGAACTATCTTTATATTCCTACAATCTTTTTTTCTTTTCTATACAAATATGTGGTGCTACATTATTTTTCAGAATTAGGAGGGATGCTTTTATGGGGGGACTGACAAAAGCCTCCCCTAGTACCTGCTACCTTTCCTGATAGCTCAGCTGGTAAAGAATCCACCTGCAATTCAGGAGACTCGGTTCAATTCCTGGGTTGGGAAATTTCCCTGGAGAAGGGATAGGCCTCCAGTATTCTTGGGCTTCCCTTGTGACTCAGCTGGTAAAGAATCTGCCTGCAATGTGGGAGACCTAGGTTTGATCTCTGGCCTGGGAAGATCCCCTGGAGAAGGGAAAGGCTACTCTTATTCTGGCCTGGAGAATTCCATGGACTATACAGTTCATGGGGTCACAAAGAGTCGGACACGACTGAGCGACTTGCACTTTCAGCTGACAGCAGCAGTAAATACTGGATTTCAGATATTTATGAATTCTGTGAAATCCATTTCTTTGGCTTAAGGAATACAACATACCATCATCTCCTTTCTAAGTCAGAGAACTCTTTTATCTTCCTGTGATGAAGTAAAACTCAGGAAAATGGATCCATTTTATCCGTGTTTTCCCAGATGTGGGATTTGCATCATTCAGTTTCTCCTGCTAGGTGACTTATCAAAAGTTCAGTTTGGAAACTTATGCCCTAGGAATTCCCTCCAGTCATGCTGTGTTTGTGTCTCATAAGGCATTAGTCTCGCCAAAGTAATGCCCATAATCATAGTAATGAAGTGACATGAAACATTTTCAGCATCTTCTTTGTGGCAGGCTCTTTTCATATATGGCAGGCCAATTTAATAAGTGATTAGTGTATATATGTCTTTATTACTATGTAAGAATCAAAAAGAATAAATTAAATGTCTTTCTCTGTGTTTTATTACTAGTCTTCCACTCTACAAACTTTTTCAGAAAAGTTTGGGTCCTGCAACATCAAGTTTGTCTTTCCCCCAATGAAAAATAAGTACCAGTATACCAAAATTCATAACATAAGAACACTAGCTGTGGTTTTTTCTTTCTTTTCTTTTTTTGAGGAATGGCTAATGATGGTGAGGGAAGGAAAGAAGTAGTACTCAGACATTATGAGTGGAGAAGTAGAGATGGCTGAGTAATCCTCTTATGTGAAAAACACACATTTCTGAGATACATCTCAGTGAATAATATTGACCTGTATCCCACTTTGACTGCATTGTAAATGGTGAATAAGGCCTCTGCTTGCAGGCGTCTGGGTTAAGAATTCTGTCCCTTCTAGTTATGGCCTTGGAAACTTCTAAGCAATGACATTTTTTACTTCCATGAGGACATATAACCCTAAAAACACACCCATTGAAAAGGCTCATATCTCTAATTCTCTACTTTGGGGATTGTGCTGCTCTTAGAGAAGGTTTTGCTGGTTCCCTTGGCACTCTTTGCTGGTATACACAGGACTTCATCATCCAGGGATGCCATGATCTAAAGCCAAGTGTTCCAACTCGGTTTCTTTCTAGAAACAAAGGTAATATTATGGTTTTATATTTTGTTTTTTCAATGATATTACCAAAAGTGTGCAGGAATTCTGGCTGAGAAAAGGGGTGTAATTTACGAGTCTCTTGGAATCACGACAGTATTTATTCACCTATATAATTTTTTTTTATTTATTAAGTTACTACCATATAAAAGGGATTTCTCTAAGTGCTAACAGTACCCTTTCCAACATGTAGCTTTAAAAGAACTGCGTGGGTTTCTTTTCCATGATAAATGAGCCAGATTGAAAAGGATAAGGGCTGATATACTGATGTATCTTTACAATGTTTTCCTCATTCATTACTTTATAAATTGTATGCTTTTTAAACCATTAACTGAGAAGGTTTTATAATAAATATGTATTGAATGAATGAATAAGTTAGTAAGTGTTTGGAGTGGAACAGAAACGTAGGATACAATAGTCTCCACTTATTGTGAGCTACTAGATCCCCGGTGGTTGACTGAAACCACAAATACGAAGACTTTCAAGCCCTAGGTATATACCATGCTTTTCCGTTTTGCCCCTAAACATAAGCTTAAAGTATGCTTCAAGGATATGTTGGATATGCTTCAAGGATATGTTGGACACGGTGATTCATGTCTGAAGTGACATGGAGCTGAGGGTGCAGGCCGGCTGAGATTTCATGGTGCTACTCAAAACAGCCACAATTTAAAACTCATGAATTGTTTATTTTAGAAATTTACCATTTAATATTTTTAGACAAGAGTTGACTGAGTAACTGAAATCATGGAAAATAAACCATGGATAAGTGGGAACTACTACAATCAAACTTCTTTCACAGGAGAGTTGAGTCCTCTCTGTGAAGGCAGAGAGACAAAATTCAAAGCCTCAGCTGGGTCACTTACCAGTAATTGGACCTTCTCTGCACAAGTATGTAATCTCTGTAAGCCTCAACTTTAATATCTGTAACATGGGGGAAATAGTATATAGCTTAAAGCATTATTGTAACTTTCATAAATAACATGAAACTCTTGGAGCATAGCAGGCACTGGGGCACCAAATCAGAGCTATTTGATAGACTGTTTCTGAGTTAAGCTCAAACCAAATGCATTCACTTGGTTCAATACAACATGCCTCTTATTTGAAACCTCATGCTGTGAAGACACAGGGGGAGAGACAGTAAATGTAATATTTATCACTCACATCAGTAGTCTTGGACCGATCAAAGGAAATACATTTACCAGTTGACTAAAAAGCAGAGTTTCATCCCCGTTCCTTGAGAATGCAGCCTGAAAGGAAGAAAACATCTTAAGCCTGAATCCAATCAGAGCTCATTAATTTTGTGACAACAGAACTGTTTACTTTGAAGCCAGAGAAAATGAAAATATTAACACAGGGAGACAAATAGTTATTTGCAAAAGAATTGATTGATCTCAGAAAAGAATAAGGGTGATTTAGTGATTAGACTTCTGTAAAAGTTCAGCAGTTTTTATGTAGTGACACCACTAGAATAAACTTGGCTTTCATTTTACTTCTACAGCATAAGCAGTTACACAAAATAATAACATGGAGCAAAAATAAAAGTGGGGGCAAGGAATTTGCAGAAAGATTCTTCAGTTGATGAAACAATGCATCAGAAAGCATTTAAGAATTAATTTTGAACAGTCAACTGGGGGAGACACATTAATCAACCCTATCTAGAGAGAGGAATCCAGAAGACCTATTAACTGTATAGGGATGGGGGCAAGGCAACATTCTCTAGAAGGGGGAGAAAAGTCATAGTAAAAAAATATAGGCAGAAGAGCAGAGAATGCAAAGAGATATGGGGTTGACCCAACTGATAATGGAAGAGTTAGAAATCAGTTAAACAAGGTGCATTTTGGATACAGGTAATAAAAAGGGAGATGAAAGTACGGATAAATAATATTTCAAGACTAATCTCCCTAACTCATCCTATATTCCTCTGTTCTTTTTCTCTGATCTGGATTTTGGCAGGGTTGACGGAACCAGGGACATGTCTCTAAAGCAGCAGAATAACTTTCAGAACTTGGAATCTGAGAAGGAGCTGCTGTGATTTCAAAAGGGCCTGTGGGGAGAGTGGGTGGCAGCCTAAATCGCCATCTGCTGTTTGTTCTGCCCCCTCCCCCCGCCCCTTTTTTGGCTCTTTCCCTGTGCTTCAGAAACTGAGTCATTCCTAGTCAACACCAAGTGCTGTATGAAATAAAGAACTTAACCTAAGTTTCGACACAATGTATTGGCTCTAACGCTTTAGCATCTAACTTCTTTTTAATGAAATATATGCCATTGTCCACCAGGAGTTGTTGCAAACACCCTATAATCCAAGTTCAATTTAACCAATGTTGACTGAATTTATTCCTTGCATCAGTTTAATACCATTTGCATGCTTCAGGCTAGGAATAACCTAAGAATCCAGTTCTCAAACAGTCCAGTGGGAAGGATTCTGTATATGGAGGTAGCCAATGACTTACCTGTTACAGGTGTATAGAAGGGATTAATGCATCAGATACTTGGTCTAGTCTGGTGGTCACATGCATCTTTTATTCAAGAACCCTGATTTCTAAGCCCTCAAGTGGATCTGCCTAAGGCCTTTTCTGCGGTTCTCTTACACTATACCAGAAAAGTTTTAAACACTAAAACACCTAGAATTCCCAAGTGCACTGCCCAGAAATGGCAAAAGAGAAAAACAAAAACTCTAGAATGTCATATACAATTTAAGGCACTGGTGCAAGAAAAGTCTCCTTTAATCAAAGCGCTGTAATTCGTGCATCATATTTATATAAAAACATTTCCCCCAAATTAAATTATTATTTAATAATTACTAGAGTTTAAGTTATTGGATTCAATTGTATACTCTTATGAGTGTAACTTCAAGGTACTATAAAATATTTGCTACACAAATTTGAGGAAAATAAATATGTATATCTGATTGGATATTTATGTTGTAGAATATGATAGAGTTGCAGATGGTGACTGCAGCCATGAAATTAAAAGACGCTTACTCCTTGGAAGAAAAGTTATGACCAACCTAGATACCATATTCAAAAGCAGAGACATTACTTTGCTGACTAAGGTCCATCTAGTCAAGGCTATGGCTTTTCTTGTAGTCATGTATGGATGTGAGAGATGGACTGTGAAGAAGGCTGAGTGCTGAAGAATTGATGCTTTTGATTGGAGAAGACTCTTGAGAGTCCCTTGGACTGCAAGAAGATCCAACCAGTCCATTCTAAAGGAGATCAGCCCTGAGTGTTCTTTGGAAGGAATGATGCTAAAGCTCAAACTTCAGTACTTTGGCCACCTCATGCAAAGAGTTGACTCATTGGAAAAGACTCTGATGCTGGGAGGGATTGAGGGCAGGAGAAGAAGGGGACAACAGAGGATGAGATGGCTGGATGGCATCACTGACTCGATGGACGTGAGTCTGAGTGAACGCTAGGAGTTGGTTATAGACAGAGAGGCCTGGCGTGCTGCAATTCATGGGGTCGCATAAGACTCTGATGCTGGGAGGGATTGAGGGCAGGAGAAGAAGGGGACAACAGAGGATGAGATGGCTGGATGGCATCACTGACTCGATGGACGTGAGTCTGAGTGAACGCTAGGAGTTGGTGATAGACAGAGAGGCCTGGCGTGCTGCAATTCATGGGGTCGCAAAGAGTCGGACACGACTGAGTGACTGAACTGAACTGAAACCATAAAAATACAAATATTCAAGTATACAAAGGTATTACACTGGGACAAAATTCAGAGGGACAAGTGGACTATAATATATATTATATATAATATCAAGGAGAAAAAGAAGTAAAATCTTATATTTTTAAAATGAATTTTCCTGGTTATCAATTTCCTGTAATATTTGGATTGCTTTAGATACATTTAATCCATGATCACCTGACCTGCCTCCTGAGAAATCTGTATGCAGGTCAAGAAGCAACAGTTAGAACTGGACATGGAACAACAGACTGGTTCCAAATTGGGACAGGAGTATGTCAAGGCTGCATATTGTCTCCCTGCTTGTTTAACTTCAATGCAGAGTACATCACGAGAAATGCTGGACTGGATGAAGCACAAGCTGGAATCAAGATTGGTGGAAGAAGTAGCAATAACCTCAGATATGTAGATGACACCACCCTTATGGCAGAAAGTGAAGAAGAACTAAAGAGCCTCTTGATGAAAGTGAAAGAGGAGAGTGAAAAAGTTGGCTTAAACCTCAACATTCAGAAAACTAAGATCATGGCAACCGGTCCTATCACTTCATGGCAAATAGATGGGGAAACAATAGAAACAGTGAGAGATTTCATTTTGGGGGCTCCAAAATCACTGCAGATGGTGACTGCAGCCATGAAATTAAAAGACAGTTGCTCCTTGGAAGAAAAGCTATGACCAACCTAGGAAGCATATTAAAAAGCAGAGACATTACTTTGCCGACTAAGGTCCGTGTAGTCAAAGAAAATGAAAGTGAAGTCGCTTATTCGTGTTTGACTCTTTGCGACCCCATGGACTGTAGTCCACCAGGCTCCTTATCCATAGAATTTTCTAGGCAAGAGTACTGGAGCAGGTTGCCATTTCCTTCTCTGGGGGATCATCCCAACCTAGGGCTCGAACCCTGGTCTCTAGTCAAAGCCATGGTTTTTCCAGTAGTCATGTATGGATGTGAAAGTTGGACTATAAAGAAAGCTGAGTGCCAAAGAATTTATGCTTTTGAACTGTAGTGTTGAAGAAGACACTTGAGAGTCCGTTGGACTGCAAGGAGATCCAACCAGTCCATCCTAAAGGAAATCAGTCCTGAATATTCATTGCAAGGACTGATGTTGATGCCGAAACTTCAATACTTTGGCCACCTGTTGTGAAGAGCTGGCTCATTGGAAAAAACCCTGATGCTGGGAAAGGTTGAAGAAGGGAGGAGAAGGAGATGACAGAGGATGAGATGGTTGGATGGCATCACTGACTTAATGGACATGACTTTGAGTAAACTCTGGGAGCTGGTGATGGACAGGGATGCCAGGCAAGCCGCAGTCCATGAGGTCACAAAGAGTCAGACATGACTGAGCAATGGAAGTGAACTGAACTGAGTTGATAATTTATTCAATGATCTTATTTACTTCTAGGAGTGCTTGCTCTCTTAGAATTTCCTTTATCTAATAATGATAGGGCTGCACTGTCATTATTTGGTAGATTTTTGCTTTTTATTGGAGTTTTTATTTCTCTATTCAGTACTTTCAAATCCTATATACACTTATTTTTATGTGTGTTTTTTTTTACATGTATTTGTTTAAGATCAATTTGACAACCATTATATTTTACTTGGAGCATACAGGTGAAGTGAAGTGAAGTCGCTCAGTCGTGTCCGACTCTTTGCGACCCCATGGACTATAGCCTCTCAGGCTCCTCCGTCCATGGGATTTTCCAGGCAAGAGTACTGGAGTGGATTGCCATTTCCTTTTCCAGAGGATCTTCCCAACCCAGGAATCGAACCCAGGTCTCCCACATTGCAGGCAGACGCTTTACCGTCTGAGCCACCAGGGAAGTCCCATATTTAACTTGTTATTGATTTAAATAGATTAAAACTGTATCTTAGCATGTTTTGTCTATCCTGTCTAGCATGTGATCTTTTTTGCTCCCTTCCCTTGCTTTCTTTTAGATGCTTTTTAAATATTAATTTTCCATCTTTGTTTAGAAAGATAAACAAAGATAAACTCATTTATTAATCTTTTAGTGGTTACCTGACAGTTTCAACATGCTCCTTTCCTTATCAGGATAGTTAACTTTCTTCCTAGGCAATATCAAATAAGTTCTGGCAGGAAATCTCCATTTACCTGGTTTTATCAAACTAGTTTCTCTTCCTCACTTTAGCCTTTAGTGCTAACTCTACTTCCTCAGAGTAGCCTGTCATAATACACTTTCCCTTCAAACTAAACACACAATTAAAAAAATAAATAAGCCCTGCACTAATTTCCAACTGCACTATATGCTTTTCTCCAAATATCTTATCATAATTAGTAATATATTTCTTCTGGATGATATTTAAGTCTTAGTCCTCTTTTAGAAGTTACACATCATGAGATGAGACATTTTAATTGTGTATGTGGTATATCTCTGCACCTGGATCTTTGTAGACAATAAATCACTCATTTACAACATGAGTCCTCCAACCACGAATGATTTCAAACTATGAACTAGATGTCACTAATGCATATTTGGGAAGATATGTAGCACATGACTGAAGGTAGGGTTTTTGTCACTTGCATTAGAAATTGCTAGAAAACTGCTAAACAAATCCAAAATTCCCCTCTTTTTATGGTCTAAATTCATTTTAGAAAAAATGCTTGACACATGGAATATTTTAAGATAACATATCTTGGCATATATATAGTCTTGATTATTACATATATTTATTTTTTCCAAATCATTTGAGCATTCTTTTTACATTAATATATATGTTTTTGCTAGTGAGGTATGTCACATAACCAGATTATTAGTTTCTTGATCCATTTGAATGAAAGTTGCTTTAACTAATAACCTCAGCATATTTGGGTTCACCAAATGAATAAAATACACAACATACAATGTCTACTACCTTTGCTGAAGAGAGTGGTCTGGCTATATTTAGTTAAACATTTAGCTCAACCTGCACAAGATTCTAGATAAGCACAAGCTTACCTAATGTATTCTATGCATGCATACGTGCATGCTAAGTCGCTTCAGTCATGTCCAACTCTGTGTGATCCTATAGACAGTAGCCCACAAGGCTCCTCTGTCCATGAGATTCTCCAGGCAAGAATATTGGAGTGGGTTACCATTTCCTTCTCCAATGTATTTCTATAAGTCTGCCCAAATTCAAATCTCCCATTTAAAATAAGACAAGGAGAGATAGAAAATAAACACAGATCACTGGTATGTTACTAGGCTAAAGGATTTCCTGTTAAGAAATCCAAGGATTTATCTACATTAAAAATGTGATTTATTCCAGAAAGAGAATAACTAAGCATTAGTCAATAGCTAAGGCATTTTAGTTGGTATCTTTCTAACAGCTGAAAGTGCATTAAAAGACTAAATCCAGACCTGAGAAAAGCTTCATTAATTAAACAAAAATCCTTTTTCTTCACACTGGGAAACTGTCAAAATGTTTTCTAAAGTGGGTATCAAACGAAACAGATACACAGCTACACATAGAACAACTCTGAGTTTATATGGGTCCTAGAATTTGGAAACATTAGCCATTTGATGAAATCAAACTGGGAGAAGAACTCAGATTCTATCAATGTCTTACATATTATCAAAAGAAATTAATCAAGGATAGCCTGTCTGGAGGGCTCCCTCTGTGGGCAATATAATTACCCTGTTTGGGTAATACTGCATAGCTAGTGTACAGAGGAAGGAAAAATAAGTATGAGCTATAATATTCAAAGAATGCTTCCTAGATAACACTGTGTGTGTGTATTTATGCATTGAGTAGGGTAGACACTGTTTTTTAAGGTTTTAAGAGTGGACAGAATTGGAAAATATTGGAGGGTCATAGTTCTTTTGAGGGAATAGCCTAAATGAGGAAAAAAAAAGATCAGATGCATACTAGGACTAATGAAATATGAGAATATCAGTCTGATTTCCTTCACTCTTGTGGGCCAGTGGAGCTGAAAAGCTGCATCAGCACTTAATGATCTTTGGAATACTGCTGGAAAAATAATAATGATATAATAGTAAGAGATGGCCATGTATAAGCCACAAGATGATTTGTCTTTTACAATAGCTCTAAGCATGTATTGTTTCAGTTTACAGATGGGAAACTGATTTTTAGGAAGAATAAGTTGGCAGCCCAAATCCCATACTAATACATGGCACAGTTGGGTTTCAATTGACTCCAAAACTGATATTCCATGTGCCTGGAGTTGGTGATGGACAGGGAGGCCTGGCGTGCTGCGATTCATGGGGTCGCAAAGAGTAAGACACAACTGAGTGACTGAACTGAATTGAATTGAACTGTGCCAACACAGGCAGAGTTAAAGGAAGATCAGAAAATGCCTTAATCCATGCTCTCTAGGAGGGAAAAGGGAATCAACATTAATTGTACATTTAAAAACGTTCATTGGAGAGGAGATCAACAGGGTGGAGTAAAAGAATGTGAAACTCACCTCCCCACCATGAACACATCTACTTCTACTTGAACACATTTGCATCTACTTGAAAAACAATCTCACTGAAAACAAACTGGAAACTGGCAGAAACACTCCTGTACAACCAAAGCTAGAATAAGGGTTCACACAGAATCAGGTGAAAAAGGAGAAGTAATCAGGTTGAGATCTGTGCCCCGGAAAGTGGACCAGAGGAAAAGGGAGATTACACAAGAACAGAGATCCTCTCTGGGGGGGGGGACTGGTTTGAGCCATAGTCCTGGGGTCTGACAAAGGGAAGACAAGATCTCTTGGCTGGCGGGAGGGCCTGTGGGAATAAGAGGAGGGCTATGGGAAAGCCTGGACTCTCCTCCTGAGGAATATGCATGCTACTTGCTTGTTCCTGGAATCGGGTAGAGAAGGCAGATCGCACAGGTGACTGACTGGTATCCTATGACCGCCCTAGCAGGCACCACAGCCTGGACCAAGGGAACACTCCAGCCCGCTTACTTCACTTCAGAGTTCCACACTGGAGTGAGGGCAGAGGAAAGGAACGAGGACTGAGGAAAGAGATCAGTCATCAGATACAGAGGCGGCTCCATCCTATAGTGGTATCTGAGCACAGTGGAGGCAGTCCTTACTGGCACTTACACTGGCACTTATACATGATCCTTATAAAATACTCAAGACATTTTCTCAGAACTAGAACAAGTCATCCTAAATTTAAATGGAACTACAAAAGACCCCAAATTACCAAAGCAATCTTAAGAAAAAAAAAAAAAGCTGGACATGTTATGCTCCCTGACTTCAGACTATACTACAAAGATATAGTAACTGAAACAGTATGGTACTGTCGCCAAAACAGAAACATAAATCAATGGACCAGAGTAGAGAGCCCAGAAATAAACCTATACACTTATGATCAATTAAGCAATGACAAAGGAGGGATTTACGAGGACTGAGGAAAGAGATCAGTCATCAGATACAGAGGCGGCTCCATCCTATAGTGGTATCTGAGCACAGTGGAGGCAGTCCTTACTGGCACTTACACTGGCACTTATACATGATCCTTATAAAATACTCAAGACATTTTCTCAGAACTAGAACAAGTCATCCTAAATTTAAATGGAACTACAAAAGACCCCAAATTACCAAAGCAATCTTAAGAAAAAAAAAAAAAGCTGGACATGTTATGCTCCCTGACTTCAGACTATACTACAAAGATATAGTAACTGAAACAGTATGGTACTGTCGCCAAAACAGAAACATAAATCAATGGACCAGAGTAGAGAGCCCAGAAATAAACCTATACACTTATGATCAATTAAGCAATGACAAAGGAGGGATTAAGCAATGACAAAGGAGGGAAGAATAGACAGTAGAGAAAAAAGTCTCTTCAGTAAGTGGTGCTGGGAAAACTGGACAGCCATATGTAACAGAGTGAAACTAGAATATTTCCCCATACCATTTACAAAAATAAACTCAAAATGGATTACAGATCTAAATGTAAGATCTGAAATCCTGAAAATCCCAGAAAACAAATAGAACAGTCTCACATAAATTGTACCAATATTTTTTGGATCTTTCTCCTGAGGCAAAAGAAATCAAAGCAAAAAAAAAAAAAAGCAAGTGGGACCTAATTAAACTCAAAAGCTTTTGCACAGCAAAGGAAACAATAAACAAATAAAAGACAATCTACTAAATGGGAGAAAGTATTTACAAATGATATAACTGATAAGGGGTTAATATTCCAAAATATATAAATAGCTCTTTCAACTCAGTATCAAAGAAACAAACAATCCAACTTAAAAGAATGAACAGAAGACATTTTTCCAAAGAAGTGATACAGACGACAAACAGGCACATGAAAAGATGTGCAACACTGCTAACAATTAGAGAAATGCAAATAAAAACCACAATGAAATGTCACCTTCCATCTTTCAGAATAGGTATCATCAAGAAATCTGCAAACAATAAATGCTGGAGAGGGTGTGGAAAAAAGGGAACCCTCATATACTGTTGGTAGGAATGTAAATTGGTATAACCTCTAATGGAGAACAGTATGGAGGATCCTCAATAAACCAAGAACGCAACTACCATCAGATCCAACAATTCTACCTCAGGGTGTATATCTGAAGAAAATAAAAACATTAGTTTCAAAAGATACATGCACCCCAGTGTTCATAGCAGCACTATTTACAGTAGCCAAGATATGAAAGCAGCCGAAGTGCCCATCAAGAGATGAATAGTTAAAAAGATGTGAGACATTATGTGTACGCTATACACATATCTATACACTACTATGCCATACAAAGAATGAACTTTTGCCATCTTCAACAATATGTTTGGACCTGTACAGCATTATGCTTAGTGAAATAAATCCAATAAAGACAAATATTGTAAGTTATCACTTATATGTGGAGTCTAAAAAACAAAATGTATTTATATAACAAAACAGAAATAGGCTCACAAATATGGAGAACAAACTAGTAATTATCAGTGGGCATGACTAGGAGAGGCATATAACAAACACGCAACTGACGCTGTTTATTATTGTCTCTATTTTGCAGACATGAAAACTGAGGGACAAGAGGTTACCAGCCAATGTCCACCACTCATAACAAACAGTCAGTAAATGAATAAACAAATTAGCTAGAAATGATAACCATATAAAGTGTGACATGATAAAGGATTATGAAGGATGTAAGGTGATGGGGATATAATTTCCTAGAGCTTAGTGAGTAAAAGTGAATAATAGGTGAAATCTGAGAATTTTCTAGAACTATATCACACACAATCTTGTAGGTCATAGTCAAGAGTTTTAATTTTTTGTAGATGTTATTGAGAAATTTTAGGGAAATGGTTTCCATCTGATTAAGCTTTTAATAGGTTACTTTCACTAGTGTAGAAAAATTGGAGGGGCCAGGAGTAAATAGGTTCACCTATTATGTCATTCAGACAACAGAAGATAGTGGTTTGAACTAAAGTAATAGCAGTGGCTATAAATTCCTTATAATCCTAGAAGTTTCTGTATGATTCTTTTTCCCTAGAATGTTCAAGGACAGATAAATTGGTCACTTTAAGTTTCTGTATGATTCTTTTTCCCTAGAACATTCAAAGACAGAGAAGTTGGCCACTTTCTGGCTCTGACAAACTCATTGCATCAAAATCTGTTGTCAACATTAGCTGAGCATAAAGGGACCTGCGTGTCCCCGGGCAGCTTTTGGTCTATTCCCTCCTGGCAGCCCTCCTCAACCCCACTCACATATAGGGCAGATGGGTTTCCCTCTTGTCCCTCAAGGAAGTTCTTTTGCTTTTTTATATCTTTGCCTGCCCTCATTTCTGAGGTATTTACTTTTAAACTCTGACATCAGAGAGGGAAAGAAAGATAAGAGCCACATGTTGTAATGGTAAAAATGAAACAGAGTTGAAAATATATCACACAGTCATAGATCAGAAGAGAGTCCAGCAGAGTGATAAAGACTATGCAAGCATTCCTACTGCCTTTTGCTTTCTTTGATTCAGATACAATTTGCTGACCTTCATTTGCAGGTTGACAGGGGGACACTGTACACAGGAGATCTCAACAGGCATCAATGTTTGACCAGGGGACCAACAACTGAGAACAGAATTGCATAACTTCAAATGACAGATGAAAACAAAGCACAGTCACAGGACTGGAGGAGCTGGAGTGAGGCTGTTACTGGAGCACAAGCTTAACTTGACATGTAGCTTGACCCTATATGGTGTGGTGCACGCCCATTAGCACACAATTCCAAAATCCAGTGTTCGTCGATATTTTCCTGGACCTCCCCAATTTATTTCAGATCTGCTTCAGTATTTAATTTCTCTGTTCTCTTTATATTCCTTTAATTTCTCAACTCAAGTCCTCTCCAAGAACTCTGGATCTAATTTATCATTGGCTATTTCTACTTAAGGAATCTCAGTGCATGTACTTCCCATAGCAGAGTCTCTCTGAATCAAACTTCTCATATCTCCAGCTGGTCGGTGCCTTTGTTTTCCCTCCTAGTGTTCTGTTCAATGAGAAATAGGAGGATTCAGATATTGGGATGTAGGCACACACACAAAAAGACAGACACCTTGTTTTTTGAATTGGCTCCAGGAAGGGTACTTCTCAAAGAGCATATCATGCGTCTAATCGTTAGAGTTGAAGCATAGGATCAGAAAATGACTCTTCTTCAGGCTAATCTAGTTTTCCTGAGGTGTCTGTTTTATGACCAGACCAGAGAACTGATCATAAAATTTAAAATGAGGCTAAATCTGTTTCAGCAATCACCTGGCAGCAGACGTGGAGAGTTGGGCAATTTAGAACTTTTTTTTTGTGGACCATTTTTTTCTTCTTTTTTTGTCTTTATTGAATTAGTTACAGCATTGCTCCTGTTTTGTTTTGGTCTTTTGGCTGCAAGGTATGGAGGATCTTGACGTCCTGATCAGAGATCGAACCCACTCTCTCTGCAATGGAAGGCAGTCTTAACCACTGGACCACAGGGAAGTCCCAAGTTGGACAATTTAGAAGGCAGAACACGCAGAAAGTTTACTTATGTTTGTGTGTTACTGCCTCTCATTCTCCACAGGAGGACGAATAGGCTTGGGGAGACAACACACTCACAGAAAAGGTACTAGTTTAAGGAAATCTTTCTTTTCCTAAGTTTATTATGATTTGTAGTAATGTTTTAACTTATAATGAAAGGACAGTACAGAAATAATAAATAAATAACTTCAAATAATCATTTTAAAACCCCGAATTCTAGAACATAAGCACATTTTTTTTCTTTTCATAGTTTTATTTTTTTATTATTTCATCTAGTTAGAGAATGGTCTGTGTATAGATTTGCGTATTGTTTTGCATGTGTGTGTGTGCATGGGCACATATGTGAGAAAGCGAGGAAGAGAGAGTATGTGTGTTTGTATGTGCTAGTATTCTGCCATTTCATAAAGATATCCACAAGGATACTTTATATTTTTCTACAAAATGTTCAGATGTTTGTTAGTTTCCTTTTACTTCCACATCAAATTATTGTAAATTTAGGGCTTCACACCATGTAAATTTATCATCTCAGTTTTGTAGGTCAGAAGTCCCAGGCTGGGTTGATTCCTCAGCTCTAGTTCTTAGAGCATCAAAATCAATGTGATGGCAGGGCTTACTTCTTACTGGAGACTGGAAGAAAATCTTTCCAACTTCACTCAGCTTGTTAGCTGAATTCAGCACCTTGTGGCTGTAACACTGTCACATGCATATCCTTACTGATTGCTAGTGGGAGGGCATCCTTAGTTCCTAGAAACTTCTCTCTGATCCTGCCTGGAACCTATGTATCTTAGAATAAGCACTGTACTGTGTTTAGTAGCTCAGTTGTGTCCATCTCTTTGCAACCCCATGGACTATAGCCTCCCAGGCTCCTCTGTCCATGGGGATTCTCTAGGTGAGAATCTCACCTAGGGTTCTAGGTGAGAATACTGAAGTAGGATGCCATGTCCTCCTCCACAGGATCTTCCCAACCCAGGGATCGAACTCAGATCTCCTCATTGCAAGTGGATTTTTAACCATTTGAGCCACCAGAGAAGGCCAAGAATACTGGAGTGGGTAGCCTATTCCTTCTCTAGGAGATCTTCCCAACCCAGAAAGTGAACCAGGGTCTCCTGCTTTGCAGGAAGGTTCTTTACCAGCTGAGCTATCAGGGAAGCTTTAGAATAAGTGATGCCGTGCCAAATTCTTCTTACACTCAGAATCTCTCTGATTTCCTCTCCTGTCACCTTCCTATCTTCTACTTCTTCTGCTGATGTCTCTCTCACTTCAGCTAGAGAGTTTTCTCTGATTTCAAAGGCTTTTGTGATTAGATTGGACCTGTTTAAATAATGCCAAATGATCTTCCTTTTTAAGGCTTGTGACCATGCTTACACATGCAAAACCTATTTTGTCGTGTAGGGTAACATATTCACAGGTGGACACTCTTATTTTGATTGGAGAATTATATATCCTGTCAGTGTATGCATTATCTGTAGCAATTTCATAATCTTTTTAAAATAGTTGTGTTTTGGGTTTGGGTTTTTTGTTGTTGTTGTTGTTTTTGCTACACTGTGTGTCCTGTGGGATTTTAGTTCCTCAACCATGGATTAAACTCATGCCCCCTGCAGAGGAAGCATACAGTCCTCACCAATGGATTGCCAAGGAATTCTCAGGAACTTCATAATTTTAATGTAACAAGGTATTAAAGAATATTTTCTTAGGACATATATTTGTTCTGATTTTTGTGTTTTGCAATTATAAATGATACCTTCTGATCTAGAACTTTTGCATTATTTCCTTAATTAAATATCAAGGAGTGATATCACTGTGTTGTACACAGAAGCTTTTTTTTTTCAGATTATTGCTGTATTGACTTACAATAAGTTTATAACAAAGTTCAGCCCTAAAAATTTACCATTTTATAACTACCTTCCCAGTACTGAGGGACAAATTTAGAGGTATATTTTAAGTCAAAAGCTGCTGGTAGTATTAAAATTTTGTCAGACGTATATTATGATTTCTGTGACCTCCTTTGTGAAGTACCTTCAGTACTATTTTCTTAATTATCTTTTGGCATCTTGATGCTTTATATAAGCTACTTAAAATTATAGCAATCATCCACTCATCTGTCATCCATAGAAAAATATTTTCCTATGTAAGTTATTATTCTATTTTAGCTTAACATTTTTCAATGTAGATAGTATAATCCTTTAAAATATTCAAATTTATCATCTTTTCCTTTGGCCTGATAATTTTTTATTCAAATCTGGATACGTTATTAATTCTTCACAGATTCTATACATATATATATATATTTAGTTCTTTAAATCATCTCTTCCTAGTGTAGGTATAATATTTTGATCTACCTTTCAAGGATTGATTTGCATACTTGGCATTTTTCAACAGAGGGCAGCACTTTGCATTTGTTCTGGCTTGTGGGTGCATATTTCAACCACAGAACACCAAATGTTCTGAAACCTGCTCCTGCACATACAGTGAACAGCAGGTACAAGAGCATTTCTATGGAAACAAAGGATGTATTTTCTTATCATAGAACTTCTGGGAGATTCTTAAATCTACTTTGAAATGCAATAAATGCTCTTTAAATCAATAATTTTGGTGAAAATAATAAAGAAAGAGTGCATGTTACAAAGAAAACTGAATCAGCTTTAGAAGAAGACAGCGATGACCGATTTTATCCAAACCTTTAGTACAATCGATTCTGACTGAATGACTAAACCAATAAGGCTTGAAGCTCCTGCAGATAATGTAACCAATTTTTGCAAGAACTGCAACTAAAGCTTTATTCTATATATGATTTAATTGTAAAAATCTACATTATGTTTTTAATCTTCATAATAAATTCAGATCAGTTTCATAGCTCACAACGTCTTTTATATTCTAGTCTAGGCCTCAAGATTCAAACAAGTGTTGTCTATTTTAGTTTCCAGGCAAAGGAAGTGTTTCCCACCCTTGTATCCTCATTCTGTTTTCTGTGTGTAACTTTCTTGTTATACCTCAGGCTCTACCAGGACCTCTGCCTTTTTACTTCTACACACAGAACTTGAGCACACCAGAAAGCACATAATAGGCATTCATTAAGTAAGGAATGAAGAGACAGTGACATTTAAAATCTTATTCTTATTAGCTTGGTAATCCCTTTAACCCTCCTAATACTTTTAATATTGTCTAATATAATATACATGTACACAATCCTGACTTTGTCTCATTTCAATAAAAATTATATTAGTGAATAATGGGCCTTTCCCTTTGGGGGATTTTATGGAATTCAGATGATTTTATAAGATATTTTGATATTGTTTATTACATAGATTAATGGAACTTGGAATTATAATTCCATTAAAGGCCTAGGGCTTAAGGTACATTCACTCCTGATTTTTAAATGCATCACAATTTTAGGTCCACTAAACCTGGAGGTTCTGAAAGATGTTAGGAACTCTGCATTTTAATAAGTCTGATTATCTGGATTGATTGAAAAGAAGATAATGTGTACCACACCCTTCTGCAAGGTGGCACAAGCCGAATCCATAATCTTGTCAAAATGGCTATGGAGTGATGAGAGATCTGACATTTATCCAGTGTACATAAACAAGGATAAGAAAATTATAGAATCACTCTTGAAAATCCTATCTAGGGCAAACATTTCGACTGTGGCTGCTCAGGGCTGAAACACTTCCAGTGAGCACAAAGTACTTGAACTCAGCTAACTGAACATTTCCTAATGCTTCCCATGAACCAAGGACTCCACCAGGTACACGTGAAACAATAAAAGATGAGATAGTGTATCTGTATAGTGGGCCCAGAGTCTTAGGATAAAATTGTGCATCAGAAGGTTTAGACAATTAAAGACCTGGACAAGTTGTGTCTATAAATGCTCTTTCCTCATTTTCATTGTCAAATCTCTTTAAACCTAATTTCTAGGATCACCTTTACCTAAGCTACCTCTAGTAAATAGCATACTTCAAATATTTCCTCTGGACTCCAGTGTGCACTTGCAGAATTATGGAGCTGTGAACTACCTAGAGGAGCCTGCCTAGAGGACAGCCTCTGTTTCTTATTCATTTGTTCCTGGCATCAGGCCTAGCACAAAGTGTAGAATTGTACAATGAATACATAAGTGGATACATGGATGAATAAATGAGTGAATAAATGAATTAAAGAAGGGTACTTTGTTAACATATATTTGCTTTTTAGTATAAAATATTTTAAACAGTTGGAGGATAAAAATGTGCTCCCACTCCTCAGACTAAAATATGCAAATATTTTCCACATCACCTTTAGATGTTTTTTAAAGGAGAAATAAATTATTACAGATGGAATGTCTGTACTAACTTTTCACCTCATTTCTCCTTCTCCATCCTCAAAGGCAAAAATCTTCTTGAAGTTGATGTTTAATCTTCTCTTCCATGTTTTTGATTTCAAATTTGAATGTATTGTTCCATAAATAGACTATAATGTTATTTTTATTTTATTAAACATAAATGTTAATACAGCTTAGGAATTTATTGCAACTTATTTTACTCTACAGTATGTTTTCAAAATGTATGCTAATGAATAAACACTATTCTAAGTGCTATGTAATTTATGAATAAAATACAAGGTATTCATTCTATTACTAATGGACATTTAGAAGAATTCAATCTGTTGCTACGATTAAAGATGCTGATTAGTCTTTTTGTGTTTCCTTGTGCAGAGTTCCAGAATGACTTTAGGAAACTATAGTTTCAGATTCATTCATTATATACTTCCTCAACTTTCCTATATTTCTACATTGTTCAACATATTATAAAAATTTGCATTCTCGTAAGGAAGGTAAGAGTTTTCCTTTTAATTTAAATTATCATCACACCTAACTTCTATTCCATTCATCCATTTTAATCCTTGGGGAAATTTTACACTTTTTAAAAATCACTTTAGATTTATACCTCCTTAATATCATGTTAGTACATCTCTCCTTCCTTAAGAGTCTCTCAAAATTGTCTTTGCTATTCCTGTCCCATACTCTTCAATACTAATTTCAGTTTCAACTTACCAAGGTATGAGAAATTCTATGGTGAATTGTATTAGAATTAAGTTGAATTTATTGATTAATTTGGGGACAATTGGTATCTTTATGATATTGACTCAAAATCCACTGACATGATTTATATATTTTGCAAATGTCTACAAAGATCTTGCAAATATTTGATACATTTGTAGATATCTTCATATTTCCTTAAATTGCAAATGGTATTTTTGATATTTTTTTTGTCTGCCTTAGCTACAGTTTTACTAGCTTCATAAAATTAACAGGGTAGCAGTTTCTGTTTTCTATTAACTAAAATAAAAGTTTAAATATCACAAAGATTTTCTTTTGGGAGCAACATACTCATAAGAACTTATTCAGTTCATTAAGAGATCACTGGGTCAGCTTTCATATTCTTAAGCAGTAATTATGATGTTCTTTTCTCTTGAGAGTCCCTTGGACTGCAAGGAGATCCAACCAGTCCATTCTGAAGGAGATCAACCCTGGGATTTCTTTGGAAGGAATGATGCTAAAACTGAAGCTCCAGTACTTTGGGCACCTTATGCGAAGAGTTGACTCATTGGAAAAGACCCTGATGCTGGGAGGGATTGGGGGCAGGAGGAGAAAGGGACGACCGAGGATGAGATGGCTGGATGGCATCACAGACTCAATGGACATGAGTCTGAGTGAACTCCGGGAGTTGGTGATGGACAGGGAGGCCTGACGTGCTGCGATTCATGGGGTCGCAAAGAGTCGGACACGACTGCGCGACTGAACTGAACTGTTTCTAAATTTGCTTGCATATTGAGTGCAGCACTTTCACAGCAACATCTTTTAGGATTTGATATAGCTTATCTGGAATTCTATCACCTTTGCTAACTTTGTTCCTAGTGATGCTTTCTAAGGCCCATTTGACTTTGCATTCCAGGATGTCTGGCTCTACATGAGTGATCACACCATTGCGGTTATCTGGGTCATGAAGATCTTTTTTCTATATCATGGGGTCGCAAAGAGTCGGACACGACTGCGCGACTGAACTGAACTGTTTCTAAATTTGCTTGCATATTGAGTGCAGCACTTTCACAGCAACATCTTTTAGGATTTGATATAGCTTATCTGGAATTCTATCACCTTTGCTAACTTTGTTCCTAGTGATGCTTTCTAAGGCCCATTTGACTTTGCATTCCAGGATGTCTGGCTCTACATGAGTGATCACACCATTGCGGTTATCTGGGTCATGAAGATCTTTTTTCTATAGTTCTTCTGTGTATTCTTGCCACCTCTTCTTAATATCTTCTACTTCTGTTAGGTCCATATCATTTCTGTCCTTTGTTGTGCCCATCTTTGCATGAAATGTTCCCTTAGTATCTCTAATTTTCTTGAAGAGATCTCTAGTCTTTCCCATTCTATTATTTTCCATCATGCAAAATGCCAGGCTGGATGAAGCACAAGCTGGAATTAAGATTGCTGGGAGAAATATCAATAACCTCAATATGTAGATGACACCACCCTTATGGCAGAAAGTGAAGAACTAGAGTCTCTTGATGAAAGTGAAAGAGGAGAGTGAAAAAGTTGGCTTAAACCTCAACATTCAGAAAACTAAGATCATGGCATCTGGTCCCATCATTTCATGGCAAACAGATGGGGAAACAATGGAAACAGTGACAGACTTTATTTTCTGGGGCTTTAAAATCACTGCAGATGGTGACTGCAGCCATCAAAGTAAAAGACGGTTGCTCCTTGGAAGAAAACCTGTGACCAACCTTGACAGCATATTAAAAAGAGACATTACTTTGCCAGCAGAGGTCCATCTAGTCAAAGCCATGTATTTTCCAGTAGTCATGTATGGATGTGACTATAATGAAAGCTGAGTGCCAAAGAATTGATGCTTTTGAGCTGTGGTGTTGGAGAAGACTCTTAAGAGTCCCTTGGGATGCAAGGAGATCCAACCAATCCATCCTAAAGGAAATCAGTCCTGAATATTCACTGGAAGGACTGATGCTGAAGCTGAAACTCCAATACTTTGGCCACCTTATGCGAAGAACTAACTCATTGGAGAAGACCCTGATGTTGGGAAAGATCAAAGGAAGGAGAAGGGGATGACAGAGAATGAAATGGTTAGATGGCATCACCAACTCAATGAACATGAGTCTGAGCGGGCTCTAGGAGTTAGTGATGGACAGGGAAGTGTGGCATGCTGCAGTCCATGGGTTGCAAAGAGTCAGACAGGACTGAGCAACTGAACTGAACTGATGATGTTCTTTATATTTTTATGAAAGCTAAGAAATTCAACTGAGTTTAAAATGTATTGCTTATGACTTTTAAATTCTCTTTTAAATATACTTACATTTTTTTATATTATTGACTTTTCTTATTTTTTTCTTAGACCTGTCCAATTTTTCTAGAAATAAGAAATATTAGATTTTCTTGACTTTTTCATTTTATATTACTTTATTTAATATTTCTGTAACTAATTTGTTTCATTTATCAAGATTTGTCATTTCACCAACTTCTTATTTACTTTTTCTCTTTATTTGTCAGGGAAATTTACTACCCAACATTTTGCTTTTGAAAAAACCTTATAGCAGGGGGTGCATATTCAACAGATAATGAGAGAAGGAAGGGATGGAAGAAGCAGCTCTTGTACCAGAATTTAGTATGACTTCTTTGAAAAAGAACAGATCCTGTCTTTAAGATTTCTGACCAAGGAAAATTAAGCCATTCCCACGCATGGAAATCCACAGGATACATGCTGCAGCAAATGTACACCCCTCCTCCACCATCTTAGAAACCACAGCCTGGAGGCCCACAATTCCCACACCTGGGGGCACTGTTCTGCAAGCCGCTGCCCTTCCCAGAGGCCATTTGCTTCTTTCTTTCAAAGCCAGCCTGGATACCAGGAAATTGACTTTTCACCTCAACCTTCTATGCTACTGAATTGTCCATCTATTCCAAGGCTGGTCCTGAGAGCCTGGATGGCTGTCTCTGAAGTCATTTTCCATATGGTGTCATCTGCTTTTTCGAGGATCCTGGGAATATCTGCACTTTTTACTATAATTTAAAATCAGCATGGAGATTTAGGGGCAAGGTGACTCCTCCATAGCCTTTTTTTTTTTTTCCCTTGGCCACACTGTGGCTTCTGGGCTCTTAGTTCTTGACCAGGGACCCAACCCATGATCCCTGCACTGGAAGCACTGAGTCGTAACCTCTTCATAGTCAAGGAAGTTCCCACAGCCTTTTTTGAGCTTCAGGACATCTCTGGAATGATGGCTAGCCTGCCTGTTAACCTAACCCAGGGCTTTCCAGGTGGCTCAGTGGTAAAGAACCTGCCTGCTAGTTCAGGAGACAGGTTTGATTCCTGGATCGGGAAGATCCCCTGGAGGAGGAAATGGCAACCTACGCCAGTATTCTTGCCTGGAGAATTCCATGGACAGAGGACCCTTGCGGGCTACAGTCCATGGGGTCTCAGAGTCTGACAGGACTGAGAGTGACTAACACACACACACTAATTGGAAGGCATAGGCTTTAGTTATTTTCAGTGATTTTCCTTAAGTTTTGAAGATATAAATTGATCTCAACTTTTGTAATAAATTTAAGGAAGTCTGTTTCTATCACACTATCAAATATGTGAGGCATTTGCATGTTTAAATACATACTTAACACATCGTCTTCTGCTATCATTATTGTGATAGAAAACTTGTTTTCATCGTAGCCATTAAAAATCCCTATTACTTTGATGTATATCTGATAGTTGACTTTTCTAGCATATCATCAACATCTGTGGTTGCTGGTTTCTCCCACAACTTACTTCTGCATTTATTTTTCTCATCAATGTATATTTACATATTTTTTTAAAGTTGTATACAGTTCACAGGGTTGCAACGAGTCAGGACACAATCGAGCAACTGAGCACACAAGCAAGGGACGGTTGGGCCTGCGTCGGCAGGCTAGGGGCTCGCCGTGCCCAGAGGACAAAAGAACAAGACAAGCTCTGCTTGAAGGGCATCAAAACACAAGAACAGAAGACACCAGACCATTCTGCCATGTTGCAGTTGCTGCAGAATTTCTGAACCCTCCTAGACAGCTTCGTTTATCCCTTTTTGTCTCATATGAAGAAAGGTATTTACACTGTTCTTCTCTTCCCAGGTATAAAGAAAGTATACGTACCTCATCCAATCAGCAAATGACTTGCAAAATGTCTGCCCTGCTCCATTGTTTCCCGGCTATAAAAACAGGAAGATGTCCCATGTTCGTGGTCGGCTCTCGCTTGAGCCTTCCGCTGTTCTAACAGCATCTCCTGCTCTAATAAACTCTCTTCTCTTTCCTTCTGTCTCTTGTCCGGAAATTTTTTTTCCAGTCCCTGCACAGACCACGACAGGGCTGACCGGGTGGTTGGGAGCGCAGCGAGGCACAGTGCGGCGCCTGCGGCGCGAAAGAGAATCCAAGGTCAGTGCAACCCTGAGACCACGCGGCACCTGCATCACATGACCTTCGTGGATCTCGCGAGAATGTGCGAGCTCAGGCATTCTCCCTGCGACACTTCAGTGAGGAACTTGGGTGGTGAAGTCCCTTAGTCTTGGTATATAGGAAAATGTATTTATTTTCTTTTCACTCCTCTTTGGCAGGTTACAGAATTCTAAGTTGAATTCTATCTTCAGCATTTTGCATATTATTCTGTGCTTCGTCACCGTCTTAGAAATTTTCTCACCTGGCTTTTTTTTTTTTTTTTTTAATTCCCTCTCCTCGTCTGTTACTCCTTGTGTTGGATAGCAAACTCCATCATCTTGCAGGAAGCCACAGAGAATGAAAAAAACAGGAGGTATTGGAAAACAGATGAAGGTAGGCAAGGTGCTGATGGCCCTGCAGTTCATCAATTTATAGTGTCGAGAGAGGGGAGCGGAGAAAGACAGTTGCTTCACATTTGGGCATTTTCAGGCTGGTGTGGCTGAAGGATGAGTCAAGTTTGTGAGCGGAATATTCTGCCTGTAAAGGGTTAAAAGACCTGATTCTGATTCAGGAGAGATAAAAGTGAACTCAGAAAAGGAGTGATTTTACAGATTTATGTACTGTACTTCTGTTACCGAACCAAGCTTGGGTCCCTTTGCCTGTGGGCAATAATGCCAATCTACCAACACTAGGTTCTGGTGAAGGAAAGTGCAGTGTTTATCTGCTGGGTGCCAGACAAGCAAGGGGTCTAGGTAGCTAGTGCTTAAAGGCCTTTCCTGCCAGGCTTTCAAGGAAAGGTTTTTAAAGACAGGGTAAGAGAGGGGTGTTGTGGGCTGTGTGATTGACTCATGGGCTTTTTTCTGGTGAATGATGAGGTAACCTGGAGTCAACATCATCCATCTTCTGTTTCCAAGCCATCTGGAGTCCATGTGCTTGTGAACAGCACAGAAATACCTGCAAAATAGCTCAGAGGATATGGCTCAGAATATTATCTATAGCCCTTGAGGAGGAACTAAATGTCTTTGACCTTTTTAATGGCTAAACTATTATTACTTTGTCTTGTTTGACTGTTTTCCTTTCTTTCTGCACTTTCTCAGTTCTCTGATTAAATTTAGTCTTTGGAATTCCTGGAAGTCTAGGAGGCTAAAGTTTCTCTACAGGTTGTGGGGAGTTGGGGCTCTCTTACAGGAAGGTCCCATTGGGCCCTTCTTGGTTACTCTTATAGCATCTTCTGGTTGACTCCACATTAAGCAAATCCAGTGCAGAGAAAATTTAAATTCCTTCAATTATCTGGAAACTTTAATTTTCATCTTTAGCCTTGGTTCAGCACTTTTCCCCCCATGGAGACGACTCACTGCAGGGATGACCTGATCATTCTCGATGGACTGTCTGTGATCCCCACCCACTGGATCCAGTTGGAAACAGACATTTTGACTTATTCCCTCAAAGAGTCTTGATGCCACTTATCCCAATGTGAAATAGGTGTGACTAGATTGGGGGAAGACAGATGGTCATGTTCACCATAGTAAAAACTAGGATTTGATTATTAGGTAAATATATTCATATTTTTAAAAGCAAAAACATATAAAACTCAAAAAGAAAGTTTTTATTTCTTATTTCTTCAGCTCTGGCTCTGATATATCCAGTATCTTAGTAATTCTTAATATATCTTGGTAATTCACTCACTGTGTGGTCCTATCAATCTCTCAGTTGATTCTCTCCTTTCTACACATACCCTAGTCTCTAATCTTTGCATCTTAGTAAGAAAGAGACAGGTTCACTCATATTCTTTTGCATTGGAAACTCCAGACCCTACCACCAAATAGTTAAAGCCCTCAGTTTACCAAGGATGCCCCCCAAATTTTGCTGTTACAGACTTACAGATTGTATTGTTATTCAGTCCCTAAGTCTGTCTGACTCTTTGCAACTCCATGGACTGCAGCATGCCAGGCTACCCCATCCTTCACCATCTCCCGGAGTTTGCTCAAACTCCTGTCCACTGAGTCTATAATACCCTCCAACCATCTAATCCTGTCATCCCCTTATCCTCCTGCCTTCAATCTTTCCCAGCATCAGGGTCTTTTCCAGTGGGTTGGCTCTTCACATCAGGTGGCCAAAGTATTAGATTTCAACTTTAGCATCAGTCTTTTCAATGATATTCAGGGTTGATTTCCTTTAGATTGACTGGTTTGTTCAGGTAGCCCTAAATAGTGTCCAACTGAGGCTTCTTCCTCCAGATTCTCTACTTGCCAGAGCCGAGAGAAACATATAGAGTTACACTGAAGTAGTTATTAATTTGTCTACCAGAATTATACCAAATTTTATAATATTAATAAAAATGTAATTGAGTCCCTTTACATCTGTTTATAGATAAAACAAACAAACTTACACTACCCTGAGAGACTACAGTGACATGAAATCAATATATTTTACACCAAAGTTCTGATTAATGAATAACTATGAGAAAGAAAAATCATATCTGAAACATAATTCAAACCATGGGATCAATTTGCACAGAAACTGAATTACAATGAATTTATGGAGAGAAAACAGTGAGATATACTTTTATTACAGTCATTAATGTCAAATAATTATGCAGAATAAAAATGTACTCTTTTATACCATTGGCCTTACAGAAATTTAACTTTTTGATGCATCTGTAATGAGAACACAGAAATAACCATTGACTTCCATGTTTGCTTTGGGCCAGGTGAAGGAATTCAGATTCTATCCATTAATGACTATGACTTTGTAAATATCTAAACTTTTCCAAATCTCATGTTTTTCTGTAAAATGTGAACTAATATATAATTTCTAAGGCTACTAGGGATATGCAGGAAAACAGTGTTTGTGAGGATGTTTCTACAAATATAGAAGAAGTACTTAATCAATTCTAGTTCTTAAATTCTATGTTGTCTTTAAAAAGAGTAGCTCATAAATGTAATTTGCAAATATGAAGACAAAAAAGTTAAAACAAAACTAGAAATTGCATATTTAAAGAAAATAGTAACGAAGATCAGGATTTATTTTCCCCTGAGACTTTTTGTTTTTGTTTTCCCTCTCCCCAGATTTTTACTGTTCTCATACAACTGCTTTTGGCTCTAAACTAACACCTTTCAAATGATGTAAAACAGTGTGATGTGGAAATTACTAGAAAGCAAAAGGAATCAAGCACAGGGAACAATCTTTATTCCTTTGAGAGAAGCAATTGTATAACTACAGATGGAAATTATAAAAAGTCTTATTTACCAAGGCGTTTCCCCTGTTCTTTCAATTTTGAAAATGAAATCACTGTAAAGAGAGCTCTCAGACTCTACATATTTCAAATGACCCAGTCTCTCATCCTTCATCTACTTGCCCAGACATAATGCATTTTCCACTGTTTCTAATTCCATTAATGAGGAAAGAGACATGCAAATAAATTCCTGTTATAAAAATAATAATGCTATTCAGCAAACATAGGGGTGGAAGACAAAATATGATTAAAAACAAACCGTTTTCAGAAGATTCGAAGGACCTCATCTGTAAAGTGAGTCACCAATAACAATAACAGTTTTATTCTCTGATGAGAATTAACTAAAATTAAAAGCAGACATATATCATATGGAACTAATTTGTTATATTGTGTAAATTGCTTCTCATTTTAAGTTATATGATTTTATATAGTCCAGAGTTAGATGACTCCAAGCAATCATGAAGTTTAATTCTTCCTGAGATAATAAGATACTGATCCCCATATTAATTGCTCAGAAAGGTTTTGGGAACAGCTTACATTATAATATCTCCACAGCTAGTAAGTGACAGAGATAGTAAGAACTGTTGGGTCAGAACTCAGATTCTACATCCAGATTGCCTTTGTTTAATCTGTGTGACTGTGGGCAAATCATTTACATTTCCATGCCTCAGCTTCCTCATCTGTATAATGGAGAATAAAAATGATAAAATACCATGTAAGAGGATTTTCATAAGGATTGGATAAGTTATGTGTATAAATAACATAGAATAATGTCTGACACAAATAACCACTTAACATTAGCTGTGGTTGTTTCTAGGCCTTGATGGGCTCATACCTTAAGATCTACAGTTTATACTTTGCACCTGGCTATTCCAGACCAGCAGATTATTCCATATGCATACTGGCTATATGTCTCCCAGAACAGGTAAGAATGGTCATGGGTGCATATGACTACCCACCCTCACCCCCTGAACTGTGCCCAGACTGCGCTTCTGGGCCCTTGGGAAGGAAGTTTCCTTCACTCAACAGCTGGTTACTATCCATATTCCTCTTTTCACACTATTAAGTTGTAACTTTCATAGACAAAGAGGAATTTTATAATCTATGTCGTTTTTTTTTTAATTTTTATTTTTTAGTTTGTTTTGCTTTACAATACTGTATTCGTTTTGCTATACATTGACATGAATCCACGAGTGTACATGAAGTCCCAATCCC
>SJXQ01004937.1:76357-123440 GCA_006408695.1 Aepyceros melampus | reverse complement strand
ATGTTTGCCATGAAGTGATAGGACCAGATGCCATGATCTTAGATTTTTTAGTACTGAGTTTTAAGCTAGCTTTTCTTCAATATTCCTCAATCCTTAGGGGAACAGGGACTGGACAAGAAAGAGAATAAAGTTTTGGATAGAAAAGTGAATCATAAATTCAGCAGGGAACATCAGTTTTAGGGGGATTCAGTCTTGGTCCATCAACGCTTTCCACATTCAGGTTTCTTTACCATTACTGATTGCAGTGGTTCAAATAATGGCCCCCCAGAGGTGACAGGTCTTAACCTTGGAACCTGTCAATACTACCTTATTTGGAAGAAGAGGCTTAACAGTTGTGATTAAGTTAAGGAGCTTGAGATAAAGATACATCATCTTAGATAATTCTGGTGGGCCCTTAGATAATTCTGGTGGGTGATTTCCAGGGGCTGGGGGAAGAGGCAGTGGGGAGTTACTGTTTAGGGGGTACGGTGTTTCATTCTGAGAAAATGAAAAGGTTCTGACGATAGATGGTGGTGATGGTGGAACAACACAGTGAATGTACCGAATGCCACTAACTATACACTTCAAAACAGTTAAGATGGTAAATTTTATGCTATGTGTATTTAACCACTCACACACCCAAAGAGACAGGGGTAGAGATTACAGTGATGTAGCCACAAGCAAGGAATGCTGGCAGCCACTGGAAGCTGGAAGAGGCAAGGAAGGACCTTCCCCTCAAACCTCAAGAGTGTGGCCCGTTGACACCTTGATTTCAGGCCAGGAAAACTGATTTTGAACTTCTGCCTTCCAGAACAGTGAGAGAGTAGATTCGTTGTTTTAAACAATTTCGTTTCCTGCACTGCTGCACATGGGCTCTCTCTGGCTGCGCTCATCGGGTGGGCGCCTCTCTTGCGTTGCTTGGCGTGGCCTTCTCTCGTAGAGGCTCACGGGCCCTGGGGCGCAGTCTCTGCGGTGGTGGCGCACAGGCTCAGCTGCCCTGTGGCGTGTGGAATCTCAGACCAGGGATCGAACTCTCAGGCACTGGACCACCGGGGAAGTCCAATTTCTGGTTTGTGGTAATTTACCACTGAGTTTGTGGTAATTTCAGACTGAGGAATCTAATACTTAAACCAGTCAACAACCTGATTCCCACACCTGTGCTTATAACCAGGAAAAGGTAAAGGAGAGAAAAATCATGATAGCCCCCTCACTCCCTCACTTTCACCCTTTCATTGTCAGCAGGCCTCCTCACATCTCATTTGCACCTCATAGATACATAAGACAGTCTTTGTCTGACTGTCCTTTGTCTCTCTTCAAATGGGAGTCACAGATGCCTGTGAGCTGTCCATGGTCTGCTGCTGGTGATGGCTGAGCTGAGATTCAGGGTAGACACATGGGTCCCCTCCCCAGACAACCTCCCAAACTCACGGCCTCCCCACCTAGGCTGTCGACTTTACTGTGGGACAAGAGTTCGGGAGCCGACCAGCCGACCATGCGGTCCTCACTGAGTGGCACAGTTTGGCCCGTGAGAGATGGAGGGGCCTACTGGGGAGGACCTTCCTGGCTGGCAGGAGCAGGTTGGACTCTTGCGAGACCTGCATAGATGAGCAGTGAGAAGGGAGGCAGGAAGAGATGGGACAATTCTCATTTAATAATGAGGGCTTCCCAGGTGGCTCAGTGGTAAAGAAGCTGCCTTTTTTGCAGGGTTCTCTGGAGACTCTGGTTCGATCCCTGGGTTGGGAAGATCTCGTGGAGAAGGAAATGGCAACCCACTCCAGTTTCTTGCTTGGGAAATCCCATGGACAGAGAAACTTGGTGGGTTACAAGTCCAAGGATTCACAAAAAGAGTCAGACATGACTTAGTGATGAAATAATGAAAACAACAACCCTCCAAATCTTGGGTCTCTCCTTGTCCATCTGTAGATACTAGCTTAGCACTCTGAGTCATTTGAATATTTTTCTCCAACAGTCAGGCTTAGCTGCGAGCCTGTGAGCACCTGGCTTTTCAGACTTGAGACCCCAGTCTGACCAGGTTGTGACCCTGTGTGGATTCAGGTGGGTTCTGCTTCGTGCTCTCACATCTGCCTTTCTTCATCAGCCTCATCTTCCCCATGTCAGGTTGGTTGGCCTGCTTTTTTCTCTGAGGTTCTAGTAACAAGGTCCTTTTAAAAGACGAGACCCTGGTTTTTGTTGGCAACAGGGAGGGCAGGAGAGAGGTGAGTAGGATTCTCACCAATGAGCAGTGACTCAGCAGCTCTGGCCAGCTGCGAAGGTAGATGGTGTGTCATACTTTCTTCCTCTGGAAGCATCTTTTCAGGGGAAATAAAAAAAAAGTTGTACCACAAGACTTTTTAAAAGGTGTCCTATGTGATGATTTAATATGTTTATACAGTGTGAAATGATTACCACTGTCAAGTTAACTAACCTCACGTAGTTACCTTTTTTTTTCTTTCTTTCTTTTTTTTTTTTTTTTGTGATGAGAACACTAAGGTCTCTTAGCAACTTCCAGTAAAATACTATAATCACCATACTGTGCTTTCAATTTCCAGAATTTATTCATCTTAGAACTTATATCCTTTGACCAAAGTCTCCACCATTTCCTCCACCCCTGGCCCCTAGCAACTACCATTCTACTTTTTGGTTCTATGAGTTTCCTTTTTTAAGAGTGTAGGTAAGATCATTCTGGAGAAGGCAATGGCACCCCATTCCAGTACTCTTGCTTGGAAAATCCCATGGATGGAGGAGCCTGGTGGGCTGCTGTCCATGGGGTCACAAAGAGTCGGACACGACTGAGCAACTTTACTTTGACTTTTCACTTTCATGCATTGGAGAAGGAAATGGCAGCCCACTCCAGTGTTCTTGCCTGGAGAATCCCAGGGACAGGGGAGCCTGGTGGGCTGCTTTTCTTTTTTTTTTTTTTTTGTGATGAGAACACTAAGGTCTCTTAGCAACTTCCAGTAAAATACTATAATCACCATACTGTGCTTTCAATTTCCAGAATTTATTCATCTTAGAACTTATATCCTTTGACCAAAGTCTCCACCATTTCCTCCACCCCTGGCCCCTAGCAACTACCATTCTACTTTTTGGTTCTATGAGTTTCCTTTTTTAAGAGTGTAGGTAAGATCATTCTGGAGAAGGCAATGGCACCCCATTCCAGTACTCTTGCTTGGAAAATCCCATGGATGGAGGAGCCTGGTGGGCTGCTGTCCATGGGGTCACAAAGAGTCGGACACGACTGAGCAACTTTACTTTGACTTTTCACTTTCATGCATTGGAGAAGGAAATGGCAGCCCACTCCAGTGTTCTTGCCTGGAGAATCCCAGGGACAGGGGAGCCTGGTGGGCTGCCGTCCATGGGGTTGCACAGAGTCGGACACAACTGAAGCGATTTAGCAGCAGCAACAGCAAGATCATTCAGCAATTGTTTTTCCATGCCTGACATTTCATTTAGCACAATGCCATTAAGGTCCATTCATGGTGTCACAAATGGCAAGGTTTCCTTCTTTTTGTATGGCTGAATAACATCCCAGTGTGTAATACATATCACACCTTCTTCTGTCTTTTCACCTTGCTTATAGTTTCCTTGCTTATAGTTTTCCTGTGCAAAAGCTTTTAAGTTTAATTAGGTCCCATTTGTTTATTTTTGCTTTTATTTCTAATACTCTGGGAGGTGGGTCATAGAGGATCCTGCTGTGATTTATGTTGGAGAGTGTTTTGCTTATATTTTCCTCTAGGAGTTTTATAGTATCTGGCCTTAGGTTTAGATGTTTCATCCATTTTGAGTTGATTTTTGTGTATGGTGTTAGAAAGTGTTCTAGTTTCATTCTTTTACAAGTGGTTGACCAGTTTTCCCAGCACTGCTTGTTAGAGATTGTCCTTTCTCCATTGTCCATTCTTAACTCCTCTTTCAGAGATCAGGCATCCGCAGGTGCGTGGGTTCGTTTCCGGGCTTTCTTTTTGTTCCATCGATCTGTGTTTCTGTCTTTGTGTCGCACCTTCTTTATTCTTCCATCAGGATGTTTAGGTTGTTTCCATGTCTTGGTTGTTGCAAATAATGCTGCCATGAACACAGGAGTACAGATATCTTTTTGACACAGTGTTTTTATTTCATTTGGATATATTCCCAGAAATGGGATTACTGGTTTATATGGTAGTTCTAGTTTTAATTTTTTGAGAAACCTCCATACTGTTTTCTTGGGCTTAATTTGTTCTTTTCGAGACCAACATGGAAGAGAAATTGCAAAAGGACCTCAGTAAGCCTGGGGATAGCCATAGTGGGGATTGCTTGCTGATGACATGCTTTTAATTTATTTTTTATTTTCAGTCCCAGTTGGTGACTTCTTACACACTGTAGACAAATCCTCTCCCTCCCCCACCATGCTTGCCTTCTCCTGGTACCTCCCTCACTCCCCTCTTACCTGACTCATTCCTTCTGTTTCAGGACCCTGCCCAAACCAGACCTTCCCGCAACCTCAACTCATTCCCGGGTCAAAATCCTTGCTAGATGTTTGGAGCATTAGTGCTTCTCTTGCAAAGCACGCATCACTGTGCTAATTTTAGAAGTATATGTCTCATCTTTGCTGACAGTGTTTCCACTCCTGGGCTGGAAGCCCTGTGAGAAGGGCAGGAACCCTGTGAGTCTCATTCATAGCTATAACCCCAGTGTCATCACACATGACCTGGCACACAGAAGCTGCTCTTTTGTTGCAAGAATGAATGAATGAATAAATGAATGATGCATTCTCTGTCTCTCCCTGGGTGCTACCCGTGCCTTACCCTCCCTGGCCACCTGTGTTCTGCTGCCCTGCTGCTGCTGCTGCTAAGTCGCTTCAGTCGTGTCCAACTCTGTGCGACCCCATAGATGGGGGCCCATTGTCTCTGGGATTCTCCAGGCAAGAACACTGGAGTGGGTTGCCATTTCCTTCTCCGATGCATGAAAGTGAAAAGTGAAAGTGAAGTCACTCAGTCGTGCCTGACTCTTAGCGACCCCATGGACTGCAGCCTACCAGGCTCCTCTGTCCATGGGTCCATGGGATTTCCAGGCAAGAGTACTGGAGGGGTGCTGCCCTAGAAAGGGTCAAAGAACAGCTGTGTGCCCCGCTGCAGTCCATTAGCACTTCTGAGCCTTCCTCCCACTCACGTTTTAAGTTTTTTCATTTCCACAGACTTCACTTTTAGAACTGGGCATGGGCTGGCTGCCTGCTGCTGGAGGTTCAATGCTGGACTTTTCCTGGGGGTGGGTTCACTTCCAGATTAGACTGGAAGTTCCCTGAGGGCAAGGACTCTGCTTGGCACAGAGCCAAGTGAAAACAAGCTTTGCTCAATGCGGGAGCCGATAGACATGGATTGAAGGTGAGCAGCTCCACGCTGTGGCTGATGGCTGAGCTCTAAGTAACGGGAGGCATCCACGGTGAAGAGCCCCTGCTCCCAAGATCCCCAGATGGGGCACTTCTTTTTCCTGTGGACAGGTATTATTCTTTTCAGTTTATTTATTTCTTTAGTTGGGGGATAATTGCTTTACAATGTTGTGTTGGTTTCTGCCATACATCAACACCAACAAAAATCAGACAAGGTACACACGTGGTGGACAGGTATTATGATGGGCCTTGGACATAGCCTCACAGAGTTTATCGTTCTGGGGAATGGACAAGGACGTGGGGACGAACAGGCACTGGATGGACAGGAGGGGAGTGGCCCTCGGAGGCAGTGAGGTGCAAAGGAATGGGCTGGTTGACTTTAAGCAGTGGTTGGATGTCTGGTGGGCAGGGAGGGCCCGAGGCGTCATAGCACCCTGGCAGGGTTTGGGTGGACCTTCCCCACTCTAAGCATCTCATCACCAGCAAGGCTCCCCTCGCTAGAGGGCCTGCCTGGGGTTTCCCAGCACCAGCCCCTGAGAGCTTCCCAGCCCTCCTCTGAACGAGGCCTGCCGTGGCCTGGGCTGCATGGTCGCCTCCGGCACTGGCTCACCATGTGCCCTTGGGTGAGCCACGCCTCTCCTCACTGCCCTCTCTCTTCTGACTTCCAGATTAGACCTGTGTTTCCAGGTGGACAGGCTGAGCCCAGAGAGGGCCAGGGTTTGGTGAGCTCCTTGGGAGGGATTCTCTAGCATCTTCCCTTCCTGCCTTGGAAAGGTCCCAAATAACATTGCTGGGTGAGAGCAGGGCAAGGAAATAGCTCCCGGGGGTTCCCCTTTCCTAGTCTCGGTGTCTCCTTCCTTAAGTTGGGTTAGCCGTGCGCGAGGGGCTGCAAGCTGTAGGGGGAGGGGCAGAAAGGTGGATGTGTGAGCGATCACCCCTTTGGCTAAGATACTGTCACCACGCTGACTTTTCTTCAGCAACATCCAGCAACTTCTGATTTTCCCCAGAATGTTCTCCATGGAGACCAAGAACTTGGATGATTCCTGGGACAGTCCTGCATGCCTTTCACACATGGAGAAGCCAGGTCTGCAGGGAACACAAGACCGGTCCATGGGCAGGTGATCTGCAGCTTCTAGGTCCCCAGCCCCAGGCAGCCTGGCTCCTCAGTAGAGGCGCTGGAGCCCTGGCCTGGGTGTGGCCCCACAGCAGGTCAGGCGAGGCTGCTGGGTGCCCAGCGATGGGAGCACAGCGGGGTTTTGTGCTCCGTGGGCACCACCCCCTGGCTGGCCCCACCCCACTCTCTGGAGAGCCTTTACCTACCTGCCCAACTCCTGCCAACAGCTCTGCCAGCTCCTCCTCATTCTGTACTCAGAGTTGCTCCCTGCCCAGCGCTGGGGCCCCTGCATGACAGTCCTGCTGCCAGACTCCACGGGTCCCCTCCTCTGGGCTGATGATTAACCTGGACGCCGTATAAGGAACCAACAGCCCGGGCAGGAGGGACACGTTGCAGCTGCCACTATGGACAGTAGCACCTGGAGCCCTCCGGCCACGGCCACCGCCGAGCCCCTCAAGGCCTACGAGCGCATTCGCAATGCAGCTGACATCTCTGTTATCGTCATCTACTTCGTGGTGGTGATGGCTGTCGGGCTGTGGGTAGGTGAGGGGTCCTGAAACACGGTTTGAGGGTGCAAGGGCCAAGGGGAGGGAGGGAGAAGGGGGCCCATGAGAAGCCACAGTCTTGGGGAAGCCTGAGGAGGGGAAGGTGGGCTGAGGGTGTGTGGAGCCAGGTGGACGTGACTTGGAAACGTCTGAGAGGAGTTCAGGGGGCACCATGTGAGGTGAGGGGCAAGCAAGCGTGAGCAGAAGTGAGGGGATGCTGGTCAGTGTCCAGGGAGGCTCCTGCATCCCAGCCCAGGGGGCAGAGGAGAGTGAGAGATTGGAGAGGCTGCGGGCTTGAGAGGCAGCAGAGGACCAGCTTGAAGCTGCAGGGAGGGTCCCAGGGCTGAGCAGGGAGCCCCAGGGAGGTGACTACCTCCTGCCTTTAGCCAGATTGGAGAAAAACAGGTGGGTTGGGAAGGACACTGCACCTGCCAGCTGCAGATGCTCTGGGGCGGCCCCTCCTGGGAGAGGCCCTGTGCCCCGTGCAGGGCTGGAGTGAGAGCGAGCTGGGAAAGCTGGGCCCAGGGAGAGGAGAAGGAGGAAGGCCGCAGCGTGGCCTGGGCTGGGCTGGCGAGAGGGAAGCGACTGGGTTCCCGCTCGGGACTCTGGGGACACACCAAACCAGAGAAACTTGTTCTTAGCAGTCCTGAACTTGGAAATTTCACTTGGGACAGACTCTGGCACACCCAGCAACTGGAAGACAGGTGTTTTAAGTGTGAACATCTTCCAATCCCTCTCAAAGGCCTTCATGGGGGGTGGGGGTGGCGTGGCAGGCCAGGAAGCCAAGGTGCTAGCAGCTGATTGAAGTCTTTTGACTTAGAGGAGAGGAGGGTGGACATTAACCCCTTCATGGTCATAGAGTGTTTTTTTTTTTTTTTTTTTTTAACAGAAAAAGGGAAGTATTGAGTTTTAAAAAGAAAAGTGTAATTTAAAAAGAAATCAGATGTGACTGAAGGCCTTAAGTGTCACAAGGAGTCTATGTGATTGATTTTTGCCAGTAGCCTCAGCTTCCTAAACTCTGTGGAAAGTCCAGCCAGGGGCCAAGGTTCTCAGGTTTAGCACTGGCTTCTACATCTTCCAGTGTTCTTCAGTGTTGGTAACTCTGCCCAGTCTCAGTTTATTCAGCTGTGTAATGGGTACAGTCTTACCATTTCTTATGACTCCTCATAAATGGCTGTGAGGGTCTGGGAGATGCATCTGAAAGCTCATTATGGATTCTGGGAATCTTTTAAAAATATAATTGGGTTGACCAAGAAGTTCATTTGTGTTTGTCCAACATCTTACAGGAAAACCCAAACAAACTTTTTGGCTAACCCAATACTATCATTTGCTCTCCAGGGTATGAGTTGGACCCTGAATGGTTTTTGTTCTTTTAAGTAAAATGGGCAAAAGTGGTCAGATGGGTAGGACATCTCACAAAAAGCCACAAGGAGGGCGGGAATGCTAATCCTCATTTTACAGAATAAGAAATTGAAGTTCTGTGTGACTGTGTTGCCTAATGTTGTGGTTCGTGGAGTTCAGGTCACTGACTCTCAGTTTTCCATGGCACTGTGTGCTCCTCCACCCTGCCTGCCTTCATCCTCACCCCAGCTCCTGTTAGTAAGTGCTGCAAGTGAGCTGGGAATCCATTGTTTGCTAGCTGTACCTCCTGTCTCCCTGACAATTGTCAATGAGCTCAACTCCCCTAACCAATCTCATTTTAGCCCTGCCACTCCTGATGGTTATGGTGTTTACACTTCTCCAATGTCTGTAAATTCTTATTACTCGTCTTGTTAAATGCTGCCTGTTAGTGTTTGTCTACAGTTAGTCTTTCGCTATCAGCCAGTGCCTCCACCCCCCTGATCATTTAACATGCTGGCTTTCTTCTAATTTAAGTTTCTTTTTTCCAATGGAGTGTCAAGAGTGGTTTGGCTCGGGGATGGATATCCTGACTCCTGTGTGATCTCCAGGCCGCAGAAACAGCGATCCAGGCCCACTGTGCTTCCCCAACTTAGAAAAGGCACCCAGGCCAACATCCCTTTGTCCATCCCTGTCACTGCCAATATTTCTTTCTTTCTTTATTTTTTAATCCTTTTAATCATTGGAAAATGCTGTCCCATTTCTTATTTCTTAGGGTATATTTCCATGTGTCTTTCACCACTTCCTATGGGGAATTTTGTATCCTTTTCAGCTGACTATTCCTTCTGGAAGACAAGATATCCTGAAACCCTTTGGGCTTGCACTGCTAAACTACAGCCCATGGACCAAATCTGGCCCACAGCCTATTTTTGTATGGCTTACAAGTTAAGATTAAAAAAAAAAAAAAAAAGCTTTTCAGGGGTTATAGAAAACCAAACCAAACAAAAAGAATATGTAGTGGAGATCATATATATCCCACAAGGCCTAAGCTCGTTACTCCCTGGCCCTTTTTCTTAGAGTGTCCAAGGCAGCTCCATGGTAAAGAATCTGCCTGCTGATGCAGGAGGTGCAGAAGGTGAGGGTTTGACCCCTGGGCTGGAAAATCCCATGGACCGAGGAGCCTGGTGGGCTACAGTCCATGGAGTTGCAAAGAGTTGGACACAACTGAGCACAAACTCACGTCATATGTCCTTTTTCTTAATGGAAAAAAACATACTGACCCCTGCTTTATGCAGCATTTGCATTAATAGCATCATTGGATTCCTGAGTCGTAGTGGGGGAGCCCAACCTTTCTATTTAGCGACGAGGAGCAGAGAGAGTGACTAGAAGCCACTCAGAGGAATCAGCCCCAGGGCTGGGACCAGAGCTCAGAACTTTCGATGCCAAAGGCAGTGCTCTTTCCAATGTGTCACCCTTCCCCCTCCCTAAGACTCTGTCCTTTCTGGGGACACCCTCTCCACGGTCCTTACCACCGCCTCCACTGCTGCTACAGTGTCCCTCACATGTTCTCAGAAAGCGGGGCCCTAACTTGATCATGTTCAACCCTCTTCATCCTATTCGCAAATCTCTTGTTTAAACCACTTGACAAAACCACCTCGACAAATTGTCAGCATGTGTGTGTACTCAGTTGCATCCAACTCTTTGCAACCCTATGGCCTCTAGCCCGCCAGGCTTCTCTGTCCGTGGGATTTTCCAGGCAAGAATACTGGAGTGGGTTGCCATTTCCTACTCCAGGGATCTTCCCAACCCAGGGATCAAACCTGCATCTCCTGCATTGGCAGACGAATTCTTTACCACTGAGCCACCTGGGAAGCCTCCAAATTGTCAGCGCTTGACTCCAAAACTTCTGGCAGAAACTTCCCCCAGGGGCACTATTTCTATCCCTGGATGACTCTGGTGGTAAGAAAGTTCTTCCTGGTACTGAGCTAAGACCTGATGTCCTAGAGTGTGGAATTGTTTCAGAAAGTAAAGTAGGTTGAAGAAAGTGCGAGTAAATGGGGAGACGGGGGGGTGTCCTCTCGGCTGGCAAGGGTACTCTGTTCTGGTTTTCTATTAAGTTTTTGACGCTTCCTCCTTAGGCCATGTTTTCCACTAACCGTGGGACTGTTGGAGGCTTCTTCCTGGCAGGTCGAAGTATGGTGTGGTGGCCGGTAAGTTTTCTCTGAAATACATATTTCCCTGAACTATGATATTCCCTACTTTCTTGTTGGCTCTGGGTGGTGGTGATTCTTTCTTCTCGCCTTTGATCCTGAAAAATGGATCACCTTCTCACCAGGTCACCAATTCACCTTAATCTGCAGTGGTAAGGGAACAAGCTTTAAAGAAATAATGCTTGGCATTTTTTTCAAGGGATAAATAGAGGAAAGACTTCACAAGGAGGACAGTGTGGAAGAGCGGAAAGAGCACCTAGCCCAAGGTGATCGTGGGCACGTCTGAGCTTCCATGTCAGTTTCTATAAGATGGCAGTGATGGTATTTACCTTCTAGGAGGATTATAGAAGTGGAGACCCTCTTATGGGGTAGAAACATAGTAAATAGTAGTTCTTTTTGCTTCACGTTCTACAGAGGAGAGAATTTCTCTGTCTACATCAGGAGCCCTAACACAGGGCCTGATACCCAGGAGGCTCTCAAAAAATACTTGAAGAGTAGCTGGAGGAGGGGCCCCTACTGTCCCCAGTCACAGTTCTCCTCATCTCTTGGTGGATTTTGTGTTTTGTATGTATGTGCGGTGTTTTCCCTGACCCTTGCACACAGGCAAAGAATCCCAATCACAGGACACATGCATCGGTGGAAGAGAAAGCGGGAGGGCCCTTCCATCCCATCACCTCAGGGCTCTGCTGGCTTATCAGGTCAGCCCAATGACCGGTTCTATCCAGAGTTCTCATCGAAACTACTGTTGACCAGATTGACCAAACTGTGCAATTCCTTGGGCCTAAGATAGAAGCAGGACTGGCTGGTGAAAGGGGGGTTAATGAAGCATCCATACAATGAGAAGAGAGCAACAGCTATGGAGGAAGAGCAGTGAGAAAGTAGAGACTGTCACTGTCATAACACACGGCACAGAAGGTAGGAGGGAGCCGTGACCTTCCTGCAGCTGCCCTCTGATCAGTTATTCGGAGATGGGAGTTTATAATTAGCATCTTGGGACTTGCCTGACGGTCTAGGGGTCAAGACTCCACGCTTCTACAAGCGGTTACAGGTTTGATCTCTGGTTGGGGAGTCAGGAGCCCATACACTACACTGCACCATCAAAATGTAAAGCAAGCGAGTAAGTAAACTGGTATCTTCACAGTTGCTAGCTTTATCCCTGAAGTCATTTCTCCTTATCTTTAGGGTGGCCAAGAACACTGGGCAGCTGCTGACTTCTGTGGGGGCCCCTCGTGGTGGTCTCTCATGACGCATTTTATCTTCTCATGGTTTGGCCTTTGATGCTTTTCTAAAAGCTGTGACCACCAAGTTCAAGACAAGGTTGAACTGCAGTGTCCAATATGGTAGCCACTAACCACATTGGCTTTTTAAATTGAAATTAAAATAAGATCGAAAATTTATTTCTTCAGCCACACTAGCCATGCTTCAAGTGCTTAATAGGTACATGTGGATGGTGGCCACCATATTGGATTCTGCAGATCTGGAACATTTCCATCATTTTAGAGAGTTCTATCAGGCACTGTTGCTCTACAGACTTCAGAGCAGAGGCTGGCATGAAATCTCAGTGGACTTGAGATTTGTTGAATTGGAAAACTGAGTAGGACTTTCAAGCTTACTTTAGTTGTTTGGAACTGGCACCCCACCCCACTGAATGCTTCAGCGCCCCCAAGAGTAAGCCTGCCGTGTGTTCATATAGCCTCAGTTTGCATCCAGACCTCTTTTTTCTTCCTTCCCCCCACCTTAACAGGAAACTCATATCTCTTCATGTAAGCTTCCTAGGGCTGATTCATTAGGGATAAGGCCTTAGCTCCCACGCTCTGGGTCTTGGAGAAGCTGATGAGAAGGCAGAGGCGTGGGGCAGAACCACCCTAGAAGACAGATATTTTAGGTTAGGCCTGGGAACACATCACATCTTAACCAGTGATGATGTCCTCCCTCCTGATGACACTTGGGTTTGAATCTGGGTTGAGAGTTGGTTGATAAGAGGAATTGGCTCCACTTCACCCTGACCAAACAGGTCAGCTTCAGAGGTTTATGTGGGTTTCCTGTGGGTGTTGTTTTCCTTACTCCTGTCTCAGTGTTGGATTATTCTGACCAATGTGACATCATTCCTCTTTTGTGGAGAAGTTCCTGCTTCCTTGATGAGGCTGAAATTTTACTCTTCTTCTTCCAACAATGGTATCTAAGGTTTCATGAGATTATATGAAAGGTTTGTAAACTGCGCATGTATCCAGGTCACCTGGTGTACTTTGAAAAAATACAGATTCCCGGGCCTCATTCCAGATCCACTAGATTAAAACACCTTGAAAGAAGGCTCCAAGAATCTGCATTTAAAAAAAAACAAAGAAACTTCTCAGAGGCTTCCCTGGTGGTCCAATAGTTAAGACTCTACACTTCCCAGTGCTAAAATAGGGGGATCCTTTTGTTTCCTTCAAAGTCTTAAACGTAGAGAAGAGCAAGAAGCCTAGAGTTCTAGGAGAAGGTTCTTTGTGGAAATTAACCATGGGCAACAAATTTAAAAATGTAACCTGTCTGGATAGCTCTATTTAAAAAAAAAGTATTTATTTTTGGTGGTGCTGGTCTTTGCTGTTGTGCACAGGCTTTCCCTAATTGAGGCGAGCAGGGGCTACTCTGGTTGTGTTCGCAGGCTTCCGTTGCGGCCGCTTCTCTTGTTGCAGAGCATGGCATGTGGGCTCAATAGTTGTGGTTCCTGGGCTCTAGAGCACAGGCTCAGCAGTCGTGGCACATGGGCTTATTGCTCCAACACACGTGGAATCCTCTGTGATCAGGGATTGAACCTGTGTCTCCTACATTGGTAAGGAGATTCTTACCACTGAGCCGCCAGGGAAACCCCAAGGGGATTCTTGAGTGGGGATCCAGTGACCTCTACGTCCCTCTCAATTCTGAAAATGCTCTGATTCCAAAAAACTCCAGAGTAGAATGGGCCCATCTGACCTGCTTCATGTGTTAGCTGCATGACTTTGGGCAAGTCACTGGACTTCCCCGAGCTTCAGTTTCTCCTATAGCGTAGGAGAATAATACCTACTGTGGAGGACTCTTGTCAGGATTAAGTGAGATTGTGCACATACAGCTCTCAGCACTGTGCTTGGCAGGGGCTCAGTAAATGCAAACGGTAACATGTGGAAGGAAGGTTAGGAGACTCAGGACAGAATCCCTCAGTTGGCACTTGTTGGATGCCCAGTACCTGGAAGCCAGCATTTATATAAAGCCATTGCTGCCACATCACTTAAATTTAACTAAGACTATGTGAGTAAATGAACACGATTTATATGCAATTTATTTATGCCTACTGTAAATCATCGATTCCAGCTACACATTGACCACATTTTTACAGCTCAGAGACTGACTCTGACAGTCAGTGGCATGTTGTACTTTAAGTGGCAAGCTTTGTGCTACGTGGTATGTCTTACAATAGTTGGTTTTAGATTCAGTAAAGTGTGGTTATAGGCTTCCCTGATGGCTCAGATGGTAAAGAATCCACCTGCAATGTAGGAAACCCAGATTCGATCCCTGGGTCAGGAACATCCCCTGAAGGGACTGGCTACCCACTCCAGTATTCTTGCCTGGAGAGTTCCATGGACAGAGGAGCCTGGTGGGCTATAGCCCATGGGGTCCCAAAGAGTTGGACATGACTGAGCAACAAACACTTTCACTTTCACTTTCAAAGTGTGGTTATAGTCTAAGATATAGTCCTTAAAAGAATGTTCACCACAACCCTTGGGCTTCCCTGGTGGCTCAGGTGGTAAAGAATCCACCTACAAAGAGTCGGACATGACTGAGCAACTAACACCTTTGGAAGCTGCAGAGATGCTTCAGGGACTGCTTTTGCTCCCTTTCCCAGCAACCCGGTTTTTCCTTACTTTATATGAGGGGACTCTACTAAGATTTTGTTTGAGGTCAATGTTCTGCTAACTTATGAAATTTAAAAACCTCTAATTTAGAAGAAAAATAATAATGATGATTTCCATTCTAAAATTTAAAATGATTTTAAAACAATTGCAGTACACATTTGAAAGGACAAAGCAGCATGCAAGAAAATGCAAATCAAAGTACTTTTCAAACTTGAAAAATAGTCTGAACTGCATCCAAACTATACTTCTATACTTCTAAATTTCCCTTTGGACTAAAATACAAAGTCAGTTTAAACCTGTCATAGGTCTGTAATTTTATTGTCAGAATATCAGTTCTCGAGTGTACTGGCTCAAGGAGGACATTGCAGGGACCACAGGCTCTCAGAGCTGACGTCTCTCTCAGCCTCTGGTGGCCCCTGTGTCCCCTTCATCTGCCTATAGCTCTGTTGCTTTGTGCTGTAGTAGGGTGAGCAACCCCCAACCTATGTTTTGAGCTTCTTTGGTGGTTCAGATGGTAAAGGATCCATTGCAGTTCATGAGACCCGGGTTCAATCCTAGGGCTGGGAAGATCCCCTGGAGAAGGAAATGGCAGCCCACTCCAGTATTCTTGCCTGGGAAATCCCATGGACAGAGGAGCCTGGCAGGCTACAGTTCATGATGTTGCAAAAAAGTTGGGCACGACTTAGTGTCTAAACAACAGCAACAAGGGTGAGCAAGCAGAGAAGCTTCAGAACAATAGTCCCAGGGGGTTTTAGGAGGAGAGGACTTGTACTGACCTTAGACTGAAACCCCAAGGGCTTGGATAGTCATCCATGAGAAAAGCAATGGAAATCAGAGCTCATAAAGTCTAAAAGAAGATTGGACAGAGGAGAGACCAGTTTTTTGTGGTATACTTGGGGGTTTTGGTGACTTTGAATGGTACAGTTGTGATCTCTAACAGGTGGAGGTCCAGGCACTCTGGAAAAAGATTCCATTCCTAAAAAGTTAATGAGGCTGAGAGAGAGAATTTGTGCTTGGCCTGGGGATAGAAGTCCCTCACTTCCCTGGAGGAGCAAGGACTCCAGGGCTGCATTATAGGAGGAATTAGCTCACAAAGATAGCCAGGCAGGGGTCTTTGACTCAGAAGTGTGAGTCACTTGAGGCAAGCCAATCCCACTGAGAAACATGGAAACCTCATGAGTAAAATGAAACCTTATGTAACTGTGGGCCAGGAGTCCCCTTTTCTATAGCACCATGACTTGGTATGTTGATGAACAACTGCCTGGGTGCTGTGTTGTAATGATTTTTTGAGGGTGTAGGAGATGTGAAACCAGGAAGGTGAGCTTTGAAGGGGAAATTCCCCATGCCTTAGCTAGTGGCAGCAGACATTACTCAGAGAGGTAGAGCCCCATGCACGCAGCCCCACAGAGAACTTTTGTTTTAGAGGAGAGTTTGGTTACCAGCCAGAACCACTGGCAGAGCCAGCTTTACAGAGCAGCAGGTACAACAGGGCTGAGCCAACCCTTGAACAACCCTCAAGGCATTTTCAAACACTTCAGAAGTTAGCATCCAAAGGGAGTGGGGATCTCACAAGGAACTGGAGGATTTGCCTTGTCCTAGATTTATCATCAGGCCAACCATTAGCTTCTCTGAGTCTCAGAGAGTCTCCTCTATGTGGGAGATAGTAAGATCAAGATCTCAAAGCCTTGACTAGGGCTGAAATGCTGAGATTCCACACCACAGAGGAAGGAACCATCATCCTAGCCAGTCCATCACCAGTAGAGATAGGATGGCTGTGTGTCTCTCAACAGCCATAGTTTCTTTCCTTCCTTTACTATTTGAGAATCATCAGAGAGGAGCATATCACATGGTTTAGGCCACAGGTTGACAAACTTTCTTTGCAGAGGCCCAGAGAGTAAATATTTCTGGAGGGTATATAATCTCTGCCACAACTACTTAACCTCACTGTTGCAGCATGAAAGCAGCCATGGACAATAAGATGGATGAGCATGGCTGTGTTCCAGTAAAGCTTTATTTACAAAACAAGCAGAGGGCCAGATTTGGCCTATAGGCTCTAGTTTGTTGACCTCTTATTCAGGCCTGGACTCTGAAGTCAGGCTGCTTGGGTTCAAATTCAGCCTCTGCCCCTCACTAGCTGTGTGACCCTGTTTGAGTTACTGAATACCTCGGTGACTTACATTTGTTTTCTTATAACAGAGAAACAGTACTTACTTGAGGTTGTTGTGAAGATGCACATTCAGTCTCAGAATAGAATCTGGCATATGATAAACTCTCAGGTTTAGCTCTTGTTCTTTCTTCAGTTACTTATCTGATTGAATCCTCAGCCATCCAGCAAGAATGACGATTGACCCCATGAGTTGCCCACGTTCCCACAAGATAAGAACAGAGCTAGGGTTCTCCCTGTTCTTCTGGTTGCTCAGGTCTCTTTCTCCTTATTCTTTGAGATGGAAATTTATGAGATCTAATAGGCTTGGTCTACAGGTTTATCTGAAAACCAAGACATTCTTTCATTTATGTTTGACCAGAGACCCTGATGGAAGTTTTCTGAGAAAAGAGGAGAGCTTCTCATACTTAAACTCTTTTGAGTGAAATGTATCTGATTTTGTCGCTAAGTCTAAAACCTAGGGATCAGATCAAAGGTCAGCCACTTAGGAGTGGCCACTGGGAAGAATCTGATAGGCCTGAGACCTAGGTGGGAACTCATGAGTGAGAGGAAAAGCAGGAGTGAAGTGAATGGACACAGGAGAAGCAGAAAGCTCACCTAGGGAGCAAGGTCGGGAAAATGTGAGATGGGAGACAGACAGGTACTTGACCTTCATAAGCCTGGGTGGAGGTGACCGCCAAGTCTCCAGGCAGCCCTCTCTTCCTGTGATTGCATGAAGCTGTATGTGCTTTCATTTGTCTCAGAGCTGAGCCTGTATTTTCCTTAATCATTTAAAAAAAAAATCTCTTCCAACACCTAGTCCAGGGCCTTGCATCCAGTAGGTACTGAATTGAAAGAGTGAGAGGGAGGAGAGCTGTGTCCCCAGACCCTCAGGCCAGATCCCTTTGTTGATGTCACCTGAGCCCTCAGCCTACTTTCTACTCTGGCACAGTGACTGCACAGAGTAGGCAGTGTTAAGAACTCAGGAAGTCTCAGTGAAAACCTGCCTCCAGCAGGCTCCACATTTCTGTTCCTATGTATACCTCATTTTTTCCTTTAGGATATTTTTTTTAGGCTCAGTTTTAGTGGTAAAACTGGAAAACCAAGCCTAGCCCTAATCAGAGTACCCGATTTTAGCCCATAGAGGACACCGTGGTAAAATCTGGTGTGATCATGCTTCCTTGTTATTTCAGACATGTAGTTTCTCTCAGTTCGAGTCAAGATTTTGCAAAACTTGTCAGTTCCTGCATATCTGTGTTGCCTTCCTGGTAAGAGTTTTTTGCCTGCCACGTCAGTGTCTGCTTAGCTCTTGAAGAACCTGTTCTCTCTCTTCCTCCTCTTTCTTCTCTTTCTTCTCCTCCACTTCCTCCCCTCTGCTCGGCTCCTCCTGCTCCTCTCTCTCGCTCTCCCCCTCATCCTTCCCTCTCCCTCTCTCTTTTCTGGACCCATTTCCCTCCCATTCTTCAAGGCTGGTTCATCTCCTCAGAGGAGTTTCTCTGATTCCCATGCAAGTGGTCACTCCCCCGCGTATTCTTTGTGTTCCAAGGCCTCAGCTTCCTGGAGGGTAGCCAAGTTCCTGTCCTCTAGTTTGTACCTAAGCTCTTGGCTTCTGTGCCTCTGGCTGCCTTCCCAGCACTCTCTAACATGTTAGTACTTTTGCCAACAGAGAAAGGGAAAAGTTACCTATAATCAGTGTTGCTAGTTGGTGGAAGTCAAAGAGTGCTGAAACTATCAGCCAAGATGAAGTCCTGGATCACTCCAGTTAGAAATGTATCTGGGCTTTCCCTGTCTACCAGTGACATGGCTCATGTTGAGGTTGTTTCTTTTTGGGTAAGCTTTATGCTAGGGGGGTGATTTGGAGTTGGGGTTAAGAACCAGGCTGCCTTGGTTTGAACCCCAGCTCCATCCATTCCTATCTCCATGGCCTAGGGTGAGTTACTTACCCTCTCCTGCCTCGGTTTTCTCAACTTCAGAATAGAGATCATAGCTCCTACGTCACAGAGTTGTTTTGAGGATTGAGTTAGTCAATACATGTAAATCTCCTGGAATAGTAGACAGCTAGTGCGACCCAGGTTGGCCATTCTTATCGTCATCATCATTGTCCCTTATCATCCTCCTTGTCCCTGTGTCTCATCTCCAAATCCTCCTTGTTGAAGTATGGACTCAGCCATTTACTTATATTTGCACTGCTGTGATTTCATCCTACATTTGCATGCTGATTAGCTCCTACGTGTCACGTCTGTGTTCAGTTCAGTTCAGTTCAGTCGCTCAGTCGTGTCCGACTCTTTGCGACCCCATGAATCGCAGCACGCCAGGCCTCCCTGTCCATCACCAACTCCCGGAGTTCACTCAGACTCACATCCATCGAGTCCGTGATGCCATCCAGCCATCTCATCCTCGGTCGTCCCCTTCTCCTCCTGCCCCCAATCCCTCCCAGCGTCAGGGTCTTTTCCAATGAGTCAACTGTTTGCATGAGGTGGCCAAAGTACTGGAGTTTCAGCTTTAGCATCATTCCTTCCAAAGAAATCCCAGGGTTGATCTCCTTCAGAATGGACTGGTTGGATCTCCTTGCAGTCCAAGGGGCTCTCAAGAGTCTTCTCCAACACCACAGTTCAAAAGCATCAATTTTTCGATGCTTAGCCTTCTTCGCAGTCCAACTCTCACATCCATACATGACCACAGGAAAAACCATAGCCTTGACTAGACGGACCTTAGTCGGCAAAGTATTGTCTCTGCTTTTGAATATACTATCCAGGTTGGTCATAACTTTTCTTCCAAGGAGTAAGTGTCTTTTAATTTCATGGCTGCAGTCACCATCTGCAGTGATTTTGGAGCCCAGAAAAATAAAGTCTGACACTGTTTCNAGACACCACAAAAAAAGAAAACTACAGGCCAATATCACTGATGAACATAGATGCAAAAATCCTTAACAAAATTTTAGCAATCAGAATCCAACAACACATTAAAAAGAGCATACACCATGACCAAACTCCATCTTTAGAAGTACACTGATTAAAAATATATCTGCTAAAATGTTTGGATAAGGCATGATTACAAACAAGGTATGAACAATAAATGTAGCCTAAGTCACTGGCATTAATTTTGTAACTATTCTTTCTCTACTTTTGCCTGAAATTCTTAGGAAATGCCACAAATGTATAGTCTGAATGTTCAATGTCTTTGGGGACTGATAAGAGTTTCATAACATTTATTGTTCTGTAAAATGAAGATTTTAATACATTCCTACATGCTTTCTATGGGGACTAAATGCTAAACATGTTGTAGGTTCTTATTAGTGAAGTAGCTCTACAGAACTAGGTCTTATGAAGAGAAACTTAGTAGTAAACATTTTATATAGCATAGCATATAAACTAGGGCATTGACTTAGTACAGTTTTTGGAGGCATGCTTTGCTGAATGTTCAAATACTTTTTATCATATGTTTCATTGAAATCATTCCACAGGATTTCACTTACTTCCATTAGTGTGCCAACAGATTTATTTTGTTCATTTTTATAATTGCTTGTGGAATCATTATTTGGGTTAGACTTCTATGCTCTCTTTAATCTTCAGCCCAAATAATTGGGCTCCTTTGTAAAATCCAGAAGCACTGAAAAAATGCTGGAAAACATGTCCCAGTAAGCTACATAGAAAATCCCATTTTCCTTGTGTCCCATGTAGATATGGTATAAGACAAAATACTTTTTAGTCTTGTGTTTACTGTTCAGTGTGACTCTCGTGGCTGTTTTACTTTTACTTTTTTTTTTTTTTTCATTGTGAGGCAGTACAATGTAGAATCAGTCAAGTTCAGGTTCTAGTCCCTGGCTCCTTGTACCTTGTTAGATTTATGACCTTGGCAAGTTGCATAATCTTCCTTAGACCTCAATTTCCTCATCTATAAAATGAAGAGAATAATAATACCTATCTCATAATGTTGTTGTAAAGACAAACAAATATATGCACATGAATATCTTAGCATAGAACCTGTCATTGGATAAATGGTAGTTGTTTTAACTTAATGGAAAGCAAACAGTGAAGTTTGTATGTTGTGATTTGCTTTTGTACAGTATTTCAAGGAGTAATCCCTTTCACTCAGTCAGCTTTCAGTGGTTACTTGCAATACTTTAAAAATTTGTTAAGTGCCACAGAAGTATGGAAAGATGAGTAAGGCTTTCTGTTTCTTCTGCCTATAAAGTTCTTCCTCCAGATGGTTGCCTATCTAGCTTTCTCACATCTCAAATACTTTATCAATGTTCACTTTATTGAGGCTTGTTTTGATTACTGCGTTTAAAATATCAGTATTCTCTTCTAATTTCCTGCTTTATTTTTCTTTAAAATATTTATCACTATTTAACATGCACAGATTTTATTTATTTATTGTATGTTTCTCCCCTCAGAAACAAGGTTTATCTTAGGTTTTGCATAGCTGAATTCCCAAGGAATTTCCCTGGTGGCTCAGACGGTAAAGAATCCACCTCCAATGCAGGAGACTTGATTTCAATCCCTGGGTTGGGAAGATCCTCTGAAGAAGGGTATGGCAACCGACTCCAGTATTCTTGCTTGGAGAATCTTCATGGTCAGAGGAGCCTGGCAGACTACAGTCTATAAGGTTGCAAAGAGTCAGACCCGACTGAGTGACTAACCATAACCAAGACCTAGATCAGTGCCCATATGAGTCATATGTCCTCACCCTTCCTTCTCAGTATGGCCTACTGACTTTATTCATCTCCAGTGTTTTAGCTTAGAAGATTAGGCCTGGCTTATTAGACACTGTTCTATGGAACAAAAGTATTAATAATACTAAAACGCTTACAGAATTCTGCACTAACAGCTACATTATTGTATTCAAGCCTTACATATAAAATACTAATCTTTTGTTTTATCAAAAACATTTCAACATTTTATTATCTTAATAAAGGAACAGAGTTGCACCCGAGAATAATATTGGGCTTTCGTGGCCTAATAGTGCCAAATTATAATGATACAAATGCACAATTTTGTTATTATAACTAAATAGTATAGAATTTCCCCAATTTCTAAGAGAGAAAAAAGTACTTTCTTTGTAGTGATAACTGTACTGGATGTTTTTTCTATTACCTTTCCTCTATTGTTTGTTATAATTTGCTGTTTTAATTACCATAGGCCAGAAACATGTGTGCTGTCCTAGCACACTGTGTACCACTCAACTCTTAAAGACTGATAACACCACAGCCAAATATGAGAACTTCTATTCTTCTTTAAGTCTTTTTCCAACTTAAAAGCCTTTTCTTTCTCTGTCTTCTTGCCAATGATCAATTATGTGCTTGCTAAAAAGCCAGGATGCTATCATTTTTAATTTGAACTATCTTGAAGGGAGCCTTGAAGGGAGCCAATATAGTCTTTGGCAGAAAGACCAAAGAGTAGACTGAAGACCCATTGAATTGCGAAAATTGCCTGGGTTAATTTTAGTTACTTGTTTCAGAAAGATAACATCTGAAGTTAGTCATTCTAATAATTACCAAGGAATAAATATATTTGAACCTAAAATTGAAAGAATATTTAAGAAAATATTAAAATGGCATTGCCAGTTATCATTATTAATCTTTAGACATAGGTTGGATTTCATATCACATATATACAGATAGTAAACTATAAATTGTTTACATGGGTAATGGTGAAATGATGACTGAAATAAATAGTATCTTTGGTTTTGAGAAAATTCAAAATTTTTCTGTCAATAAATGGCTCTTGTGGTCATGTGTGGTGATCTTTACCCAGTAGCATGTCCTCTTGTGGAGTCATTCAGAATGGCTGTTTTCTATCATCAACAACTACATCAAGATTATATCAAAATCTGGCTTACAAAGGTAAATGCATTTTCAAGGCACAAATACCTTCTCACCTGATAGATGCTCTGATCACATCATTTTACGGTGCATTTAAACTTCTCTCAGAATATTCAAGGAAGCCTGCTGAGTTAGAACATGTGATTTCTCTTTAAGAACTCCTTTGTCATGCTTCCTACCCAGAATTTTTCTGCGTTATACTATTTAGCTAGCCTAAAATATTACACTATTTTCTTGTCACAAGTGCCCTGAATGTGTTTTAGTGTGAAAGTGCTGCATGTAGAATATTCAGTACATTCACTTTTTAGAATCATAGTTAGGTAGATATTTAAATGGATAAACAAAATTGGTCTGTATATATGTAAGCCAATTTAGATGTGAAGTGTTCATTCTTGAAAATACTGTCTGCTGTTTTCTTAAAAAAAAATTCTACCCTTCAATAGCTTTCAAATAGTTCTCAAATAATAGCAGAATAAAGACAACTTTCTCTTCACTTTCTCTGACATATATGACAGAACAAGTTATTTCTTTGATAAATGTAGTGCAATCCATTTGTGTCTAAACCTTTACTTTTCATGCCACATGTAAAATATGTTACCTTCTATCTTTTGCTTTTTGAATCACAAATTCAGATCATTGGTTGAATCAATTTCCTTTCAAATATCATTAATCTACACAGAAAAAGAGTTGAGTGTGGCTGCTGCTGCTACTAAGTCACTTCAGTCGTGTCCAACTCTGTGTGACCCCATAGACGGCAGCCGACCATGCTCCCCGTCCCTGGGATTCTCCAGGCAAAAACACTGGAGTGGGTTGCCATTTCCTTCTCCAACACATGCAAGTAAAAAGTGAAAGTGAAGTTGCTCAGTCGAGTCCGACTCTTCACGACCCCATGGACTGCAGCCTACCAGGCTCCTCCATCCATAGGATTTTTCAGGCAAGAGTACTGGAATGGGGTGCCATTGCAGCTTATCAACTTTATACCAGCATACTGTACTTATTTATTCACTCACAAAGCTCTATAAGGACACTTGTCTACTGTTACTTCAAATATGGAGCAAAGAACAGCTCCAAATACACACATCACCAGAAGTTTCCCTGGTGACTCAGCAGTTAAAGCGTCTGCCTCCAATGTGGAAGACCCGGGTTGGATCCCTGGGTCGGGAAGATCCCCTGGAGAAGGAAATGGCAATCCACTCCAGTATTCTTGCCTGGAGAATCCCATGGACAGAGAAGCCTAGTAGGTTACAGTCCATGGGGTCGCAAAGAGTCGAACACGACTGAGTGACTTCACCTTCACCTTCAATAGAGGGGAGATCCTTACTTGTCTTTAACAAACAACCACTGAACTGAATATACTTTGTTTACAAGAGTATGCTTACAAGAGCTGGAGACTATGAGTGATTATCAGCGTATAAATACTCAGGTAAGACTTGCATTGCAGGAGACACACGTTCGATCCCTGATCCAGGATGATTCCACATGCCATGGAACCACTAAGCCCATCCACCACAACTATTGAGCTGTCTAGAGCCCACATGCCACAGCTACTGAAGCCCATGCACCTAGTGCCTGTGGTCTGCAACAAGAGAAACTGAGATGATGAGGCATCCATGCACTGTAACTAGAGAAAAGCCTGCACAGCAGTGAAGACTAGCATGCCTCCCCTCAAAAAAAAAAAAAAAAAAAGAGAGAGAGAGAGAGAAAGAGTGACCTGTCTTTTATATAATACACTTTGCCTGAATAAAGCTACAAATTATTCCTCATGGCTACTGCCTTCTCTGGTCCACATGTGTCTGTTACCTGTTGTCATTGGGCAACTTTTGTTTAGTCATTTCCCCTGTACTTTAAAAGTGTTAATTGTTTGGATTTATGTTGATGTATGGCAAAACCAATACAGTATTGTAAAGTAAAATAAAGTAAAATATAAAAAATTAATTAATTAAAAAATAAAAATTAAAAAGGTGTTAATTTTTTGAGGTGGCCTTTCTATATTCTGGCAGTTTGTGGAGTCTCTTTATTGTGGAGTTTCCTTGCTGTGGGTGGGGTTGTACAGATGGCTTGTCAAGGTTTCTTGGTTAGGGAAGCTTGTGTCAGTGTTCTGGTGGGTTGAACTCGATTTCTTCTCTCTAGAGTGCAATGAAGTGTCCAGTAATGAGTTATGAGATGTCAATGGTTTTGGAGTAACTTTTGGCAGCCTGTATATTGAAGGTCAGGACTGTGTTCCTGTGTTGCTGGCGAATTTGTGTGGTATGTCTTGCTCTGGAACTTGTTGGCCTTTGAGTGGTGCTTGGTTTCAGTGTAGGCATGGAGGCGTTTGATGAACTCCTGTCAATTAATGTTCCCTAGAGTCAGGAGTTCTCTGGTGTTCTCAGGATTTGGACTTAAGCCTCCTGCTTCTGGTTTTCAGTCTTATTTTTACAGTAGTCACAAGACTTCTACTTCTATACAGTATGGTTGATAAAACAACTAGGTTAAAGATGAAAAGTTTCTCTGCAGTGAGAGACAGCCAGAGAGGTTCAAAGAGTTGGCATGGAGAAGAGGGAGGAGGGAGTTAGAGGTGACCTGAATGAAATGAGGTGAAATCAACAGAGGAGAGAGCAAGCTAGCCAGTAATCACTTCCTTACGTGCACTCCACAATGGACCACTCAGAAAAGTTCATGGAGTTATACAGAGAAGAGAAGAGGGAGGAAGGAGACAGAGGTGGCCAAGAGGATAAAAGGGGGGGATCCAAAGGAGAGAGACAGATCCAGCCAGTAATCAGTTCCCTAAGTGTTCTCCACCATCTGGAACAGACAGAGATTCACAGAGTTGGGTAGAGAAGAGAGGGGGTAGGGAGGAGATAGAGGTGACCTGGTGGAGAAAAAGGAGAGTCCAAAGGGGGAGAGAGCAGTCAAGCCAGTAATCTCACTCCCAAGTAAAAATGGGTATTGAATATTGGATTCTTAAAGGTACAAAATTGATAACAAATACCAAAAAGCAAAGATTAAAAGTCTCGAGTTTGGAATTTCAAAAATACAATAGTAAAGAAAAAAGAAAAAAAGAAAGAGGAAAAAAAAAGTCACAAAAATTATAAAAGAATATGGTGCTTCCCTGGTGGCTCAGAGGTTAAAATGTCTGCCTGCAATGTGGGAGACCTGGGTTCGATCCCTGGGTCGGGAAGATCCCCTGGAGAAGGAAATGGCAACCCACTCCAGTATTGTTGCTCGGGAAATCCTGTGGACGCAGGAGCCTAGTGGCCTACAGTCCACAGGGTCACAAAGAGTCGGATATGACTGAGTGGCTTCACTTTCATTTTCACTGCAAATTTGGAAAACTCAGCAGTGGCCACAGGACTGGAAAAGGTCAGTTTTCATCCCAATGCCAAAGAAAGGCAATGCCAAAGAATGCTCAAACTACTGCACAATTGCACTCATCTCGCATGCTAGTAAAGTAATGCTCATAATTCTCCAAGCCAGACTTCAGGAATATGTGAAAAGTTCATTTTTTATACAATATGAAAATGGAATATGTTGGGTATACTCTGGATGTGACTCACAGTAATCAGTTTCATATATGGAGTCCAAGTTGACTTCTTCTCTGTGACAATCTGAATTTTGTGGTCTACCACTATTCATAGAAATCATGTCTATATATATATATAAAATATATATATATATATATATATATATATATATAATTTAGAGAATTTTACTAAAGTCTTATACAAAGTGGAGTCAGGAAAGAGTTAATTTACCAAAAATATCATGCCAATATTTAATTCATTCTGATTCCTCTGAACACAGAGCAATTAATTATAATTTTAGGGTGAGAAGCAAAGATAGAGACAACTCTCATTTTATGAGAAGGCTACAGTCAGGATAAAACTTGTCCAAGGTCAAATATTCAGTGGGGGTTAGGACTTGAGTGTGAGTTTGGTTACTCTTATTTTAGTGTTTTTCTCCTACACTGATATATTTCTTGATATTATTCTGGGACTCAAGTCCTTTATCTGCAGAATAATAACCGTAACCATACCTATCTTGTGGGGGTTATTTTGAAGATTAAATGTAATACAAAAGTAATGCACTCAGTATAGTCCCTGTAATATAATAATGGAAAAACATAGATTTACTGGGCTTCAGTAAGGCCATAGAGTAAATTGCCTGTATAATCACATTGCTTAAAATTGTGTTTTAGTTAAGCCATAGAATCTTAGAATTTTGGTTCCCAGCCAAGTGAAATGCAATGCTGTAGGCTGGTAAGATCACTCAAATCCAAGGCATATTTGGAAATTTACCCCAGGCACAAAACTTTTCTTTCCTTTTCTTTTGTAATCAAATATCACCAATGGCATACAGAAGAATAGTATTCAACTATCCCATTCAGAGGGTGTGGGGTCGTAGGGTGTGTGATCAGCTCAAGCCCAGTTCTCTGGTTGATGGGAAGTCACAAGGGTTAACGTTATCCAAATTTAGGGGTCACTAGGCCTGGGGCTGTGTGCTCAGGATCATCAAGTAGTTAATTTTTTCCATTTGATGGTGGATTTTTAGCATCTGAAAAACTCAGGAAATCTGCTGTAGATACTATTACCTGGGTACTTCAGAGAAAAGCTACAGCAGAGGACATAGGGAGAGGCCTGTCCTAGGAAAGCCCCATATGGTCCTGCTAAGTTACAAATCTTCTTATCAGATTCTTACCCTAAAACAACTCATGATTCCTTTCTGGATAAATATTTTTTGACTCCGATCAGGATCAATCAGTGTTACTGCCAGGCAATATTTAACAACTTGGTGGCTTTTTGTCTTCATTAGCCCCTGACTCTTTCTCTTATCATGAACATTCTCTAGGGTTACCTGAATCTTTGTCTCTTGGATGCAGTTCTTAAGACCTCATATATACTTTTTTTCCTGTTAAAAAATTATCCCATCCAGAAAGATTACAAGCAAGAATAGAATGACAGAGGCTGTGCTCAAGAGTGCTGGATTTACCTCTGGAAGCAAGAGAGAAAGAGAAGATTCAGCCAATAAGATCTTAGTTCAATTTTACAGAGTTAAGTTCATATATTTGACATGTTCTGGCATGTTTCTTTCCAGAACTATTTCTTTTTCTAGGAATATTAATAATCATCTCTAAGCTTTTGAGTGTCAATGACTTGTTTTAGTATCTTTTAATCACAATAGTTTGTACAGAGCTCAGAGAGAGTAGGGACTTAATTAATTTAATGAATATATGAATAATTCTGGGCTTCCCTGTTGGCTCAGACAGTAAAGAATCTACCTTCAGTGCAAGAGATCCAGGTTCAATTCCTGGGTCAGGAAGATCCCCTGGAGAACGAAATGGCTACCCACTCCAGTACTGTTGCCTAGAGAATCCCATGGACAGAGGAGCCTGGTGAGCTATAGTCCATGGGATCGCAAAAAGTTGGACACAACTGAGTGACTTTCACTTGCATGTGAATAATACTAACACCACTATTACTAATAAAAATAATACTGGCTATGCCAAATCATGTCATATTCATAAACAAACCACCACCACTTTACAGGCTGTAATAGCAGGACATTTTGTATGTCAGAAGGCCATATCTAACCAGTTAGTCTCTTGCCCTTATTTAGTGAGCTCTTAGTGCTTGCAAAATACCATGCTACATACATTATATATATTCTCCCTAATTTATATGCAGAGTAAATCATGAAAAACGCTGGACTGGAAGAAACACAAGCTGGAATCAAGATTGCAGGGAGAAATATCAATAACCTCAGATAGGCAGATGACACCACCCTTATGGCAGAAAGTGAAGAGGAACTAAAAAGCCTCTTGATGAAAGTGAAAGAGGAGAGTGAAAAAGTTGGCTTAAAGCTCAACATTCAGAAAACTAAGATCATGGCATCTGGTCCCATCACTCCATGGGAAATAGATGGAGAAACAGTGGAAACAGTGTCAGACTTTATTTTTTGGGGCTCCAAATCACTGAAGATGGTGATTGCAGCCATGAAATTAAAAGACGCTTACTCCTTGGAAGAAAAGTTATGACCAACCTAGACAGCATATTAAAAAGTAAAGATATTACTTTGCCAACAAAGGTCCCTCTAGTCAAGGCTATGATTTTCCCCATGGTCATGTATGGATGTGAGAGTTGGACTGTGAAGAAAGCTGAGCGCCAAAGAATTGATGCTTTTGAACTGTTGTGTTGGAGAAGACTCTTGAGAGTCCCTTGGACTGCAAGGAGATCCAACCAGTCCATTCTAAAGGAGATCAGCCCTGGGTGTTCTTTGGAAGGAATGATGCTGAAGCTGAAACTCCAGTATTTTGGCCACCTCATGCAAAGAGTTGACTCATTGGAAAAGACCTTGATGCTGGGAGGGATTTGGGGCAGGAGGAGAAGGGGATGACAGAGGTTGAGATGGCTAGATGACATCACCAACTCGATACACGTGAGTTTGGGTGAACTCCGGGAGTTGGTAATAGACAGGGAGACCTGGTGTGCTGTGATTCATGGGGTCGCAAAGAGTCAGACATGACTGAGCAACTGAACTGAACTGAACTGATGCTTAGAATGGTCTACAGAGTCTGCCTTTGCTTCTTTGGAAGCCCTCCTTCACTCAAGACCACTGGTATAGGTGATGGACTTTTTTTTTTTAATTGGAGGCTAATTACGATATTGTAGTGGTTTTTGCTATACATTGACATGAATCAGCCATGAGTGTACATGTGTCCCCCATCCTGAACTCCCCTCCCAGCTTCCTCCCCATTCCATCTCTCTGGGTTGTCCCAGTGCACCGGCTTTGAGTGCCCTGTTTCTTGCATTAAACTTGGACTGGTGATCTATTTCACATATGGTAATATACATGTTTCAATGCTATTCTCTTAAATCTTCCCACCCTCCCCTTCTCCCACAGAATCCAAAAGTCTGTTCTTTATATCTATGTCTCTTTTAGTGTCTCACATATAGGGTACAATGATGGACTTTTGAAGGTGAGTTTCTTACCAGCCCCATCAATCACTACTTGCAAATGTACATTTCACACATGGACTCAACAATCTAGAATAATAATCAATTGCAGAGATGTGGCTTGTCTGTAAAATCTGTGCCCACATTTGAGGATGCAAAGCATCCATTCTGTAGGAGACAGAACCCATCCCACCCCTAAGAGAATAGATCACATATAGGTATGGCTGAGCCCTTTCACTGTCCACCTGAAACTGTTACAACATTGTTAAACAGCTATACTCCAATACAGAATTAAAAGTTTTTTTTTTAATTTAAGGGAAAATAAAGAGCTCTCTTAGCAAAAAAAAAAATCCCCACCCTGAGAGTTGGGCTTTGACAAGAAGCACAAGTCCAGCCAAAGCTCCCCACCACCCAGGATCAGCCAGAGAGGATGGGAGATGCCTCACAACACAGCTTTATTTGCAAACAGCTCTCACAAGAGGCCAAGATGGAAATTTACTGAGTGTTAAGCATCAACCACCGGGAAAAAGGCTTTCTACTATGTTTTCTCCTGAGGCCTTTTGCCAAGGTTTCTGAGGCCACCCACACTCCCAGGATCATATTGTCACCCAGATGCTACTGCTGAATGCAGTACTCAGACAGGCCAGCCTGGCCTTTTTGCGCAGAAAGTTTCTCTATCTATCAACAAATATTTATTAGCGATGTATTTGGGCCAAATATTGATCTAGGCACAAAGCATAAAGCAATGGACAAAACAGACAAGTATCCTTGCCCTCATGGAGCTTACATTCTATTGTGTGCAGCAGGGAAAGACGAAGAGACAGACAGTTAACAAAATAAGTAAATGAAATATGTGGCGTGTTGAGTATCAATAAGTGCAATGGAGAAAATAGCAGAAGGAAGAAGAGATACAGTGTGGAAATGTGCTGCACTTTTTGAGGGGATACAAATGTTTACTGGGGTGCAGGTGCAATGAAGAACAATTAAAAAGACACACATGAAACTAAGAACAGAGATTTCAGAGAAAAGGAAGTCCAGGGATGCCTTTTTCAAAATACACTGAAGAAAAAAAGCAATTTTCAGTCAGTTCAGTTCAGTTCAGTCGCTCAGTCATGTCTGACTCTTTGCGACCCCATGAACTGCAGCACGCCAGGCCTCCCTGTCCATCACCATCTCCCGGAGTTCACCCAAACTCACATCCATCGAGTCGGTGATGCCATCCAGCCATCTCATCCTTTGTCGTCCCCTCTTCCTCCTGCCCCTAATCCCTCCCAGCATCAGGGTCTTTCCAATGAGTCAACTCTTTGCATGAGGTGGCCAAAGTATTGGAGTTTCAGCTGCAGCATCAGTCCTTCTAAAGAAACCCAGGTGGGAGGGGGGTTCAGGATTGGGAACTCATATACACCTGTGGCTGATTCATGTCAATGTATGGCAAAACCAATACAGTATTGTAAAGCAAAATAAAGTAAAAATAAAAGTTAAAAAAATAAAGAACACCCAGGGCTGATCTCCTTTAGAATGGACTGGTTGGATCTCCTTGCAGTCCAAGGGACTCTCAAGAGTCTTCTCTAACACCACAGTTCAAAAGCATCACTTCTTCGGTGCTCAGCTTTCTTCACAGTCCAGCTCTCATATCCATACATGACCACTGGAAAAACCATAGCCTTGACTAGATGGACCTTTGTAGGCAATGTAATGTCTCTGCTTTTCAATATGCTATCTAGGTTGGTCATAACTTTTCTTCCAAGGAGTAAGGGTCTTCCAATTTCATGGCTGCAATCACCATCTGCAGTGATTCTGGAGCCCAAAAAAAAGCAATTTTAGGTCACAGCAAAATAGAGCAGAAGGTACTCAGATTTCCCCTATACTCCTCCTGCCTCCACACAAGCACAGCCTCTTCCACATCAACATTCCCCAGTAGGGTTGTACATTTGCTGCAACTGAACCTACATTGGTGGCTCAGACAGTAAAGAATCTGCCTGCAGTATGGGAGACCTGGGTTCAATCCCTGGGTTGGGAAGATCCCTTGGATGAGGAATGGCAACCCACTCCAGTATTCTTGACTGGAGAATTCCATGGACAGAGGAGCCTGGTGGGCTACAGTCCATGGGGTCACAAAGAGTCAGATACAACTGAGCGACTAACACACTCACTCTTTGATGTACATGCTGTGGAAAATATTCTGATGATAGATATCCACCATTATAGTATCGTGCAATGTAGTTTCACCATTCTAAAAAACCCTCTGTGCTCTGCTCCTCATCCCTTTTCTTACCACTCAGTTTAGTTCAGTCTCTCAGTCATGTCCGACTCTTCAAGACCCCATGGACCACAGCAAGCCAGGCCTCCCTGTGTCCATCACCAACTCCCAGAGTTTACTCAAATCATGTCCATTGAGTCAGTCATGCCATCCAACCATCTCATGCTCTGTTGTCCCCTTCTCCTCCTGCCTTCAATCCTCCCTAGCATCAGGGTCTTTTCAAATGAGTCAGCTCTTCACATTAGGTGGCCAAAATATTGGAGTTTCAGCTTCAACATCAGTCCTTCCAATGAACACTCAGGACCAATCTCCTTTAGGATGGACTGGATGGATCTCCTTGCAGTCTAAGGGACTCTCAAGAGTCTTCTCCAACACCCCAGTTCAAAAGTGTTGACACTTTTCTTCAGCACTCAGTTTTCTTTATAGTCCAACTCTCACATCCATACATGACCACTGGAAAAACCATAGCTTTGACTAGACAGACCTTTGTTGGCAAAGTAATGTCTCTGCTTTTTAATATGCTGTCTAGGTTCTCACCACTGACCCCTGGCAATTATTGATGTTTCACTGTTAATGTGCTGCATCTTTATTCAGGGAAGTCAGGCACACCTTACTGAAAAGGGACCAGATAATCAAGGACTCGAGAAGATGAAGAAGGGAGGCTGTGTGTATGTGGTGAAAGGGTAATTCAAGATGAAGAACCAGGAAGTGCAAAAGCCCTGAGGTGGAAGCAAGGCTGAAAAGAAACAAACTCATGTTCTCAGAGCCTGGGCCCAGACAGGCCTGCTCTTAAACAAGACTGAAGACAGGAAATTGGGCTTTTTGTCTTTTTTTTTATTCACTTTTGGCTGTGTTGAGTGTTCGCTTCTTCTAGGGCTTTTCTCTGCTTATGCTGAGTAGGGGGCTACTCTAGCTGCAGAGTGCAGGTCCAGATAATCAAGGACTCGAGAAGATGAAGAAGGGAGGCTGTGTGTATGTGGTGAAAGGGTAATTCAAGATGAAGAACCAGGAAGTGCAAAAGCCCTGAGGTGGAAGCAAGGCTGAAAAGAAACAAACTCATGTTCTCAGAGCCTGGGCCCAGACAGGCCTGCTCTTAAACAAGACTGAAGACAGGAAATTGGGCTTTTGTCTTTTTTTTTATTCACTTTTGGCTGTGTTGAGTCTTCACTTCTTCTAGGGCTTTTCTCTGCTTATGCTGAGTAGGGGGCTACTCTAGCTGCAGAGTGCAGGCTTCTCATTATGGTAGCTTCTCTTGTTGTGGAGCGCAGGCTACAGGGTGAGCAGGCTTCAGTAGCTGCAGTTCCCAGATTTCAGATCACAGGATGAGTAGTTGTGGTACATGGGCTTAGTTGCCCCACAGTATGTGGGGTCTTCCCAGATCTGGGATCAAACCTGTGTATCCTGCATTGGCAGGTGGATTCTTTACCACTGGACCATGAAAGAAGCCCGAGAAGTTGCTTTTAAATTAAAGCACCTCGCCTCTGTACATGCGTGCGTGCGTGCTAACTCTCCTCTGAGAACAGACCAATTATTCTTGAATTGGCTGGGTACATATCCCGGGGAGCAAAGAGTCTGGCCTGCTCCCACCTCAATCCCCTCCGCGTACAGACTCCTCTCCTACTATCTGCGCTCACAGAGGTGAGTGGTGGCAACTGCTCTCCTGGGACTCTCGACTTTGAATTCACCCCGAGGTCACTGCGTTGGGCAGTGGACACTCCCAGAGCATAGGCCCTGTCCCGGGTGCCAGCGAGTACCCACAGCAGGATTTCGGTTCCCACAGTCACAAAGCCACTCTACCCCACATGCTCTCCGTTTAATATCAGGCCTCAAAGGCTCAGCAAAAGCCAGCAAAGGAGACTGGGGAGGAGTCAGGTCTATGGGGGCGGATCTTGAGTCCCCAGGCTTGCCTTCAACCTCCCCTCTCCTTTCTCCCTCCTCTCACCTCATCCTCTTCATCCTTCAGTGTCCTGCGGGCTCACCACCCCTCCTGAAAGCCTCCTCCTGGCTGAAGGAACTCCTCTCTACCTTGGAATCATACAGTCATTGTGCTCTCTCCTGAGCAGAAGCCACAGCCTACTATATTCCAGTTGGTTGAGCCGGCTTCCCCACTAAACTGAGACTCCTTGAGGCAGGAAGTGGACTTGAGGCTCTTGAGGTAGGCTCCTTGTGCTGCTGTTGTTCAGTTACTAAGTGATGTCTGGCTCTCTGCGACCCCATGGACTGCAGCACACCAGACTTCCCTGTCCGTCACTATCTCCAGGAGTTTGCTCAAACTCATGTCCATTGAGTCAGTGATGTCATCCAACCATCTCATCCTCTGCTGCCCTCTTCTTCTTTTACCTTCAGTCTTTCCCAGCATCAAAGTCTTTACCAATGAGTCAGCCCTTTGCATCAGACAGGCCCTTGCAGGGAGTTCTAATTCAATAAAGGTTTCTTGGGTTGACTTGTAACAGGCTGCTTAAACACCTTCTTCCTGAGCTCCAAGGCTCCATTCCTCAACAGCCAACACCCAACCTCTCCCTGGTGGAGTAAGATCTGGGGTACAGTGGTCCCAGTCTCCTTGGGAAACCTCCAGAAGATTAGCTGCCCAGAAACCCAGGGTACTATGGGTCAGAAGGTGAGGCCACAGCTTTAAACACAAAATACCCTATAATAATAAAAAGATTAAACATGAATGTTTTTTCTCAAAACACAAGACTTTGCCCATCTTTGGCATCAGGGCCGATCTGAGCTTTTCTCTGGTGTTGATTGGGCTCAGTTCAGGAGGGACAGAATGTTTTACAACTGTTTATAGGGGGAAAAAGGGAAGCTCTGAGGAACTAAAGAAAGGCTTACTGTTGGGAGACCAGATGGACCGAGGTGCCCAAACTGGGGAGGTTAGCATCTCTGGTCAGCCCTAGGCCAGGACAGTAAGGTCACAGAGAGGAGCTTCTTCCTCAGGTAAACAATACCAGGCATTTGCAGCTTAAGGAGTACTTCTGTAACCAAAACTATTCAAATGCTAATGCTGTAACTAGGATGTGGATGGAATAGGGGACTCAGGGTGTGGCAGAGAAGGACTGATTAACTTGAATTTCAAATTTCACAAAATGTTTCAAACTCAGAATTTTAACATTCTCCCCAATAAGGCTTTTGGTACAGTCACACATATCAGCTGCCAGGATGGACACAGAGAATGATCATCGTTTGGCTTCAAGATCCCAGGACAGAACCACCAAGCACTGTGAAATAATGTGGTTTTATAAATCCCATTATTCTCTTGCAAATAGTACAATCCTACTATATTGCATTTTTATAAAACATCAATTTGTGTCAATATTTTAAATACACCACAGTTTCAAGTATTGTGTCAATATTAAGGGCTTCCCTGGTAGCTCACCTGGTTAAGAATCCGCCTGCAATGCAGGAAATCCCAGTTTGATTCCTGGATCAGGAAGTTCCCCTGAAGAAGGAATAGGCTACCCACTCCAGTATTCTTGCCTGGAGAATTCCCTTGACAGAGGAGACTGGCGATCTACAGTCCATGGGGTTGCAAAGAGTCAGACATGACTGAGCTACTAAGCGCAAGCACAGCACATCAATATTCAATTAATGATATTTATAACTGTACTATGGTTATGTACAAGAATATCCCTATTTTTGGAAGTAAATCCTGAAATATGTAGGAGTAAAGGGTCATAATGTATATAACTTACCCTCAAATGGTTCAGAAGAGAAAATAGATAGGCGATAGATGGGTAGATAGATGGATGGCTGCAGGGGTGGACAGATAGAGAGAGATGATAATGAGAGAGAAGGAGGGGAAGCAAATGATAAAGCAAATGAGTAAGATGGTAACAGGAGGTGAATCTGGGTAAAGGATCACAGGTATATTTGTACAGGTTTTATTTTTGTGTACTATCTGTAAGTTTGGAATTATTTCCAAATAAAAGCTTTTAAAATTTGTCAGTTTCTATATTTTGGAATTTATAAATAAATAAATATTCATTATTTTGGCTGCACTGGGTCTTCATTACTGCACGGGCTTTCTCTGGTTGTGGCGAGTGGGGGCTAGCCTCTAGCTATGGTGCGCAGGCTTCTCATTGCGGTGCTTCTCCTGTTGCCAAGCACGGGCTCTAGGCACATGGGCTTCAGTAGATGCAATGTGCAGGCTCTAGAGCTCAGTAGTAGTGGCACACAGGCTTAGTTACCCCTGGCATGTAGAAGTTTCCTGTGGTCATGTATGGATGTGAGAGTTGGACTGTGAAGAAGGCTGAGCGCAGAAGAATTGATGCTTTTGAACTGTGGTGTTGGAGAAGACTCTTGAGAGTCCCTTGGACTGCAAGGAGATACAACCAGTCCATTCTGAAGGAGATCAACCCTGGGATTTCTTTGGAAGGAATGATGCTAAAACTGAAGCTCCAGTACTTTGGCCACCTTATGCGAAGAGCTGACTCATTGGAAAAGACCCTGATGCTGGGAGGGATTGGGGGCAGGAGGAGAAGGGGACGACCGAGGATGAGATGGCTGGATGGCATCACGGACTCAATGGATGTAAGTCTGAGTGAACTCTGGGAGTTGGTGATGGACAGGGAGGCCTGGCGTACTTCAATTCATGGGGTCACAAAGAGTCGGACACGACTGAGCAACTGAACTGAACTGAACTGATGTGGAATCTTCCCAGACCAGGGATCAAACCACTGTCCCCTGCATGGGCAGGCAGATTCTTAACTACAGTCCACCAGGGAAGACCTGGAATTTATTTATTTTTAATATAGCAGAAGTTTCCAAAAACACAGAATGGCCCCAGATCCCTCTCAGTCTTTTAATTCCAAGAAGCTCTCACCATATGCCACATCCTATGTTTCCATAGAAAGGGAGGAGCAGAGACCCCTTGGGGAGAGGGGGCCATCTCAAGCACCAGCAGAAAGACAGAGGCTCAGCTGACTCCATCCAGATTTTGATAAGCTGGAGATACTCAGGATTTTGGTAAGGTTCTTAAACTAGAATTCTTACACATCATCTCTGCATCACCAACTCCCTGCCTCCTCATTCTACACCCTTTCCCAGGCAAGGTCATCTGCTCCACAGCTCCACTTACAGGGAGCTGATTCCCAGATTTGTGTATCTGCCCGCAGCCTCTTCTCTGAACTTCAGACCCGCATATCCAACTACCCTTCCTTAACAACGGTGTCTCAGAGGTAGCCCAGTGTCACCATTCCCAGGTGCAAACTCTCATTTTGTCACCCTAAATTCATCCTTCTCCAGGGTTTTTTTCCAACAGAAAAAGCACCACACAGGTGCCAAAGCCACGTCCTGCCTCCAAAACATCTGCCCAAGTCATCCGCTTCTCTCCATCTCTACATCAGCACGGCAATAACCCCCAGCTGTCCACATTCACCCTCACATCCATCCTCCAGCAACAGCCAGAGGGGGCTTTTTAAAACGAAAATCATCAAGTCCCCTCCCAGTCCAATGCCTCCCCCATCCCTGGGGCCACCTTCCTAGGGGCCATTCCCTGCATCTGGAAGGTTCTCCTCCTCCCTCCCTGTCCCCATCTCGATCGAGCTAATATCCATTCATCCTTCAACTCTAAGCTGCCTTCTCCTCTTGTGTATTCAGTGTTCTCTGCACTAATTAACTGACATAAAATGCGCTGGTCATTATACCTGTGTCTGGGTTGACTGGTTCAGGAAAAGAATTTTGTGATAAAGGAAGTGGATTTAGAAGTGGGTGAAACATGAAGAAGACTATGAGTTGGTCATGGAGAAATGATCTCCCCAAAGAGATCATGGGCTCAGTCAATCCGATCTTCCCAAAGCTTCCCAACCAAACTATCACTAATGTGACCTTGACATCCAAGGCTAAGCCATAAAAAGTCTAGAGCTGCTGCCTGGGTTCTTGGAACACTCTCCTTGGAGCCCTGAGCCACCAGGTAAGAAGTCTGACTTCCCAGAGGCTGCTAAGCCCAAGGCACATGGACGAGACACCAGAGGTGTTCTAGTTCCCAGCCCTGGCTGAGGTTCCAACCACAGCCAGCATCAACTGCCAGGCGCACAAGTGAAGACAGCCTCCACCCACAGTCGCCCCTAGCCATCAAGGCGTTTCAGACAAGGCCCCAAACAGCATGATGTAGAAACATGCCATCCTTGCTTGTGTCCTGTTCGAGTTTCTGACTCACAGAATCTGGGAGCATAATAAAATGGTTGTTTTAGGCCACTAGGTTTTGACATGGTTTATTATACATCAATAGTAACTAATACACATGATGTTAATAGACATTATGCAAAATAGGAGGAGGGATCCTTATAATTAAATGTTTTGGAAAGTGCTCTGTTACACAAATTCCAAGTGAAACAGGCTTTTATTTTTCTGCAGGCCTCCTCCCTCACAGCTTTTAATTCATAAGATGTACTGTGAATCTCTAAGAGGGAGATATGGTATTTGATGTACCCAAAAGGTTTTTTTTTTTTTTTTTTTTTACGTATTGGCTGTGCTGGGTCTTTGTTGCTGCGCAGGCTTTTCTCTAGTTGCGGTGAGTGGGGACTACTCTTCGTTGCAGTGAACTGGCTTCTCATTCAGTGGCTTCCCTAGTCGTGAAGCACGGGTTCTGGGTGCTGGGGCTTCAGTAGTTGCAGCATGTGTGGGCTCAGCCGTTGCAATTCCCAGGCTCCAGAGGACAGGCTCAGTAGTTGTGGTGCAGGGGCTTAGTTGCTCCGTAGCATGTGGGATCTTCCCAGACCAGGGATCTAACCCATGTCTCCTGCACTGGTAGGCAGACTCCTCCCCAATGAGCCACCAGCCCCCGAAAGGTTTGTTTTTTTTTTTTTTTTTAATGAGCTGTCATTCTGCAAAAGGCTGACAGTCCAGCCCTAATGGCATGGAGAAGCCGTTAGAGGCCCAGAAGGCTCCAGAGATCTGTCCAGTCCTAGGCAAAGGCAGGACCACAAGCCAGGTCACCCAGTGCCTGGCTTAGGGCTGGCTCCCCGCTGCCAGGCTGCTGCCCCCGGGCCAGCTCAGTGTTGGGCACATAGGCTGTGCAGACCCGTGTGGAAGTGTGCAGGGGCATCTGTTTCCTCACCCTTTCAGCCTCTCCTGGGGCCGGCCCCTTTCGCCCTGGCCTCCTTCTTACCTCCTTCCTAGCTGCCCCCACCTCTTCCTCTGAGGGCGCCTGTCTCCTCCACAGGCAGCTGGGAGATGAGGAAGGGGAAGGGGAAAGAGAGGCAGGGGTGGGGAGTGCGCCACTCCCCAACACACCACAGGCACGCACCACACACCCCCACACTGCCACCTCCACGGTAGACCTCAGCCCCTCGCAGCTGGGCCTGCCTCCGTGAAAGCTGCTTGTCTGTCCTGAACACTGCCTGTTGTCCCATCCATGCAGCCCGGGGCTCCTCCTCCCGCTCCTAGCCCCGGCTGGAAGAGGAACACAGTCCTGCCTTGTCCCTCCTCTTGATATTTCCAGTAAAAGCACCTCGAACACAATCTTGCTGCCACAGCCCTAATTATGTGTGAAATCATTTTTTTTTTTTTAGCTCGAAACCAAAGCAAACAAGCACACACAGAGAAGCCCATTCTCTGCGGCCCAGGAGGAGCGGTCTCGCTCCTGTTGGGTTACCTCAGGCCTGCACAGAGACCCCGCTGTGTTTCGCAAAGCTGCCCGCCTGGCCAAGGTGCCTCCCAGGCCTGACCAGGGAAGCGGTCCACCCCCCACTCAGGGGAAAGAGTGGGTTTCAGTTTGTTCTCCTCTCTCCACACAGGTTTCCAGGAGCCTCACATAGGCCTGCTGTATTGTGAGGCCACAGGAAAGGCCTCTTTGAAAAAAAAAAAAGTGGGTTATCAGGAGAGAATGTGGGGCAGAGAGCTTTGCCCCAGAAGACAAGGAACTGTTCTCCTGATTCAGTCAAATCAGTTTGCCCCTTGGTGAAATTTTTATCATTTTATTTTTATTATTTTATATCATATTTTACTATTTTATTTCAGGGTGTCAGATAGCCAAAAGAAGGTCACATGGCAGCCTTGTCCATACATAGTCACTTTCTCTAGCTTCCGTTTCTTCCTCTTCGCCCACATCCTCACTCCCAATCCTTTTCCACTGACAACTGCATTCAAATTTGTTTAATGCACTTTTTTCCCTTCAAAAAGATAGTATTGTGAGTTTAATTTCTGTAGGTGGTACTGTTAGAAATTCACTCTAACTTTTTCATTATGGTCCTATATTTGGAAAATGTATCGAGTTGCTATTTAGCCCTGCTGTATAGGACCACCACATTAAAGCCCAGCACAGGCCCTGACTACATCGTCCATTTGCCTGTCGATGGATACCTGGGTTGTTTACAGTTCCTAGCCACCACAAATATCATAAAGGTGAACAGCCATGTGTGTGCATGCATGCTAGGTTGATTCAGTCATGTCCAATTCTTTGCGACCTTATGGAGGCCCACCAGCCTCCCCCGTCCACAGGGTTCTCTAGGCAAGAATACTGGAGTGGGTTGCCATGCACTCCTCTAGGGGATCTTCACAACGCAGGGATCGAAAACCACGTCTCTTATGTCTCCTGTATTGGCAGGCGGGTTCTTTACCACTAGCGCCACCTGGGAAGCCTAAGCCATATATGTGTCCCCTTATCAATCTTTTGCAAGAAATTCTGGGACCTACATGTCCAGGATTTGGATTGCTGACTTGCAAGTTGCACACTCCCTTGGTTTCACTAAGTACTTCTGGATAGGCTTCCTGAATGCCTGTAATCAGTTTACACTTTCACCTACAGGGCAACAGTTTCATTTCTTCATCATCTTACTTACCAGCTCTTGATATTACTCAATTTTCTACTGATTGCCAATATTTGAGTTTAAAATATTGCTTTTAAAAATTATTTTTCTCATAGCTACCGAGGTAAGGTATCTCTTCAAAAAGTTCTGGTTTCACCTTCTATAAATTTTCACTTACTATCTTTTCTTAACCATTTTTCTAAGTTACATACACACAGACCTCTGCTGGAGTTGTGATTGGAATTGCATGGGATAGACACTAACTAAAAGACAATTTATATCATTATGTTAAGTTATTCCATCCAGGATCATGATCTACCACAGTGTAACAGAAACATAAGCCACATATGTAATTTTAACAATTTAGTGGCAAATTTTTTTAAGAAGTACAAAGAAAAATGAAATTTCCACATGTGAATTGATGCTTTCAAATTGTGTTGCTGGAGAAGACTCTTGAGAGTCCCTTGAATGGCAAGGAGATCAAATCGGTCAATCCTAAAGTAAATCAACCCTGAATATTCACTGGAAGGACTGATGCTGAAGCTCCAATACTTGGCCACCTGATGGGAAGAGCTGACTCACTGGAAAAGATCCTGATGCTGGGAAAGATTGACGGCAAAAGGAGAAGAGGGCAACAGAGGATAAGATGATTAGATAGCATCACTGACTCAATGGACATGAACTGGAGCAAACTTCAGATGAGAGTGAAAGTCTGGCATGCTGCAGTCCATGCGGTCGCAAAAAGTTAGATATGATTTTGTGACTAAACTAACAACTAATGAAATTCTTTACATCATTTTGTTATACTAATTCTTTGAAAACCAGTGTTTACACTTAATTTCAATTTGAACTGGCCACATTTTAAGTGCTCACATGTGGCTAGGGGCTATGGATTGGACAGCATACATCTCTCTTCATTTATTCTTGTATTCATTTAAGACCTTAATTTTATTTTTAAAATTTCATTTATAAATATCTCAAACATTTTTTCATTAAAATTTTTGTTACCATTGTAAATGTTACCTTATTTTGTGGCTGGTTTTTCATGGAGTATGGAAATGTTGCTGATTTTTTTTTCAAATTGATCTTGAATCTGATAAATCTGTTCAACTGTCTTAGTAGTTCCAGGGGTTTGTTGATTCTAATGGATTTTTATGTAATTGATCATCTTATCTATAAATAATGACTGTTTTAATTCTTCCCTCCTAATTGTTCTGCCTATTATTTTATTTTATTGTCTTATTACTAAGAGCACCTCAATTTCTATGTCAAACAGCAAGCATCCTTGTTTAATTCCTAATATTAAAAGGAATGCCTCTAAAATTTCTCTTTAAATATGATAATTTGGGTCAATGACCTTTATCAATAGAGTTTCTGTCTATCCTTAATTTTCTAAGAATTTTAAGAGTCTTAAATAGGTGTGCATTTTATCAAAAACCATGTATATATTGATTGAACAGAATGGATCGTCTCTCTGTCATTGGTGTGTTTTTTTTTTCCTTTAGTCATTAATACAGTGAATTGCATTGACTTTTTTTCCTGATGCTGAGCCATTCTTGCTTTCCTGAGATAAGCCTACTTGATTGTGATGCCTTATTTAAAAATATATATATATATTTAGATTAGTTCAGCTGATATCTTACTTTTCACAGTTATATTTATAAATTAAACATGCTTGTCATTTTCTTTTCTTATGATGTCTTTTATCAGTTTTGAAATCAAGATTATGCTAAACTCAGGAAATCATTTTATTAATGTCATTCCCGTTTTCTGGAAAACTTGTACAAGAGGGAGATTATTGTCCCTTAAAGGCCCAAATAATTATCTAGTCCTAGGGCTTTTTGATATAGGAAAGTCTTTGGTTACTATTCCATTTTTTTTTTTTAATGTTTATTGGTCTATGCAAGTTTTCTATTGTTTCCTGTGGCAGTTTGGGCCTACTGACTTCCACTTACATCTCAAGGGATAGAACTGGGTCCCAAGGTCACTTCACTTGGAATGGAGACTAAGAGTAACAGTTTAATGTTTTAACCTCTACAGAGAAAAGCAATAAGGAAAGGGGGAATAATACTTTATCTGCTACAGTCTCTGAAGACAATATATTGCTTAGTCATGTTTTGTTTTCATTTTATTATCCAGTCAGATCACTGAGTTTAATTCATTTCCATTTATTTTAATTGCTGTAATATTAGGACTTATTTCAGCCATTTCACTTTGTGCTTACTGCATTTACCATCTTACTTTGTATTTGTTCTGTTTTCTCTCTCCTATTTTCCACTGCAGGAATCAGATTTTCTTATGCTAGATTGAAAGTTGTATATTCTATTTTTGTTCTTCTAGCTGTTTCCCCTATTTAAATATGATACTTCTGTTTATTTTTCATTACCAATTTCTTTTCCCTTGGCCCTAACTCACCTCTTTCCAGTCTCTACATCTCCTCAGCATCATCCCCACCCCGCCACGCTGGTATCACCCAAAATTGGTTCTTGATCATTATAGACAATCTTCCTGTTTCGACTTAAAATTTTATTTTTAGAGAATGACAAATCTTAGTAAGTTATTTACAAGTCCTCATTTCCCATGTCTCATTCTTCCTTTGAGAAATCTAATGTCAATATGATTCTTCTATTTGTACATGATCTGCTCTTTCTTTTGTTTTTTCTGAAAGTAAACTCTCAAAATTTCCTCCTATGTTCAGTGTTCTATTTGTTTGTCTTGAGTCAATCTGCCCCCATTTAATACTCTATGAACTTTTAAAATCCAAGCTCTTCCTTGCAATTCTATGAAATTCTTAGTCACTGTTTCCTCTTTTCCATACAGTTTTTTTTCTATCTTTCTGGAAACCTCATTTAATGATCTCTACTAAATACCAAGCCCTTTTCTAGATGATGAGGTTACAGTGCTGAACAAAGCAAAGCCCTCATGGAACTTGCATTATGGCAGGAAAAACAGACAACAAACAAGCTCCAATATAATATGTCAGAGATGGAAATGCTATGGAAAAAAAATAGGAATAAAGGGGTAGGAGGTCCCAGGCTGGACTGAGGATAATTGGAAGGCGTCTCTGAGCAAATGCCTAGAACAATCAAGGGAGAATTAGTTAGAACTAAGCCATGCAGGTATCTAGAAGAGCATTAGGCAAAGGCTTTAACAGCATACTTGGCTTATTTGATGCGCAGAAGGCAAGTAAGGAAGATGGAATGAGTAAGGAAGGGACAAGCATCAGGAGATGTATCTGGGAGCCAGATCAGGTACATCCTGTGGTCACAGTAAGGACTGGGCTTTTACCCTAAGAGAAGGACAGCTATCAAAAAGTTTTGAATGGAAGAGTGACATGACCTGGATTTCTTTTTAAAAGATTTACCCTGAAGGAAAAATAAAAAAGACTTACCCTGGTTGCCCTGGGGAACAAAGAGAACAGGAAAATTAGGAAACTGATAATAATCCAAGTGAGAAATGATGATGGCTTGGACTTGAGTGGGGAGTATGGATGTGGCAGGAGAAGGTCAGAAGCTGGTTGTATTTTAACAGTAGAGCTAATGGTATTTTCTGACATATTAGATGTGGAGTATGAAAGATAGACATGAATCAGCAAAATTCAAAGGCATGAAATGTCTGCATAGTTTCAGGCATTACATTCAATCCCAACAATGACCAGTGGAAAAAGAGATTATCTCTTGTATTTCTCTCTTAAAGACTAGGAAACCTTCCCAGAAACCATGCAACAGAATTCTCTTCATGTTTCACTTGTGTCACATAACTATGCCTAAACCAATCACTGGCAAGGAGATTAACACTACCTTAGACCAGTTGGTGACAGTCGTGTCTGACTCTTTGCAATCCCCTAGACTGTAGCCCACCAGACTCTTCTGTCCATGGGGTTTCCCAGGCAAGAATACTAGAGTGGGTTGCCATTTCCTTCTGCAGGGGATCTTCCTGACCCAGGGATCAAATCCCAGTCTCCTGCATTGCAGACCATCTCCTGTGATGCAAGTAGATTCTTTACCAGCTGAGCCACGAGGCCAGAGCTTCTTCAAATGTGATCCAGGGATCCCTTTAAATGGGTCTGTAAGGTGAAAACTGTTTTCCTAATAATATATGACTTCATATGTCTTGTTCATGTTAATTCTCTCCCAAGTACATAGTAGAGTTTTCCAGAGGCTACATGATATATAATGATATATAATGTCATTGCTCAAACAGTTCATGAAATATATACTTGTGTATTCCTGTGTTTTCTAGAATTTGCTAAGAAAAGTAAGTTTAGGGCATAAATACACGCATTTTTAGAGATTAAGTCAGTTTGTTCTCAGTATTTCTGTGCTTTTATTGGTTATCTTTAGTTATGATTGTTATAACCTGTGACCTCATTATCACCCAAAAAATCATTATGTCAAAATCCCAAAGTTTTTTTTGCACCTACACAGAAGCACAAGAAGTTCAATTTGTTGTTTTGTAATTCTCCAGGCAAGAATACTGGAGTGGGAAGCCATTCCCTTCTCCAGAGGATCTTCCCAAGCCTGGGATAGAACCTAGGTCTCCTGCAATGCAGGCAGATTTTTTATTGTCTGAGCCACCAGGGAATCCTCATTTTGAAATACTATTCACTAAATGTTCAAAAAGTTCTCTTAATTTTTAAATGGATCTCTAATTCTTACTTTAGAATTTAATAATATTTTATTCTGAATTTAAAGTTTTATTTATAATATATATTTTCTTACATTGATCAATAGCTTTAAAAGACATGCTTAGAAGACTCCCTTTCTCAGCCTATCACTAAATCTAAACATCCTGAAGAAGATGAAAGTAATATGTCAGAGAGTTTGCTGACAACTGGTGCGCTGTGCACGGGCTAAGTCGCTTTAGTCATGTATAACTCTTGTGACCCCATGGACTGGCTCCTCTGTTCATGGGATGCCACCAGGGACATCAACAAGAGAAGCCACTGCAATGAGAAACCTGTGCACCACAACTAGAGTGTAGCCTCTGCTTGCTGCAACTAGAGAAAGCCCAAAGGCAGCAACAAAGACCCGGTGCAGCCCAAAATAAATACATAAAAACAATTAAATTAAAAAATGAAATATTTAATTTTTCTTTAAACTCTGATTTTAAAATGATGCCACAATTTAAATGGCCCCATTGGGGCTGGAGCAGGGGTGAGGCAAGTGAGTGCCAAGGACACAGGGTTTAAAGGGGTGCCCACTCTGCCTCCCTGCACTTGCAGGAGTCTGAGAGCAAGTGCCTCTTGATATTCTGCACCTGGGTACCTCACTAGCTTCTCCCTATAACTGGCCCTGGACACTGTAACACTATTCAGAAATGTTCTGTTGCATAAGACACAATGAGGTAAATAATTAATTTCTCTAAAGCAGAGAGAGAGATTCCTTTCATCCTATGTTTGCTTCTTACTCACAGTATCTCCCATTCCAGGTGGCACTAGTGGTAAAGAACCCACCTGCCGAGGCAGGAGACATAAGAGATCAGGATTTGATCCTTGGGTCAAGAAGATCCTCTCGAGGAGGGCATGGCAACCCACTCCAGTATTCTTGCCTGGAGAATTCCATGGACAGAGGAGCCTGTAGGGTTACAGTCCATGGGGCCACAAAGAGATTGACATGACTGAGCAACTAACACATTCAGGCACGTGGGCTCAGTGGTTGTGGGCATAGGCTTAATTGCCCTGTGGCATGTGGAATATTCTGTGGCCAGGAATCAGACCTATTGGCAGGCTGATTCTCCACCGCTGGACGACCAGGGAAGTCCCCAACTAAATATTTTAAATGTAGACATTCAGTTCAGTTCAGTTCAGTCGCTCAGTCATGTCCGACTCTTTGCGACCCCATGAATCACAGCACGCCAGGCCTCCCTGTCCATCACCAACTCCCGGAGTTCACTCAGACTCACGTCCATCGAGTCCATGATGCCATCCATCCATCTCATCCTTTGTTGTCCCCTCTTCCTCCTGCCCCCAATCCCTCCCAGCATCAGAGTCTTTTCCAATGAGTCAACTCTTCGCATGAGGTGGCCAAAGTATTGGAGTTTCAGCTTCAGCATCATTCCTTCCAAAGAAATCCCAGGGCTGATCTCCTTCAGAATGGACTGGTTGGATCTCCTTGCAGTCCAAGGGACTCTCAAGAGTCTTCTCCAACACCACAGTTCAAAAGCATCAACTCTTCGGTGCTCAGCTTTCTTCACAGTCCAACTCTCACATCTATACATGACCATTGGAAAAACCATAGCCTCAACTAGATGGACCTTTGTTGGCAAAGTAATGTCTCTGCTTTTGAATATGCTATCCAGGTTGGTCATAACTTTTCTTCCAAGGAGTAAGTGTCTTTTAGTTTCATGGCTGCAGTCACCATCTGCACTGATTTTGGAGCCCCCAAAAATAAAGTCTGACACTCTTTCCACTGTTTCCCCATGAAGTGATGGGACCAGATGCCATGATCTTCATTTATTGAATGTTGAGCTCTAAGTCAACTTTTTCACTTTCCTCTTTCACCTTCATCAAGAGGCTCTTTAGTTCCTCTTCACTTCACTTCACCAACATAAGGGTGGTGTCATTTGCATATCTGAGGTTATTGATATTTCTCCCGGCAATCTTGATTCTAGATTGTGCTTCTCCCAGCCCAGCGTTTCTTATGATGTACTCTGCATATAACTTAAATAAGCAGAGTGACAATATACAGCCTTGACATACTCTTTTTCCCATTTGGAACCAGTCTGTTGTTCCATGGCCAGTTCTTTTTTTTTTTTTTTT
>SJXQ01004937.1:35725-76059 GCA_006408695.1 Aepyceros melampus | reverse complement strand
TGGAACCAGTCTGTTGTTCCATGTCCAGTTCTAACTGTTGCTTCCTGACCTGCATACAGATTTCTCAAGAGGCAGGTCAGGTGGTCTGGTATTCCCATCTCTTTCAGAATTTTCCACAGTTTATTGTGATCCACACAGTCAAAGGCTTTGGCATAGTCAATCAAGCAGAAATAGATGTTTTTCTGGAACTCTCTTGCTTTTTCCATGATCCAGCGGATGTTGGCAATTTGATCTCTGGTTCCTCTGCCTTTTCTAAAACCAGCTTGAACATCTGGAAGTTCACGGTTCACGTATTGCTGAAGCCTGGCTTGGAGAATTTTGAGCATTACTTTACTAGCATGTGAGATGAGTGCAATTGTGTGGTAGTTTGAGCATTCTTTGGCATTGCCTTTCTTTGGGATTGGAATGAAAACTGACCTTTTCCAGTCCTGTGGCCACTGCTGAGTTTTCCAAATTTGCTGACATATTGAGTGCAGCACTTTCACAGCATCATCTTTCAGGATTTGAAATAGTTCGACTGGAATGCCATCACCTCCACTAGCTTTGTTCATAGTGATGCTTTCTAAGGCCCACTTGACTTCACATGCCAGGATGTCTGGCTCTAGGTGAGTGATCACACCATCGTGATTATCTGGGTCGTGAAGATCTTTTTTGTACAGTTCTTCTGTGTATTCTTGCCACCTCTTCTTAATATCTTCTGCTTCTGTTAGGTCCAGACCATTTCTGTCCTTTATCGAGCCCATCTTTGCATGAAATTTTCCCTTGATATCTCTAATTTTCTTGAAGAGATCTCTAGTCTTTCCCCCTCTGTTCTTTTCCTCTATTTCTTTGCATTGATCAGTGAAGAAGGCTTTCTTATCTCTTCTTGCTATTCTTTGGAACTCTGCATTTAGATACTTATATCTTTCCTTTTCTCTTTTGCTTTTTTGCCTCTCTTCTTTTCACAGCTATTTGTAAGGCCTCCCCAGACAGCCATTTTGCTTTTTTGCCTTTCTTTTCCATGGGGATGGTCTTGATCCTTGTCTCCTGTACAGTGTCATGAACATCATTCCATAGTTAGGTCCTGGTATATATTTGTGTATGTATGTGACATAGCTTCTTACAAAATGTATCTAAAATTACAAACAGTGGTGAGTGGTAATAAGGCGGTGTTTTGAGTCTTAAGCTACACAAGAGGATCAGGGAAGGCCATTTTTAGATTGAGCTCTGAAGGATGAGAAGGAGGCAGCCATGTGAACATTGAGGAAAGAGCAATCCAAGCAGAAGGAGCAGAATGGTCAAAGGCCTGAGGTGGGGAGGAGCTTGGGGTACTTGGGAACTGAAGAGGGGCCAGCGTAGGGGAGAGATCATGCATCCTGATCAGGCCCTTCAGGTGAGGGGCCCTGAGTTGTCGATGATCCCAAGGACGAGTTTGCCTGAATCTGTGAGAGGACTGGTCTCCAGCCTCCTTGACCTACAAGTGCTGGCCGAAGACCTCATCCATCTACCACCTCTGGGAAGATGACAGCTTTGGCAGTGGTTTCCTGATTTCACACTTGTTTGGTTCCTGGGACAAAGAGAGAGTTCATGAAGATAAGAAGTGAAAGGCCACCTTTGTCCATGGTGAATGTGAATTGATGTAGAGTAAACAGAGATTATGATGACTCTTGAGAAGGCCTGTGTCTAAATATTTACCAGAGCCTCAAGAAAGGAAATAGCTGAATGTAGGAACCCCACTTTCTCTTCTGTCTCCAACCAGGAAATGTCATCCCTAAGAGATGGTGAGGGTCAAAGATTAAACCTTCTCAAACTTCCCCTGTGAAAAGACTCTTTACTAGGAAATCAAGATGTTAATTTAGATTAGACCGGTTCCCCAAAGGATGAGGGAGGAATCGGAAATACAAGTGTGATGCAGACGCACGTGAGGTCGGACCCCTCCTTGAAGTCTTGTTTTTACTAACACTAAGCTTCCAGGTCACCCTATTGACATCTCAGAGCAGCTCATAGTCTCTAGTGAGCCCCACTGTTTTTATGGGCTCTTTGTGGGCCTGGCAGGACAGGCTTATTGTCTCTTCCTCAGAAGAGAGCCATCCTTGGCATGTCCCCATTAAGAGTCCTAATGTCATGTAGCCAGTGGGAATCAATGCAACACAGGAGCATTTGGTCACTTGGTTCCTGCTGTTTCCCCAAGAGGAGGCTCTGAGGATTTCATCACTCACCCACCCACACGCCCACTCAGCAGGCTTTTACAGGGTGCTTGCCATGTGCAAGGAAGGTCCTGTGCTAAGTGGAAGCACGAATGCTCTTCAAGAGCTAGAGGATGTTTGGGGAACAGCACTTATACAGAAGCAGTTACCAAAATGGGGCCTGACAGGCACTGGGAAAGTGCAACCAGCAGCACACGGGGCAATGCCAGGGGAGGAAGAGCCTGGCTCTGGATGGTGTCAGCAGAGAGATAGGACTGGGCTTCTCTTTGAACATGGGGGTAGTGTTTTTGCAGGTAAAACTTGATGCAGAAGGAATTCCAAGCAGAAGGAAATGGTCCAAACAGAAGCAGGAGGCAGGAAAGCCTCCTGAGTATGTCTAGGAGGTTGGGTCTGTGTGATTTAACTGGAGTGCAGAGGACTTGGAAGGCATTAGCGGTGGAGGTAGGGGGCTACTGGGACTGGAGAAGAAGGACGGGGCTAGTTTACAAAGGCTACTGAGAGCCTGTAAATCCTCTTCCCAGTTGCATGCCATGGGGGAAAGAAGAACCCTCCAATTGGCACTATTGATTGACTCTGGTGGTTGAGATCACCCTCTGGGAACTCTTATGACTCCATCTCTTGAGGTGACAAAGTGTTTGTAGAAGAATTTCTCGAAGAGCCTTTGAGTGGCTTGTGTAGATTTCCATTTGAATTGTCTCAATAACTTTCCTGTGGTGTGAGGATCCTCTGGAAGTCTTTATTCAACTGAGCCTGCCAGTTTTAGGGGTTCACCAGTGAGAATGGCCAAAGCTTGTTCCAGTTCATGTGCTGTTATCTTGGCATGTAGGGAAGTGACAGTATCTCCCACTTTGTAGCCTGGGTGCCATGGTAATAGGCCTTTAAAAGTCTGAAAGTGTTAAAATAAAAATAATACTAATAAAAAACCCAAAACAATTCTAGAGGTAAGTAGGAAATTCTTTCACTCCCAATTTTTTGTCCGCCACATCTTAGCATTCCAAGTTTGTAATTAGTCACTGCACTTCTGCTTCCCCCAAAAGAGGTGAAAACAAGTTTAAGAGGGAATAGGGACTTTCAGTACAGTCTAGGGCAGGCTTCTCTAGCTTTACTGTATGTAAGAACCACTCTTACTCCTCTGATTTAGTGGGTCTGGGGTGGGGACTGAACTTTCATACTTCTCCTGAGCTCCTGGGTGAAGCCAGTGCTCCAGGCCCACAGGGCATTCTGTGAGTAGCATTGGTTCAGGGAGCCCTAGGGCTGAACACTGAAGGAACGATCGTCAGATGAACTGAGGTTTTCCTTTGGTTTGAGAGATAGATGTAGTTCCTGCTAGCTTCCAACTCCTGACATTAATGCAGTAAGTCCCCTACATACATAGCAGCATGCTTGTAAGTGAGCCTAGGTACTCAGCTAACACAGTCGACCATATAGTACTGTATTGTAATAGGTTTATACTACTTTTCACAGAAATAATACATACATAAAAAACAAATGCAAAAAAATAAAGAAAACGCTGCTAATCTTATAGTACAGAACCTTGAAAGGGCTTCCCAGGTGGCCAGTGGTCAAAAATCTGCATGCCAGTGTAGGAGACGTGGGTTCAATTCCTGGGTCAGGAAGATCCCTTGGAGAAGGAAATGGCAACCCTCTCTGGTATTCTTGCCAGGGAAATCCCTGGACAGAGGAGCCTGGCAGGCTACAGTCCTTGGGGTTGCAAAGAGTCAGATATGACTGAGTGACTAAGCACACACACCTTGAAAAATACAGTAGCACAACAGCTGGCGTACAGGCGCTGGTATGCACATCTGCGTCTTTGACAGTTCCCGACGTGAAGGTTTGTATGTAGGGGACTGACTGTAGCTGGTATGGAGAAATGAATTTGGCTGGATGTTTTCCTTGTGATTTCAGTAGTTGTCCCTTTAGAGAAGGCTCATGGAAAGACATCAAATTTGTGCCAAACCCTGGAGGGATTGAAGGAAAGAATTTTAAGCGATAGAGCCACTGTACTGATAATTGCACATTATCAGGAATCTAAATTGCAATGAGAAGAAATCTGTTTTTGTTAAATGGTCCAGATAATTTAGAGGCAGAGTCTCCGACAGTGATGGGAACCAGAGGCACTGGCTTTGTCCTCAGCACTGCCAAGAGCCCAGTGCTGAGCGGCAGGTTTGAAAGAGTACCTGAGGCCACATGATGTCAAAAACAGATGTGAAGTCACGAAGGGTAACCTGCTGAGGCTGGCTATTCAGCCCAGTCATGTCTGGACTGGTCTATTCAGGTCTGCAGCCCTTCTGGGGTCACAGCTGGGGCTGCAGGCAGCAGAGAGAGCGACAAAGGTGGCTCTTGAGCAGACACACGAGAAGACAAAGCTTAGCCTGCAGAAGATGTGAGGGCAGGCGCAACTCCTGTCCCCTGCAAGGAGACCAAACCAGTGAATCCTAAAGGAAACTGGCCCTGAATACTCTTTGGAAGGACTGATACTGAAACTGACTCTCCAATACTTGGCCACCTGATGCAAAGAGCTCATTGGGAAAGACCCTGATGCTGGGAAAGATAGAAGGCAAAAGGAGAAGAGGGTGGCGAGGATGAGATGATTAGATAGCACAGCTGACTCAATGGACCTGAGTTTAAGCAAACTCGGGGAGATGTTGAAGGACAAGGAAGCCTGGCATCCTTCAGTCCATGGGGTTGCTGAGAGTCAGACATGACCTAGCAACTGAACAACAACAACCCCTGCTCAGGGAACTAGATCCCACGTGCCACGACTAAGAGTTCTCATGCCAAAACTAAAGATTCAGCATGCACAATGAAGATCGAGTAGCCCGAGAGTTGACACCTGGCACAGCCAATAAATTAAAAAACATTTTTTTAAAGAAAAACTGGGAGATAATGACAGCCTGTACAAGGACTATGTGGAAAGTGCTGGGTGCAGGGCCATTGTGAAGGCAGAGTCAGGTGTAAACGATTCAGTGCAGGTCCTGCGGCGATGGGCAGGAGTTCAGACGAGGCCAAGGTGAACGGCTGGGGAACAGTGATGACCAGGATAGAAGTGAGCTGAACCTGGAACAGTATCCCCAGAGCTCCCCTGGCCACCACTCCATCAGACAGTAACAGGCTGCCTCAGGAAAGCCTGCAGCTGCTTAAAGTCCACTGTCTCCCTTTGCGGGGATCTTGGAGGGACTTCTTAAACTTAAGGTTAATCTAATGCAGTTAATCATTACTGATAATTGTGCCCTTAATAGTACAACATTAGGCTTAATCATTTATTAAGAGATGGTAAATGAAAAAAAGAAAGATGATGGATCATGACAGGCAGGCTACACACAGAAGGGAATTCTGGTTAAAGGTGGACTGTTATTCCCACCAAGCTTTGAGGAGGAGGTGGATGTGCTTAAACAGCCAGCTTTCCTCTCAGTTTCCCCTTCCCTTCCTCCTCTTTCCTTTTCTTTTTCCTTTTGCCCTCACAAAGTATTTTAATGTTTGTTTAATGAGGACAAAATGTAACGTGAAACAATAGAATTTTCACATCATGAGAATTCAATTTATGATCAGAGGCAATGGTACTTTACTTCTTTTTTTATTACTTGGTTACTTAATTTATTATTTTATTTTTGGCTGTTAGGTCTTCGTTGTGGCATTTGGGATCTTTTCATTGCACGTGGGCTCAGTAGCAGTGGCACATGAGGGCTTTAGTTCCCCTGGCCAAGGATAGAACCTGTGTCCCCTGCACAGATCCTTAACTGCTGGACCACCAGGGAAGTCCCTGGTAATTTACTTCTTTATGCAGAGTTTACTGGGTCGTATTCTTTTACCTAAGGCAAGTAAGCATATGTTGTTCAACACACTTTAAAGTATGGGCCACAAAAGATGAAAATTCTTAAGCTGCAATAATTAAAGTACACAGTTCCCCTTCTCAGTGAATGACATCCACCCAGTCACTGAAGTCCTGATTGTAGGCATTATCTTTGATGACCCCTCTCTCCAGTCTCCTACATCTGATCCATCACCAAGGCTCATCAACTTTGTTTCTGAAATGTACTCCAACATCTGTGCTTGTCTTGTCTCAGCTGCCACCACCGGAAACCAAGCCACTGTCCCTCCTCATCCACAAGCAGCAATTGCCTCTTGTGTGTTTCCGTTTTCTCTTTTGCCCCCAGCACGACACTCTCCACATGCTTGAGAGAAAGCCTTGAGACAGGTTAAATCCTGTCCCTCCCCTGCTTGAAACCCTCCAGTGGCTTCCCATCACAGAGCGAAACCCACACTCCTACTGCGGCCCACTTGGACCTACGTGATGTGCCCCTCCCAGCTTTCCAGCCTCATCTCACTCGACGCATACACTGCAGCCACTCTGGCCTTCTTTCTGCTTTCCAACCACGAGGACCTTCCTGCTTGGCCAGAGGGGTGATCTTTGCTGGAATGCTTTCCCTCTGATCTCAGCGTGGTTGACTTCTTTTATCATTTTGATCTCAGTTTAGACACCCTACAGAGGATCACTCTATCACACTTTTCTATTCTCTTCACAGCACTGATCTCTTGTTTTCTTTCTTTCTTTCTTTCTTTTTTTTTTTGTCAGTGCTTTTCATAGAGGAATCCCCAGTGTCTAGAATAGAGCCCGACGTACTAATAGGTGCTAATTAACATTTGTGGAATGAATGAGTGAAGCCACTTACACCATCATCTCCTCATCATTCTGGAGACCTCCAGACCCTCTCCTATGACTTGGCATATGGCACTAAGCATATCAGCTGTAAATCGTATATTGAGGGAGAGTTAGAACAGTTCCTTGGAACAATAATCTGCCTTTTGGGAAATATGTATTTTGTTCTAGACTTGAACCATCTTAGGGATTTTTAGACAAATAGAGCCTCCCTGCATTGCTCAGCAAGACTGGAGATAATTATATTAATACTAGTGTGGTGCTTTTCGAATGTTGCTCTGCCTTTTCCTCCTGGATATAGGAAAATCTCTGGAACTTTTTGGAGTTCTCTTGGCTCTCAGATGCAGCTGAGTTGATGGTACAGTATCATGATCTGTCAGTGCAAAATCCCTCTCTCGTTTCCCCTGATACTTCCTCCTTCATCTCCTAGTCACAGTTCCATGCTCCTTTCCTCTCCCAGGCTTCCATTCTTGGGTATTTAATACACACCCTTCCAATTTGCCTTCTAGCTTATGTTATTAGATATATGTATATCTTTGAAAAATGTAGTGTTTTGCATATATATATATATATGGGGTCTTTGAGATCTTTGTAAAAAATAAAAAAGACTATTTTGAAGGAATTCCCTGGCCACCCAGTGGTGACAACTCTTTCACTGCTGAGGGCCCAGGTTCGATCCCTGGTTGGGGAACTAAGATCCCACAAGCCTTGCAATAAGGCTATATATATATATATATATATATATATAGAGAGAGAGAGAGAGAGAGAGAGAGAGAGAGATTGGGCTTCCCTGGTGACTCAGTGATAAAGAAATTCGCCTGCAGTGCAGGAGACACGGGGAATATGAGTTCAATCCTGGGCTGGGAAGATCCCCTGGAGGAGGAAATGGCAACCCACTCCAGTATTTTTGCCTGGAAAATTTCATGGACAGAGGAGCCTAGTGAGCTACAGTCAGACATGACTGAGCAACTGAGCACCTTAGGGGGTTTATTATTAGTAGCGTCCCTTGTAACTTGGGAGCTAATAGGATTACAGAATGTAACAGCTAGGAGTCACTTGGAAATTATTGGCCCTACCCCTTGCCTTCTTTGACAAGTAACAAGTGATCTGAGGTCCAAAGGCTTCCTTTTAAATGATTTCTTTCAACGAAACTGTCCCCATTTCCTGAGAGCCTGAATTGGTCAAGGTCCCCAGTCAGCAGCGCTGGAGACCACTGAGATGAATGGCAGAGGCCCTGCACCCACACACCCAGCCTCTGAGGAGACTTCCAGAGGAGGCCTGACTGGCTGTGGGGCATACTAGACCTCCTTAACTATTTATCCAGCACTGGGCTCACAAAGGTCTCACAGAGATCTCATCTGGGGATACATCCCACGGCTCCTCCAGTCCTCCCCTTTTTATCTCCACCATTCCCCAACTCCCCACATTCACCTTCCGAACCAGTGGTCCCAGCAGACTCTAGCAGTCAGGTTCCTGGCCGGCTTCTGCTCTTTCTTATCCTTCTCTTGGTTGCCATGTCTCTTCTATCTTTGGTCTGGCCTTGAGTGTCCTGGTGAAGCACAGAGTCCTCACCCGAACTTTCTGTATTTCCAGATTGGAGCTTCTCTGTTTGCCAGTAACATTGGAAGCGGTCACTTTGTGGGACTGGCAGGGACCGGAGCAGCTGCAGGAATTGCCACTGGGGGCTTTGAATGGAATGTGAGTAATTCTAGAGACACTGTGTCCTGATGCTGGAAGCAGCTTCAGTAGTTAGCCAGCTCAGTTAACACTCAGAGATGTTCTAGATGTTAGAGAACCTCCCGGGGCCACGTTGCAGTGCAGTGGAGGAGGGGCTCAGTTTCAGGCCCCCAGAGTCCTGCTCCTCTTCCACCACGAGAAATCACTGACATGATGGCATTAGTGTTTCTTTCTTCTTTTAAAAGGGTGGGGCAAATTAAGAGCGTAGCACTGACACATATAGGATATAGCTAGTGGGAAGCTGCTATAAAGCACAGGGGGCTCGGCCTGATTTCTGCGATGGCCTCAAGTGATGGGATGTGGTAGGGAGGTTCAAGAGGGAGAGGACATATGTATACTTACAGGGGACTCATGTTGCTGTACGGCAGAAACCAACACAACTCTGTAAAGTAATTATCCTCCAATTAAAAATAAATTAAAAAAAACCAAGCCCTCTTGTACCCTTTCAGCCACATTAGAGGTTTGGAAATACCACCAGATTTCCAATATTATTATTATTATTTTTAAAAGCTTTCTAAATGGTATTTTACTCCTGTAAACCAGGGAGAAGGCCGAAGGGACTGTGATACCAGTGGATAGCTGCCTGGGTCCCTGTCCACTGTTGCCCAACTATTGTTCCCACGGGCCTATCGGGGGTCACAGGCCTCCTTCAGTCACTGATGTCACTTACGAAGATGTCCCTAGAGCTCAAAGAGAAAGTGCCAGGTGGTTGTTCTGGAGCAGCTGTAGGCCCTGCAGGCAGCAGTGTGGCTAATTTCCTCCTGGTTTGATTCTGCCTCCTTTTTGGTTTTAGGCCCTGATTTTGGTGGTTCTGCTGGGCTGGGTGTTTGTCCCCATTTACATTAAGGCGGGGGTAAGTATCTGCTCTGTTATTAGGTAAGATGTATTTTCCTGCTGGCAAGTATTTGTGTGAACTTGGTCCTCCTGGAAAGCAGAGGAGGCTTTTTGGGACAAGTCTATGACTTGGCTCTTTCCTGGGCTATAAAGTTCCTGACTGCTCTCAGAGGCATTAAATAGATCCACTTGGCCACGACTTTTCCCTCTAGGGAGCCCTCCTAAGCAGTCTCAGTCTATTCAGCACCTAAATTATCACATTCCCTCACACTGGGTGAATGAATACTTGCAAGGTACTGCCGTGCATTGCTCGCGATTCATCACCATTTGCCTCTGCCCCAGGAAGGGAAGCAGCATGAGAAAAAGAACCATAGTTTCTTTTGGTTTACAAACATCGGCAATCCTTGTCTGCTGAGCATGCAGCTGGCACTCATCTACCAAATAGCGTGTTCAGTCTCTCACTAAACCTCTGACATTTCACATAAGACAGCTTTAGCGTCGTCCATCCAGTGAGATGTGATGAGCATCTACCCCCTGTACATCTGTGCAGTGGGAGCTGAAAGCAGCAGAGAGGAAGCACAGGTAGACCATGCGTCTCCCGGAGGCTCAGGGACTGTTGGTGACACGTGTCTGATTCCAGGAGACCGGGCTCAGGGTTGAGGACCCGAGACAGAATGTGGTTGGAATTTGCAGACAGGAGCTGGGAGAGCAGCTGAGCTGGCCTGCAGCCACAGCCGCTGGCAAGGCTTCTGCGAAGAGCAGGGTGAAGCTCCTGGCCTGGGCACCTTGTTTCAGTGTGCTGAAAAGGTCCCGCCGTTGGAGAAGACTCTTGAGAGTCCCTTGGACTGCAAGGAGATCCAACCAGTCCATTCTGAAGGAGATCAACCCTGGGATTTCTTTGGAAGGAATGATGCTAAAACTGAAGCTCCAGTACTTTGGGCACCTCATGCGAAGAGTTGACTCATTGGAAAAGACCCTGATGCTGGGAGGGATTGGGGGCAGGAGGAGAAGGGGACGACCGAGGATGAGATGGCTGGATGGCATCACAGACTCAATGGACGTGAGTCTGAGTGAACTCCGGGAGTTGGTGATGGACAGGGAGGCCTGGCGTGCTGCAATTCATGGGGTCGCAAAGAGTCGGACACGACTGCGCGACTGAACTGAACTGTGGTTACGGCGTCTTGTTTACAGTAGCTGCTTTGTATAAGGCTATCTATTTAGGGGCTTCCCAGTGGCACTGTGGTAAAGAATCCACCTGCAATGCAGGATGTGCGGGTTTAATTCCTGGGTCAGGAAGAGCCCTTGGAGGAGGAAATGGCAACCTGCTCCAGTATTCTCGCCTGGAAAATCCCACGGACGGAGGAACCTAGGCAGCTATAGTCCATGGGGTCCAAAAATATTTGGACATGACTGAGCACAGATGCACGCCTATCTGTTTATCTATCCCTCCCTCCTCCAAGGCAAGGATCTGTCTTCTTGGTTTATGTAGTCATGTGTTCATTAAAATATTGTTTATTGGGCACCTACTATGTCCTGGGATAATAGCAAGTTGCCCCTGCAGTGGTCGGGCGTGTGGAATTGAGATGAGCAAATGGCTGGAGGACAGGGACTCCTGGACACCTCTCAGACTTCTCTGACCAGCAGGGTCACACTTCTGACACCAGAGTGGATGCCCGGCTCTGCTTGCTGTGGGCCCTCTGATCACCTAGGCTGGCAGTGACCGCCCTTCCATCCGGACAGGTGGTGACGATGCCGGAGTACCTGCGGAAGCGATTTGGAGGCCAGCGGATCCAGGTCTACCTGTCTGTCCTGTCCTTGGTGCTGTACATTTTCACCAAGATCTCGGTGAGTCCCCGCCCCGGGAGCTGGGCGCTGGCTGGCTCAGAACCTGCCCACTCTTGCTCCTCAGCAAATGCTGGCCCACAAAGGGCAGTGCTGTGTTGCTGTTAACCCGGTCCCTTAGGCCTTCTTGCTTCTGAGGGTAAAGTCCTATTTCACACATCAAGGAGCGAACACACAGACCTCCTTACTGTGGGGAAGGTTGAAGACATAAGTGGTTCAAGAAGGTTCAGTGAAAGCTGTTCTTAGTAGAAGATTAAAAGGAAGTAACGGATACCTGAGGGCTGGCCCTGACATAAAGCTGTAAGCCTTTATACCCTGTCAGGGTCAGAATCTGGACCTAGTCTTGTCACTTGGCTTTCACAGTGAACAGCATTTTGGCATTCTTGGTTCATCTCTTCCTTTCCACCTTTTTTTCTCCAGTAGTATTTTAAGTCAAATGCCAGACATCACATCATTTTACTGTAGATTCTTTGGAATGCACCTTTAACTTTTGAAAACATGTAACCATTATGCTGTTATCATGCTTAATAAAATTTATAGTAACTTCTTATTTTAGGTAGTTTAACACCTGGTCCATATTCAGATTTTCCTGATTATCTGAAAAATGTCTTCTTTCAGTTGATTTGCTTGAATCAGGGTTCACATGAAATTTACACTTGGCATTGACTGTTTTCTTTCTCTAGAAGAAATATATATATATATATATTTTTTTTTTCAGACTACCACAATAATTTTTCTGTTTTATATGATTACCTTTTATATTCTTATACTTTTTTTGGATTGGGTTGTCTTATTGTTGTTGGATTGAAATTGTTCTTTATACATTCTGAATAACTTACCCTTATCTGATATATGATTTGCAAATATTTTCTCCCATTCTGTAGGTTGTCTTTTCACTTTAGTGTCCTCTGATGCACGAAAGTTTTAAGTCTTGACGAAGTCCAATTTATGTTTTTTCTTTTTTTGCTCATGCTTTTGGTGTCATTTCTAAGAATCCATTGCCAAATCCAAGATCATGAAGGTTGAATGCTATGTTTTTACCTAAGAGTTTTTATAGTCTTAGCTCTTACATTGAGGTATTTGATCCACTTTGAGTGATCTTTGTATACGATGTGAAGTAGAGTCCATGTTTGTTCTTTTGCATATGGACATCCTGTTCTCCCAGAACCATTGAAGCGACTGTTATGTCCTGACTGAATGGTCTCACCGGGGACATGGGCTCAGGAATTGGGCCCGTAGGGCTTTGATTGGAGTTGGGGCTGACACTCAGCCTCACTGTTCTCTCCCTCCCCAGCTTCCTGACGTCAGGGGCTGCTACCCTTGACTGGTGCCTGTGTGATGATTCCACTCCTTCACTTGTAACTAGATGCTTCAGGGATTTAGTTACAAGATGAAAACCCCAGGCATTTCAGTCTTATTTCCTTAGAGACTGGTGTGTATGGACTGGACTGGGAGTTGCTGGGAGGGGTGGAGAAATCAGGCTTCCTGAGGGAGGGGAGGGCAGGGGCGAGAGGAGGAAAGGAATGTAAGCAGAAAGGTGCAGAGGTGACCCTGGCACCCATAGAAACTGATGGGGACCGCTCCTTGCTCCCTGATTCAGCTTGTGAGGTGGCACCTGTCTAGTGACCATGGAGAGGGGGGCATCGGCATTCCCTTTCTTGGAAGCCAACCTTCTCTGAGTCCAAGTTCAGGCGGGGGAAAGTCTGCTGGCTGAGCTTTGCCCTTGGAGCAGTGTAGCAGCAGTCATATAAATGAGCTCAGGGCTCAGCCTCTCTGTCTGCCTTCCCAGTCACCTCACCTATAGTTCAGGTTACTGATTAAACCTCCTGGATGTGGGAGCCCACAGGAACCTGAGGGGCAGCCTCCCTCAGCTCAGATCCTGATGGAGTCCATCCTCTCCCCAGCACTTGGCTTCTTCTGCATTTTACTTTTCAGTAGTGCTTAGGATGGACTGTGGGCTTCCTAGGTGGTACTAGTGGTAAAGAACCTGCCCGCCAATGCAGGAGACCTAAAAGATATGGATTCAATCCCTGGGTTTGGAAAATTCCCTGGAGGACAATATGGCAACCCACTCCAGTACTCTCTCCTAGAGAATCCCATGGACAGAGGAGCCAAGTAAGCTACAGTCCAGGTCACAAAGAGTCAGACATGACTGAAGCCACTTGCACCCTTTCTGTGTGATTTCTGGGGCTGCTTACTGGAGGCCTTGTCCAATGTCTACCCAATGCCCAGAGCCAGTGATCCCTTGAAAAATGCATTTGAAGGATGACCTCTGCCTTTTGTTTTGTGCCAATCTTTTATTTAGTCTCCAATAGGGGCTTGACTTCTTCCATCTCCAGTCCTCATAAGAGTATGGCATGGGTGGGGATTTTTACTTATTTTCCACTTCATGGAAGAGAAAACTGAGTCTCAGAGAAATTGAGTAATTTGTCTCCAGTTGTGTAGCTAGTGTAGGCAAAGACAAGACTGGAGTCTAGGTTTCTCTAGTCCCATTGTCTGTATTCTCACAATTCTGCACTGTGCTTGGATGGGAAAAGACATGAAGACACAGGATAACAGAGTGGGATAGATTATCTCTTTCTATGATTGACAGTCTCATTTTTCAGTGGGGAATCTGAGGACCAGAGAAGATAAGGGGCTTTGTGGGGTTAAACAATAGCAGAGCTAGGTTGAGGAGCACAGTCTCTGATGCTTTAGACAATATGTCCCTGGGTCTTCTAAGTCCAGTATAAACAGATCAAAATTCAAGACCTTGGGGAAAAGTAAAATAGCCAGTTAAGTGACCTTCCAATATAACCACATCTCTGAGAGTGGGATTTGAGAGGACTGTGAAGGGAGAAGTCAGCTCACACTGGGTGCATGAAGGATCTGAAGGTGGGCCATTTAGGCAGTGGGGAGGGACAGGGAAGGCCAGACAGGCAAGGCTTTGTCTTTAAAAATTAGCCTGACTTCAGATTCACCATGGGTCACAGAGCATGAAATCCTTAAAAGAATTACACTGATAGTGACTGTACTCGCTGGGAGCTCACATTAAGGTGCACCTGAGTTCAGGGCTTGTGGACAAAAGGAATCATTAATTAAAATAAGGTGGTCATTGCACACAAACAGAGATTAATCACTGTTGTGTGTGTGGAGGCATGGGTAGCTTATGATGGATAAGAAAAGAAGAGTGGCCTTTTGAGATCCATGTTCAGACAGGAAACATCCAGGGATCTGACAGGAAGGCTTTGGGAGGGTGTTGGGATCCAGTAGGCAGGCAATTGATAGGAGAGAGAAAGTGAAATGCATTTCAGGCGCAGTGTCCCAGCTGTGGCCCGGGCCACTGACCACAGGTGGCCTGGAGCCTTGACTCTGGCTGCCATCTTGTGGCTATGTCCTTTTGGACTCGGAGTTTCTGAGACCCAGACTTGATTATTCCTCCATGTGCTCTTCTGATGGTAAAGAATCTGCCTGCCAATACAGGAGACTTGGGTTCCATCCCTGGGTTGGGAAGATCTCCTGGAGAAGGAAATGGCAATCCATTCCAGTATTCTTGCCTGGAAAATCCCATGCACAGAGGAGCCTGGTGGACTATAGTCCATGGGGTCACAAAGAGTTGGACATGACTGAGTGACTGAGTACAAGCATGCATTCCTCAGAATTTTCTAGGCTCCTTCCCATCCACCCACTCCACCCTAGCACCCTGCCTTATCAAGTTCGGAGAAGCATTCTGTGCTGCAAGATTTCCTGCATCATGTCTCTTATTCAAATGTACAGGATCACTTGAGATAAAGCCTGACAGTTTATGAAGTACTTGTGATGACCAAACATCCCTGTATGTTTCCTGGGACTCTTATCACAGATCACAACTGTAATAAACTTCTATAGAAACTTTGCTATCTATTCTGTATCTTTGGTTGAAAATAAGAGCTTTGGCTTTTGCTTAAGTTTTGAATGCTTATCACCTTGTGCATTCACTCACAAATAGAGAAATTTGAATAACTGGGTTCTCCATCTCAAACCTCATTGTCAGGCAAAATTTGCTAGGTACTCTGATACAGCTCAGACTAGAATGGGCAGCAAATGCATGCATGTAAAACCAGAGAATTTCAAACCATCAGAACTAAGACTAAATAACCTGCCCAAGGCTAATGAGATTAGTCACTCTAAGAGGGTTTCCAACTGGATTTGTTGTTTATTGTTCCTTGTGAGTTCCATAGAGCTTGTTCAGTCAAGCTTTCAAAGGCTCAGTCCATCTTCCTCTTTTTGTAAATAAAGTTTTATTGGAACACAGTCATGCCAGTTAATTGATGTATCATCTTTGGCTGCTTTCATGCAGGTTGGACAGAAACTGTATGTCCTGCAAAGCTTAAAACATGTATGAAGAAAAAGTTTGCTGGCCCCTGGTCTTCAGTTCAGTTCAATTCAGTAGCTCAGTCGTGTCCAACTCTTCGCGACCCCATGAACCGCAGCACGCCAGGCCTCCCTGTCCATCACCAACTCCTGGAGTTTACTCAAACTCATGCCCATCGAGTTAGTGATGTCATCCAGCCATCTCATCCTCTGTCGTCCCCTTCTCCTCCTGTCCCCAATCCCTCCCAGCATCAGGGTCTTTTCCAATGAGTCAACTCTTCGCATGAGGTGGCCAAAGTATTGGAGTTTCAGCTTTAGCATCAGTCCTTCCGATGAGCACTCAGAGGACCATAAATGTCTAGTTCACTTCAAGTTGGTTTTGCTTAGCAGCATTGGGAAAAATTTCTGTGTCCCCCACCCCTCACTTCCTTCCTTCCATCTTTAGTAAGGGCTAAGAGGGGTTTCGACTGAGCGACTTCACTTTGACTTTTCACTTTCATACATTGGAGAAGGAAATGGCAACCCATTCCAGTGTTCTTGCCTGGAGAATCCCAGGGACGGGGGAGCCTGGTGGGCTGCCGTCTATGGGGTCGCACAGAGTCAGACACGACTGAGTGACTTCGCTTTCACTTTTTGCTTTCATGCATTAGAGAAGGAAATGGCAACCCACTCTAGTGTTCTTGCCTGGAGAATCCCAGGGACGGGGGAGCCTGGTGGGCTGCCATCTATGGGGTCGCACAGAGTCAGACACGACTGAAGCGACTTAGCAGCAAGAGGGGTTTAGAGAAGAAGCAATTTGGGATAAGCTATGAAATAATTGATCTCACAGGATTAGAGGCAAGTTTTTTACATCAAAGCTGGTGGTATATTCTGCATCCAGTCCTCAAATTTTAGGAATAAAAAAGTAATGAAATGCTTCGAACATACAGTAAAGTACAAAAAATAATATAGCTAGCACTACCACCAAGATTCTATAGATCTAAATAGCTTATCATTAAAAAAAAATTAAATATAACAGATAAGGCTCATCTATAACCTTTTGACCCCATTTCCTTCTTCTTAAAAGGTAAACTATCTTGAACTTGGTATGTATTCTTCTGGTCTATTTTAAGAATATTTTTACTATAAAATGTGTATTATTCATATATCCATAGGGAATATATTGTGTTGTTAAATTTCTGTTTCCTCACCTTTGGAACTGTAAGAAAAATATAATGATGGCATTTAAGAAAATCTGGAGGGGAAAAGCACCCATAACCCTATAATTATGGCACAGACATTTTCACAGTTTGACTTGGCCTATAGTGTGTGTTTTCCATTAGAGATCTGCATTCAGAGTATGCAAGCCATTTTGTGGTCGTTCTCCCCCTTCTTAGTATCAAACTGTAAACATTCCCCCATATTTCCACTTTCACAATTATTTTTTAGGGGCTATGGAGCTAATAGCTGTTATACAGATTTCAGCCAGCCACCTAAAAATCCTCTGGTGGATAAAAGGCTCTCAACAGTGGTCATCTTTGGATCTAGTGATAGAAGCAAGACTGTATTAACTTTCAATGTATAACATTCTGCGCTATTGTTTTGAAATCGTACAACATAATTATTTTATTTTAAAAAGAAGTAAACACATTTTTTTAAATTAAAAAAAGACCTTGCTCTCTGCAGAAAATATTCCAAAAAGGAAGACATTTACCTTTGAATGTTGTGGGAAGTCATTGGATTTGGAGATGGAAAACCTGGATATTGAGTTTTTCTTTCTCATCTATAAAGTGGAGTCAGTTTACTTGTCCTGTTACTTTGTTTTGAGACTCAGAACAACGTATGTATCTAAAAGTCCCTGGTCAACTATTCTTATGAAGTGGAGAAATGTGTGGGCACCTAAGAGACCCCAAGACGTGTCAGAGTGCCTGGGGTTAACAATAAGCTTAGCTATCATGTCCTTGGTCACACCTGCTGACTTTCAGGGTTCCAAGGGCAGAGAGAATTCATTCTTGAAGTTAAGAATGACTCATAGGAGGAAGAATTTTTCAAGGAAGAGTTTTTCCAGTTGACGAGGGAGTTGTTCTTGAAATTCTTTATTTATCCTGTTAACTGGAAACAGTGCATATTATAAGAGCAAGATTTCGATTAGCCCAATACTTCCCATAATCTCCATAGACTTTGTTTTATAATGTTATTTTAGGAATTGTGTTACTTATTTGTGACTAATGATGGCAAGGCAAATATTAATGAGGGTATCATAGTCTGCTATGGCTTGTTGTCATAAAGCATTACAAATTAACTACTCTGGAAAATAAACCAAGGGCATTTTAAAGGCAGGAGAAACAGCCTTGTAATCTTTTTATAGCTCACTTATGCTTATTAGCTAAATCACTGAATCTACAGTGTGCACATTTAACAGCATTCCAATGAATGGAATTCCTCAAACTGAAATATCTTTAGTGATAGTACAGAGGCCTCAGGGGGAGAGACTGACTTTGTGAACACTCATCACAGTTCCATGTGGCCCAGAGTGCAGAGTCTAGCAGGAGTGGCCTTTTCACCCTGAGCGAGGCTTTTGTGCAGCAGGGGCTCTTTCTTCCTCTTCAGCCTTAGCTGCTCTAGAAGGCAAGGTAGAAGAGGTCTCAGACCTGGGAGGGGAACGCTTTCCTCGGCTGCAGATCCTCTCCAGGTCCAGCCACTAAGAATCACAAGCCTCAGGAGTCAGAACTTCCCACTTTAAAGAGAACACTGAGACAGGGACAGGTGAAATGTCTTATCCAGGGTCACCCAGACCTATCCTGGAAGTACTGGGGATAAAACCCAGGTCCTCTCATCACCAACCGTAAGGGCAGGGATCTCTTTCTAAATCGCCATCTCTCTCCCCACGTCCTGGATCAGCCCCTCTTCCTCTTCCAGGGAAGATAGTGACAGTAGGTCCCCTGGGACTAGAGAATCTGCCGGGAGCTAAGGCACTAGGTCCTCAGGAGGCCAGACTTCGGAGTTGGTGTGAGATGAGCTCTCTGCCAACTAAGAGGCAGGGAATAAGAGATTTAGTTGGTGGGACCTGAGCCACTTGAGGCCCCGAGGAACTGTGAGGAGGAGTAGAGGGGATGAAAAGAATCGAGAGAAGATGCAAGGGCACCCTTCCCCAGGGCCTGACTGGGTGGCCCCTTATATGCTCTGAAATGTGTTCAGTTTTATGCAATAAAACAGTCCTTGTACTGCATCTAGGGAAAGCCTAGTTCTTTTGCATCTAGAGATTTGAAAACAAAAGGTTCACCACTATCATCCCTTAATACTGTCCTTCTGGTAGTATTTTGGTGGAGAAGGAAATGGCAACCCACTCCAGTACTCTTGCTCGGTAAATCCCATGGACGGAGGAGCCTGGTAGGCTACAATCCGTGGGGTCGCCAAGAGTCAGACACGACTGAGCGACTTCACTTTCACTTTTCACTTTCATGCATTGGAGAAGGGAATAGCAACCCACTCCAGTGTTCTTGCCGGAGAATCCCAGGAACGGGGGAGCCTGGTGGGCTTCCCCCCTGTCTATGGGGTCGCACAGAGTCAGACACGACTGAAGCGACTTGGCAGCAGCAGCAGCAGCAGCAGGTAGTATTTTGGAGAACACATGAACACCCATTCTGGGTGACTCCAGGGCTCTCTGTTGGTTTAACTGCACCAACCAGCCAGGTAGAAAGTTCTTTATGAGGCTAAATGAGGCAGGGAGAAAAATAACTGCATCAAGCACCAGTGAATTCAGGAGTGAAGAGGGAGTGATTCCCCCTAAACTTACATGAGGTAATCTAGATCCACATTCCCCAACCAACCAGGGACTAGTTTTACGGAAGACACTTTTTCCATGGACTGGGGGGCAGGGGATGGTTTTAAGCTGACTCAAGTGCATCACATTTATTGTGCGCTTTATTTCTAATCTGATGCCATCATCGATCTGACAGGAGGTACTGCTCAGAGGTTGGGCACCTCTGATCTAGATAAAGCCATCTATTACCAAGCCTGCCACACAGGAGGTTCTTGGTGATGCTCTGGCTATGTGTGAATCCAGATGGATCCCATCTAGACAGAGGAGATAAAATTATGGTGGTGTTTACATCTCTCTCCATTCCAGGGTGAGGGTGGTTTTCCCTCTCACGGACTCCAGCCCTCACACTTGTATTTGGGAATAGGTCTGATAAACCTTTTACACTGGGGTGTAAATGAAGGGTAACAGCTCACAGCAGCAGCCCACAAAGTGGGTTGTGAGGCGCCTCAAGGTGTTAATAGTTGTTTCTTGGCACACAGACTTCCACCGTTGAGTGAGTTTGTTAAGGGTCATTTACTACATTTCTCTCCTGGGGATTCACAATGTACTGAAGGCTCAAAGAAGTTGTATGGTAAAGAAACTGCCTTAACTTTGTTTAATTCAGCATTTCACAGGTCTGTTTTACAGAATTCTTTTTTTTTTTTTAAATCATGGAATATTTATTATCATAAAGCTTTTTGGGAAATTCAGGAATAGAGCAGGACGTCTTTCAGGTGTTCATATCCTTTTGTTCTTTCATACATATTCTTATTTTTCTATTGTTTCTGTTGGATTTATTTATTTATTTTTCATTAATTAATTATTATTTTTTGGCTGTGCTGGGTGTTCATTGCTGTATTTGAGCTTTCCCTAGTTGCAGTGAGTGGGGGCCTCTCCTTGTTGCAGCCCGCAGGCTTCTCATTGTGGCGGCTTCTCTCATCGCGGAGCACAGACTCTAGGCACGTGGGCTGCAGTAGTTGCAGCACACACGCTCAGTAGCTGCTCTGCGGCTTGTGGGATCCTCTCAGACAGGGATTGAACCAGTGTCCCCTGCACTGGCAGGCAGATTCTTATCCACTGTACCACCAGGGAAGTCCTCCTTTTGTTTTTTATTTTTACTTTTATTATGGTCAGCATTTAGCTTGCCATCCAACCTCTTGACAGATTCTGAGTGTACAACATATTACTGTTGACCAGGTGCGATGTGGTACAGATCTTTAGAGCTTATTCCTCTTACTTAACTGAGAGATTATGCCTGTTGATTAACAACTCCACCTTCCCCCAGCCCCTGGTAACAGCCATTCCAGCCCCAGATTTTATGAATTTGACTATTTTAGAAACCTCATATACATGGAATTGTGTGCTGCTTGGCTTTCATATTCTCAGTTGGGGATAAGGATATGAACCACTAATTGTGAAATTTCAGTCAAAGGTTAAGGGGTTGTGGGCCAGCGTGGGGCCCCAGAAGTCACAGGCATCAACAAGACTTAGGAATTGGTTTCTGCTAACCTCTCCAAGCCCTCCTACCTGTCCCTGCAGCTGACAGACGTGCCTCAGCTGGTCTCTCTCACCCCAAACCCACCTCTCCTCTCCTTCCAGGCAGACATCTTTTCTGGGGCCATATTCATCAACTTGGCCTTGGGCCTGGATCTCTACCTGGCCATCTTTATCTTATTGGCAATCACCGCCCTTTACACAATCACAGGTGAGTCCCCTCGAATGGCTCAGCCCCAACCCAGCTCAGGGTAGGCACTTCTGAAGGGTGAAAGGAAGGAGGAGACGTGGCTTCTCCTCTGGAGGAAGAGATCCACGCAGGAGACAGTTTGAGGAAACAGTTGTAGGTGCCCCAGAAAAATCCAGTGTTTGTGGGAACAAGAAAGAGCTTGGCCTAGTCGGGAAAAGCAGAGCAGGAGGGCCGGGTGCAGGGAGAGGCAGGAGCAGGGAGTCAGGAGTGGCGGGGCTGGGTAGGTGAGCAAGCGGCTGTGTCCTGCGGGAGGAAGGTGCTCAGTGGGAAGTAGTTGAGGGTGGGGGGTGTAGGTGGTAAGACCTGATGGCTGAAGTGGGGTCACAGTGTGGGGGTCTTGAAAGTCATTTTACAGAGACCTTGGGTTTGACATGACAGGAGGTTAGGGGCACTATAGGGAGGAAGAGGGGTAGTGACACACACAGATTTTAAAGGAAGACTCAAGGTGTGACTGGAGAAGCTGGAGACGTTAGTAGCCACTGGGGGCACCTTTGCAGAGGTGTTGCTCTACTCTGATTAGGGGCAGGCAGGGTCAGTGGTGGAACTTGCTGCCGAGCTGGAGCCCCATAGTGTTGGGGACAAGTTGCTCAGACAGTCTGAGAAAACAGAGTGGACATGCAAGTAGCCTTTGAGATGTGCTGATCTGCTCATGTCCCCAGACAGCTTGTGAGCTGTCAGCTCTTTGCGCTTCTCTGCTCTGTCTGTGGTGGATGCTTCTCCTGGCTTAAACCATCACATCAAACTCTCCATCCTCAAATAGGGAGGAACTTTCTTTCCAAGGCCTTCCCAGCCTTTCTGTGAAAAGTGGAGCTATTGGGACGTGTGGATGGCAGACAGCTGTCACAGGACAAAGGAGGGCAGGAGGGAGGCTGAGGAGTGCAGAAGATGTGCAGAGGGAAAGGAGTGGGAGTGGAGGAGAGAGTAGGGAAGGGAGGTGGGCCAACGGGGCGCCCTCCCACCTGAGGTCAGACGCATCACATCCTTTGCTCTTAGGGGGCCTGGCGGCTGTGATTTACACAGACACCTGCAGACGGTGATTATGCTCCTGGGGTCTTTCATCCTGACTGGGTTTGGTAAGTGGGGCAGGGGCAGGCTGAGGAGGTGGGGAGGCAGAGTTAGAGGCCACTGGCCTGGGCAGTGAACTGGGCACACTCTGCCCTCCCTGGGGAAGTGGACTGGCCTGGATTGGCCATCACCGTGGATGTGCGGGGGACACCTTCCCCAGCCCTGGAGGTCTCAGGTTGGGTCTGGCCCAGGCAACATCTGGATTCTTTGCTGCCCTCTCTACACAGTCTGGGCTAGTGGGCCCCAGGCTGGGCCTCTGATGTCATGGTCTTCTCTCCACAGAGAAACTGGACCAAAAAAAAAAAAAAAGATAGGCTAAATATCTATCAGACTAAATATATTTAAATGTTACATCTTAAATCTTGGATTGTGTCATCTGCATCTTAATGTTAAATGTCCTTTTTTGGGTGAACTGACCATTTTCTTATTTACTTCCCTATTTGACCAAAAAAAAAAAAAAAATCAGCAACTCTGTAGTCCCCATCCCCCAAGTCTTGAAATTTTTTCTGTCTTAAAATCCTAAGGACAAGACCGAAAACCCTGCAAATAGAGGTACTTGTTATGGGAGGATATAAAATACCATTTTATTTTTAAGGGGACCCATGCTTTCTGGGTGTCCTGTGAAGCCTCTTATTCTCTCTCTATACCATATTTTCCAAGAGCTTCCATTTGGTTTTCCTTGGTGTCCTCAGGAGACTGGGGGAGGAGAAAGAAATGCCTTATTCTGCAGGGCAGGGGCTAGAATACCTTATTCCCACAGCCAAGGTGCGGCAGAGCCCCTGACTTCCTCACCCATCCTCTTCCATCCCACCACACTGCTGGGATGGGGGGAGAGGCCTAGTCTGTGTCCAGGATCCCAAAGGCCACTGCAGATAGCAGGTGGTGAGGGGCAAAGCAGAATCTCAGAATCTGGTTCAAAACCAAGATCTATCTTTTAATCGTTGAAATACTCGCCCTTTGTAAAGAAGCTCATGGTTGCAGCCTTTCACGGGTTATTGCTTTGGACTCACACAGTAGTCCCTGATGGGGCTGGGCAGGGTTAATAATCCCATTCTATGGATGAGAAAGCTGAGGCCCAGAATGTGATGAGATTGCGCAGTGCAAGTTCTGGCTGTGGGCTTCTCGGGCGTCTGCAGAAGAAGCTGCTGTGAAGAGCTGAGAGTTTCAGGAAGTTGACTTTTGCCACCAATGTTTTCCAGCTTTCCACGAAGTGGGAGGGTATGGTGCCTTCGTGACAAAATACATGAATGCCATTCCAACTGTGACCTCTTATGGAAACACCACCATCAAGAAAGAGTGCTACACCCCGAGGGCTGACTCCTTCCACATCTTCCGTGATCCTCTCAAGGGAGACCTGCCCTGGCCTGGGCTCATCTTTGGGCTGACCATCATCTCCCTGTGGTACTGGTGCACAGACCAGGTACCCATGCTCTTGGGCCTGGGAGGAGAGAGGGTCTTGCCCAGGGTGCTGCAGAGCCTCCTGCCTTTTGTGCAGCTCGTGGGCTGGGGGAAGGCAGGGCAGGCTCCTGTGGTCTGAGGTCTGCTGAGTCTTGGTGATGTGGAGTGCCAGGCTGACGACCCAGGGTGGTGGTGGGAGCTGGGTGGTCAGGGCATGTTGCAGGGGTCTCTTGCTTACCACCCCCTCACCGGGCTTTCCCTGGCAGGTCATTGTGCAGCGCTGCCTCTCCGCCAAAAACATGTCACATGTGAAGGCTGGCTGCATCATGTGTGGGTACATGAAGCTGCTGCCCATGTTCCTCATGGTGATGCCAGGGATGATCAGCCGCATCCTGTTCACAGGTGACACCTCCTGCTGGACCTCTCTTTCCCACTTCGAAAACCCCCATGGCTCCCTCTCCCTTTTTTCTGCCCTCTTGTTTTCTTGCCATGATTATGAAGCATTATTGTCCCCCTGCCCCAGATGCTGAGTGACTTGAGGTCACAGAACTTGTGTAATCATGTTCCCTGGTTCTTTACATGGACAATTACGGTTTCCCCTTTTGCGATTCTCTGAAGTCATGACGTGCCTCTAGCCAAGGCTTCTTCTAGCTAACATTTACTCATCTTTTGCTCTGTGTCCCCCCACCGCCAGGTTACGGTGTGTGTTGCTGTTCAGTTGCTAAGTCCTGTATGACTCTTTGCGACCCCATGGACTGCAACATGCCAGTCTTCCCTGTCCTTCACCATCTCCCAGAGTCTGTTCAAACTCATGTCCATTGAGTTGGTGATGCCATCCAACCATCTCATCCTTTGTCACCCCCTTCTCCTTTTGCCTTCAATCTGACCCAGCATCAGGGTCTTTTCCAGTGAGTTGACTCTTCACATCAAGTGACCAAAGTACTGGAGCTTCAGCTTCAGCATCAGTCCTTCCAATGAATATTCAGGGTTGATTTCCTTTAGGATTCACTGGTTTGATCTCCTTGCAGTCCAAGGGACTGTCAAGGCTCTTCTCCAGCACCACAATTCGAAGGTGCTCAGCCTTCTTTATGGTCTGATTCTCACATCTGTAGCTAGCTAAAGTCTGGGGATTATTCCCTCTGCTTTCCTCCCAAAGCATTTCTTCACTTTTCCCTCCTCTGCCTAGCAGCTGTCTTTCCTCCCCAGGCAGAGCTTGGGATGGTCAGGACCAGCAGGGTAGGGGGATGGCATAGGAGGGCTTCTTGGGGGCTGCATTCTTTGTGAAACCACTTCAGGGCTGTGGGCAGGAATGTCCTGTTTGAAGCGCTGTCCTAGGTGGCACTAGTGGTAAAGAATTCACCTGCCCAATCAGCGGACACAGGAGACGCACATTAGACCCCTGGGTTGGGAAGATCCCCTGCATGAGGAAATGGCTACCCACTGATTTTCTTGCCTGGAAGATCCCACGGACAGAGGAACCTGGTGGTCTACAGCCCATGGCGTCTCGAAGAGTCAGACACGAGTGAGCACCTAGCACGCACGCCTGCTTAACAAGGCGAATCTTGGAAACATTCCTGATGTCTGCTTGCTGACATGACTCTTCATCTCTCCTCAGAGAAAGTCGCCTGACCGTCCCCTCGGAGTGTGAGAAATATTGTGGCACCAAGGTCGGCTGCAGCAACATCGCCTACCCGACCTTGGTGGTGGAGCTCATGCCCAATGGTGAGAGCTGTCCTGGCTGGCAGGGTCTCTCTTGGGAGGCTGATTGGACTTGGGCTCTATCTATGTAACTGTCTGTGGGCCTTCTGGGGCAAAGCTGTTTCTGAGAATCTCACTCCAGGGTCCTCAATATTTGAACTTGTCTTTGCTTCAGTTGGAAGGAGGCCTCTGGCTTGGTTGGGCTCTGTGAATCCCGGCACTCATCCATCAGTCAGGCACGGGAAGGAGACCATCTGAAAATGTGTTAGGGAAAAAACACAGCTTTCTCACGCTCTAAGGTCTTTTGACTCTCCAACAGACAGTAACATAAGGCTTGAACTAAATGGAATTCTACCTGGAGAATGAATTGACTCCTAGGTTTTTCCAAGGAAAAACATGGAGAGAAGGGCAAAGAGCAATGTTAGCTCTAGAATGAGGAAGTTCAAGGCAGTAGGTAGATCAGATACAAGGGGGTGTCTCACTATAGAGAACGTGGAATCCAAGTGAGTGAGGACTTATAGTCCAGAATAGTTAGTTTTGGGGTAGACCTGTGTGTTTACTGGTCATCTTCATGTTGACTGAAAATCTAATTCTGGCTCAAGGCATGGAACTCTCTTTAGGTTAGGGGCCCCAGGAGACCAAAAATTCAAAGGTATTCATCAGGAAAATTCAGAATAAACAACATTTTTTTTTACTGAAAGGAAACATGAAGATTATCTAGTCAAACCTGTTCATTTTACAGTTGGGAAAATTGAGGCCTACACAGAGAAAGTGATTTTTTAAGGTCACACAGTAACTCAGTGTCTGGCATGGTTAACTCTGCTGAAGGTGAGAACTGAGGAATTTGTATATATTTTTTTAAACCTCAGACTTGATATATGACCTTGGGCAAATCATTTTTATTCAACTTCTATAAAAATGGGAGTAATAGTTAACAATTCCACTGAGCTGGCTGCTTATTAATTAAGGTTGCAGTTAGCAAGAATCATGGCTCTTTTAGAGTTCTGGCTGGGATTCTTGCCTCTGTTGGGGTGTTTATGCTGTTTCCTTAGACCTGCAGATCCTGAGTGAGGTAGCTCTGAACACTACACCAGAGTGAATTGTGCATGATAGAAAGCTGCATGGCCTGCAAGACAAAATATTGTGTCTGCACAAACCATTGGCAGTCTTTTTGGCTGGAATCTGGCTTCTATAAACACCAGATTCCCCAGTGACCTCCCTATGCTAGATCAAATAGATATTTTCCATATGTTCCTCAGTAGCATTCAGCATTATTGATCACTCCTCTTTCTTGAGTTATTCCCTCCTCTTGGATTCTATAATACTATCCTCTCCTGTTTTCTCCTCATCCTTTCCAGCTATTCCTTTTAAATCTCATTTGTGGATTCAGGCTTCTTCACTTAGCTGGTAAATATCAACCCACCAATTCCTCACCAAAGTCTGTCAATGCTATCTCCTTGTATTCATCTACCTCCTCTTCTTGTTTCCGCCATGCTACTCTAATATGCCATTATCTGTTTCCTGGACTGCTGTAAAATTATGTTTGACAAATATTTGTTGAGTGAATAAATGAATGTGAGCTTGATAAGAGGTGATACACAAAGGAGAGAGCTATATCCCAGCTTAGCAATTAACTGGTGAATTACTCTGAGCAAAGGGCAGAACTAAGACTTGAAGCCCTACAGACTAATTCCTTGAAATGGACATTTTATTCTCTTCCTGAAAAATGAGAAAGTTGGATGATCTTCGTAGCTCCTATAGTCTGTAGTCTACATGATAGATTCTCAAGAGGAACCATTAAAAAACCCTCCCAACAAATGACAAAGTGATCAGAATAGGCAACCTTTATTTTTCTTCTTGTTAGGCTGTAGATTAAAACAAAACTATAAAATTATTTAGAGATACAATACCTAGAGGATGATAGAATAGTTTTCCAAAACTCTTATTAGATATATGAAGATATTTTCTCCCTTTTATGGTTGTCTTTTCACTTTCTTGAAACCTCATCTTTTGAATCTTAGTTTAAATATTTCTCCATTATCATTAATCTTTCAGATGAGAGACCTTATAAAAGCTCAGATTCAAACACACACACACACACACACACACACACACACTACCATCACTACTACTACCACCGGCAATCCAACTGGAAAGCATTTACTGTGTGTATACTTTGTCCCTAGCTCTGTTGACTGATGTGGACTTCCAATATAATTTAAAGACACAGTCCCTTCCTTAAAACGTCTAGTCTTTCTGGAGAGAGAAATCAAATAATATGGCATGGTGTCAGAAGGCAAAAAACCTTGAGTTGTCACACTTTTCAAGCACAAAAGAGCTGAAATGCTGCATGTACCACTCAGAACCTCCTTTTCTTCCAGGACTGCGAGGCCTGATGCTGTCGGTCATGCTGGCCTCTCTCATGAGCTCCCTGACCTCCATCTTCAACAGCGCCAGCACCCTCTTCACCATGGACATCTACACCAAGATCCGGAAGAAAGCATCTGAGAAAGAGCTCATGATCGCAGGACGGTAAGTACAGCTCCCCCTGTCAAGCCCCTTGAAAACTTGAATGACCAGAGAGGTTCCCTCAAGATGGGGAAGACTGGACGATGCTGGGTAGAATGAGAGTAACCACCGTGGCAAGTTATATCGCTCTCAGTGGCATTTAACTTTAAATCCAAGGTCGTTGAAACAGTGTCCCTCTGGAACGTGAAACGACATAAGAGATCATTTAATCTGGAGCACGAAACAACATCAGGGGTCATTAATCTAACCTCAGTTCATCGGTGAACAAAATGAGGCTTGCCATACCTAAATAAGAAGTTTGGACAGCGGCAGAGCCAGGACTGGAACCCACGGCCAGCTGAGTCCCTGTCTAGGCACTGTATACCGTCCCACACCGCCTTGCTCAGGCCTGCACATTGCAGCTCTCCTCTCTTTAGGTCCAGGTGCCTCCAATGCCTTGACCCTTTGCTGTAGCATTTTACACGACCTTGTGAGGGTCAGGTGATACTATGCTTGCGAATGTGCTTTGCACAGTCTAAAACACCATACTCTGTGCACACTTGTTATTGTCAAGTGGGCTAATGGACACAACAGGATACTGGACCCCGTAAGTATGGATCTGTGGGCCAAGTGTGCCCATTATCTCGACTATCCATGGAGCAGAGGCTCTGGGTAGAGGACCAGCAGAAGCTCTGCTGTGTCTCTCTGGGGGGCGAAGGCAGGCCAACCTCCTCAGGGCAGGTGAAAAACTCCCTGGGATGTCTGTCCAGGGAAAGTTTCCTGGGGAGTGCTGCCCCCTCCTAAATCTCATGAGCAAGGTTGGGGCAAAGGAAGGAAAGGAACATGACAGGCCCCTCGCAGGCGATGAGACACCTGGTACATCAGGGGAGGTCAGACTGAGCCAGAGCCTGCCCTCTGCTTCACAGCGTGACTCCCTGACAGGGTTTTCCTCTGAAAGATGTTTACTGGCATTCTTTGCTATGTATTAGACTCAAGATGCAACATGGAAAGAAAATCATTTTGTTGCTTTACTCAGGGCTGGATCTCTTGGCCCTGTGATTGTGTTGGGGCTCACACTTTTTGTGCATCCAATGATTGCTGCTCTGGGGTTTGTCCCTGTCTTCAATAAGCTTACAGTTACAAGAAGCAATTCTATACTGTGCTGTGGTATCTGTAAGAGCAATCACAGCCTCAGAGAAGGGAGAGATGACTGTACTAGTCAGTAGCTGAGCAAGGCTCCTGGGGGAGGGAGGCCCCAACCTATGTCTAAATGGTGGATAGGATCTGAATAAATGGGAGGCAATGGGAGGGGTACTTTAGAGGGAAAATATGTGAGCAAGAACACTACTTTGTGAAGGTTATCTTAAGACTCTTCTGCCTTAAATTCAAGAGATAAGAGACCCATTGCCTTCTTTCTAATTAAATCAAGAGGTTAAAAGGAACCCTCCCATCTTTCCCAGGTGATTCAGTGGTAAAGAATCTCTCTACCAATGCAGAAATTCCAGGACGCCGGGTGTGATCCCCGAGTCAGGAAGATCCACTGGAGGAGGAAATGGCAACCCACTCTAGTATTCTTCCCTGGAAAATCTCAAGGGCAGAGGAACCTGGCAGGCTACAGTCTATAGGGTTGTGAAGAGTCATATATAACTGAGCACACATCCCATCTTTTCAGGACTTGAAGTAAAACTCAAAAGGAGGAGAGCTAGGGATTCCCTGGTGGCTCAGATAATAAAGAGTCTTCCTTCCTGCAGTGTGGGAGACCTGAGTTCAATCCCTGGGTTGGGAAGATCCCCTGGAGAAGAAGATGGCAACTCACTCCAGTATTCTTGCCTGGAAAATCCCATAGATGGAGTAGCCTGGTGGGCTACAGTTCATAGCGTTGCAAAGAGTCGGACACAACTGATCGACTTCACTTTAACTTTCAGAGAATTCCCAGGTGGTCCTGTGGTTAGGATTCCGTGTTCTCACTGCCAAGGGTGCAAGTTCAATCCCTGGTTGGGAAACTGAGATCCCATAAGTCATGAGGCATGGCCAAAAAAAAAAAAGAAAAGAAAAAGGAGACTGGCTCCACGCCTTTGTTCCTAAACTCCACTGACTCTCAAAATGGATTCTTTCCTGGTGGTTAGTGGGTCTACTGTACTATCAAAAATCAAGTGCAATTTACTTATTTAGGCAAAGGAGATTTTCCTGAAGGAGCAGTGCTATGTGCTCAGTTGCTCAGTCATGTCTGACTCTTTGCGACCCCATGGACTGTAGCCCACCAGGCTCCTCTGTCCATGGAGATTCTCCAAGCAAGAATACTGGAGTGAGTTGCCATGCCCTCCTCCAGGCGATCTTCCCAATCCAGGGATCGAACCCACGTTTCCCTCAGTGCAGGTGGATTCTTTACTGTCTGAGCCACAAGGGAAACCCCTGAAGGAGCAGAATACAGAAGAAAAGAGTCTCAATGAACTTGCTAATTATTTTCCCCTGCTCTGGTCATATAAACCTTTCTATCTAGCTGTCTTTACTCTTGCTGTTGTTCAGTCGCTCGCACGTCTGACTCATTGTGACCCCATGGAATGTAGCCCTCCAGGCTCCTCTATATGTGGAATTTCCCCGGCAAGAATACTGGAGTGCATTGCCGTTTCATTCTCCAGGGGATCTTCCTGATCTAGGGACTGAACCTGAGCCTCCTGTGTTGCAGGCAGTTTATCTATCTTTCTGTCTATAACTATTCCAGTGGAGCCATTTGTTGACACCCTGCTGCGGGGCTTGATTTCAGGTTGTTCATGCTGGTGCTGATCGGCATCAGCATCGCCTGGGTGCCCATCGTGCAGTCAGCACAAAGTGGACAGCTCTTCGACTACATCCAGTCCATTACCAGTTACTTGGGACCACCCATCGCAGCAGTCTTCCTGCTTGCTATTTTCTGCAAGAGAGTCAATGAGCCGGTAGGTATCAAGAATGTCTAGAAAAGTCATTCGGGAACAGAAATTCCCATCTGGATTTGTATATTCTCTGGGAGGAATTCTACTTCCAGAGATCTTGAGCAGGAATGAAGGTGCTGGTGAGGGTTTATATGGAAAATCCTCCAGGGACCTTGGGACTTTCCTCCTCCTTGCTGCAGGTTCTAAATTAATTCCCAAATAATGATGTCTGTTTTCCATCTACTCTGGGTGATTCTGACTGTGTGGCACTCTCTGGGAAACTTGTAGCCTCTGGGAAAATAGCTCCATGGGAATTGCTAGCACAGGCTACCTCCTGGGTTCTGCAGGGGGCTAGGTTTTCCAGCCAGCACTTCTCAGGGCCCAGTGAAGGACCAAGAAGTGATACTCCAGCCAGAGAGGGATAAGGGTGAAGGGACTTTGGATCTATAAAAGGGGCTGATGGAAAAGTTCCTTTCTCCTCTTCCTCTAAAAGACCCAATTTCTTTCAGTGTCTTCAAGGAATACAGATTAGCTCGCAAGTAATTGTGTTATAACTGAACGTGCCTAAATCTGGAGTCTGATGGTAATAGTAGCTGCAGGTAGAGAAATTCAAAGTATCTTTAAAGTTAAAGGGATTTTTTTTTTGGCACTGAGAACTTGGGTGCTATTCTAACCAAGGGCTTCCCAGGTAGCTCAGTGGTAAAGCATACAGCTGCCAGTGCAGAAGATGTAGGAGACACGAGTCCAATCCCTCCATTGGGAAGATCTCCTGGAGGAGGAAATGGCAGCCCAATCCAGTACTGTTGCCTGGAAAAGCCCATGGACAGAGGAGCCTGGCAGGTCTATGGGGTCACAAAAGAGTTGGTTGGACATAACTGAGCAACTAAGAACACTCAAATACCCAGTCGAGTTACTAAAAGGTGGTAAACAGAGCCACTGAAGGCCTGACCTAACCTTCCTAGTCGTATTCTGAACCCCAGTGTTCCTGTTTCAGATGGCCTGGAGCTCGTATTTCTCTCACTTTTATTCCTTTGTCTCTGTACCCAAATGAATGCACAGCTGTTTCCCAAGTACAGTGTTAACCAGGCTTTTCTTTCACAGGGAGCCTTTTGGGGATTGATCGTAGGATTTTTGATCGGGGTGTCCCGTATGATTACCGAGTTTGCCTATGGAACCGGGAGCTGCATGGAGCCCAGCAACTGTCCCACGATTATCTGTGGTGTGCACTACTTGTACTTTGCCATCATCCTCTTTGTCATTACCATCATCGTCATCCTGGCCGTCTCCCTCTTCACCAAGCCCATTGCAGATGTGCACGTGAGTATCTGTGTAGGAGGCTGTCCTGCCCTGGTTTCACATTCATGCTGCAGCACTCAGCTTGATTGCTTTGGCTCAGTTAGAGGCCTCTGACTCTCTTGGCTAAAATAGGCTGTCTTTGTCTTTGGTGTCACATAAAAGGACACATGGGCTTCCCAGGTGGCTCAGTGGTAAAGAATCCACCTGCAACGCAGGAGACCTGGGTTCGATCCCTGTGTCGGGAAGATGCCCCAGAGGAGGAAATAGCAACCCACTTCAGTATTCTTGCCTGGGAGACTTTATGGACAGAGGAGTTTGATGGGCTACAGTCCATGGTGTTGCAGAGAGTCGGACATGACTTGTAACTGAGCATGCACAGAAGGATGGGACAGGAAGTGCAGTTTGCCAGCAGAGCAGTGTCAAGAGTGTCTTCAGCAGGCTGCATTTCAGCCTAAGGGACTGTCCTCTGGATCCTGCTGCCCGAGTGACGGCTCAGGTGCACGGCAATGAGATCACATGGGCTGACACAGGGTTACCCCAGCTTGGATGCTTATTTCCCAGATAGGAATGCATATTTCTTGTAATAGACTCTAGGTCATAGCTTCCAAAGGTCCCAGCAAGGGACATACCTAGTTGTAAAAATCACCACGCTGAGGGAAATCTGAAGCATGATATACCCTTTATTATTTTTTTTCCCCAACGAAGCCTCCAAACAGTTGCCCATGGAATTTAAGAAATTTCAAACAGTATCAAAGTCTAATTGATTCAAGACTTCAAAAATGACAAGTACGCTTCTTTAGCTCTAGATGTCCCTCTTGGTTTAGGGAATGTTTGCAGCCCTCCCAATGCAGATGAAGATTACCAACTATGAGTCACTTTTTACCATAAGCAGTGAAGTCTGGTAACCCAGCACAGCTAGCATTCTACCCTTTTCAGGTTTCCAGGGAACAGAGCTAGAGAATTAACCCAAGATCACATTTGTCTGAAGAGAAAGAGAAAGGGTTTTGTTGGTCCCTTTCTCATGCATACACAAAACTAGGAATCCCTAACAGACCTTTAACCTCACCACCAAATTTTCAAAACTGTGACCAACCTTAATGTCAAGCAAAGATTGCTTTTATAGCAGCAGAATGCCATCACGGTTATTGGCCAAGTCTGTCACAGACTCTTTATGTTGTATTAATTGCTTCTTGATGCCTCAGTTTTTGAAAGTATTATAGCCCTAAACACATTTAGTTCCATGCTTCTTGAAATAAAGTAGTTTCTGGTTTCATGTCAATATAAAGTATTCCTCCAGCTCTTCCTATTCTAACTGGCTCATGAGTCTACAATTAATATGGTATAAAAATCTGATCTTACTTGCACTGCTGGTCTGGATGAATGGTGCCTGGCCTTGTTTCCTAGCATAAATGCTAAAAGGAACAAATTCATTTATCATATGTAACAAGAGATCATTTATTCAAAACATTTCTATGCTCATGACAGTCTCAGCCTCTGAATATGCCCATATCCTAGGGGATGGTATGTGCATGTATATGGTTTATATCCACGTTCCCAGCATATTCAGAGACAGTGCTGTGGATGGGAACTGTTACCTGTATTGTTGATGGAGTTGAGAGCCATATTCCTTTTCCTTTCTCGACACACATCTCTTTGTTCTCCCAACTTCCTAGCCCAGGACACTACTTGGATCTTCCTGCTAACCGGTTCTGCTTTCTCCACAGCTCTACCGCCTGTGCTGGAGCCTGCGTAACAGCAAAGAGGAGCGTATTGACCTGGATGCAGAAGACGAGGACATTCAAGACGCCCGGGAGGATGCCTTAGAAATAGGTGATTTGCGGCTCAGAGCCTATTCCCAAGTTACTCCTCTAACCACAAGACCACCTTACGGAAGCCTTCACCAAGGGCCTTCAAAGCTCAGATCTCTCTTCTGGAGGGGAGTGAGGAGAGGGGTATGGGGTGAGATGGATAAACGGGTTTTGGGCAGTTTAGTCAAGGCCTTGTCAAGGGGAGGAGGGGGATGCAGAATCGTCCCAGCTCCTCTTTGGTTTACAGTGCTCAGTGAGTAAGCACAGGTGAGATATTCACCCCCCCTGACTTGGTTTGGGGCTTGGCTAGGGACAAGGGAAGACATTAGCCTATAAACTGAAAGCAGTTGGAACCAAAGCTATGGTCAGTTCTAGTGATATCAGGGGGATGAGATAGAGGCTCTTAGGGTCTTGCGTCTTGCTGGCTTACCATATCATGTTTAAAATATCAGATTTCCTTGCAAGTCCACTAAGATAATGCTTGTTGTTGTTTGTTGTTCTGTTGCTAAGTCATTTCTGACTCTTTGCGACCCCGTGGACTGCAGCCCACAAGGCTTCCCTGCCCTCACTCTCTCCTGGAGTTTGCTCAAACTCATGTCCATTGAGTTGGTGATGCCATCCAATCATTTCATCATCTGCCACCCTCATCTCTTTTTGCCCTCAGTCTTCTCCAGCATCAGGGTCTTTCCAATAAGTCAGCTCTTCATATCAGGAGGCCAAAGTATTGGAGTTTCAGCTTCAGCACCAGTGCTTCCAATGAATATTCAGGGTTGATTTTGTTTAGGGTTGACTGGTTTGATCTCCTTGCTGTCCAAGGGACTCTAAGAGTCTTCTCTGGCACCACCATTTGAAAGCATCAATTCTTCAGAGCTCTAAGATAATGCTTAGTCAGTGCTTAGAGACTTATCCTGATCATGGAGCAATGTTTTCCTCAGTTTCTGTGTCGGAGCTTTTCCTCCCTACACGGGAGGGGTGCACACATGGAGGATGGCCGTGGTGATGTGTGCTGTGCAGAGGTGTGGGAGCACAAGGTCACGTGTGGTTTACTGGTACTGGGCTGGAGAGGGGAGGGCAGTGGTCTCTGACCATGGTGCTGAAAACACAGTGGGCTTGATTTCGTATCTGCTGCTGCTGCTGCTAAGTCTCCTCAGTTGTGTCCGACTCTGTGCGACCCCATAGATGGCAGCCCATAAAGCTCCCCGTCCCTGGGATTCTCCAGACCAAGAATACTGGAGTGAGTTGCCATTTCCTTCTCCAATGCATGAAAGTGAAAAGTGAAAGTGAAGTCGCTCAGTCGTGTCTGACTCTTAGCAACCCCATGGACTGCAGCCCACCAGGCTCCTCTGTCCATGGGATTTTCCAGGCAAGAGTACTGGAGTGGGGGTGCCATTGCCTTCTCTGATTTCATATCTAGTGAGTCACAAACCTGGGATTCTAACCCAGGCCTGCTCGCCTTTAATGCCACACTTGGGCTCAGAGGACAGAATTAGTTCCCTTGGTGGGCATCTACTTTTTAGTGGCAAGGTCAGTTGAATGGTTTGACTCAGCTGTATCAGATCTTAAGCCCTTGAAGTGTTGCTCACTTGCTACCCTGGATCAGGGACTAAACAGACCAATCCTTGCCACATGACTGGATCTGTGGTGAAGCCTTGGGATTTCCAGGTGCAGTCAGTACACTCTTGAGTCATGCCAAACTCATTGCTTTCAGTGATGTAGCAAACAGATATGGGTTTCTCTGGTTGAAAGGTGGGTTTAACACATTCTTCACATGTCACAGTCCCCCAGTCAATGGTTAACATTTCTCTCTCATAAGATATTATTTCTTGTTTGACTCTGAGTGTCTGAAATCAAAATGTATTTTCTTCGGGCCCAACAGAGGTAAAATATACCACCACAGTATATTATGTAGAATCCAACTGTTAACATCATCTTATAATTAATTACATTTATTCAAACCTTAATCTGCACCATTTTTATTCCTGCAAACAAGAAAATTTGGAGTTGTGTGCAAAGTGGCAGATGTGTCATAGCCTGATATCTCCTCTGGAAATCTTTTCTAGTGCCTCCTGCTTCTGTATCCAACAGTCCTTTTATTCCTTTCCCCAGACACAGAAGCTTCTGAGGAGAAAAAAGGATGCCTCAGGAGGCCTATGACCTGTTCTGTGGCCTGGACCAGCAGAAAGGCCCCAAAATGACGAAGGAAGAGGAGGCAGCCATGAAGCTGAAGATGACAGACACCTCAGAGAAGCGTTTGTGGCGGATGGTAGTGAACATCAACGGCATCATTCTGCTGGCCGTGGCTGTCTTCTGCCACGCCTACTTTGCCTGAGTCCTGCTTTCTGCTGCAGGCTGTGCTTGCAGAGGCTGGAGTCTTCACTGTGTCTCTCTTTGGTCCCAATTCAGTGGTGTTGAAGGGACACCAGCCAGTTGTAAACTCTGCCCTGTTGATAAATGTGTACATTTGTAATTACAGGCTAGCTAGAGAAAAATCACTGATTTGCTGTTAACTTATATATTCGAGGCCAGTGTGGTACAGTCATCTGTACATATCAGAGCTGCAGAAGGAAATCCCACTCAGCCCAGTGTCTAGGAAAAGGCAGACTAAGATACAGAAGCCCCGTGATGTCTGATGCAAATTTTTCTCAGGTGGATTCAGCACGTTAACATTGTTTGTGATCCTTAAATACTGCTTGAAGAGTTGTGGTCCCCTGGTTACTACCACTTTCTCTATCTAACCTCCCCCATCCTTTTTTTAAAACTTTATTTTACTTTGAGAAAGCATCACCCTACGTCATGAAATCCTTGTCAAGTTTTCCTGGCATGAGAAAAATCAACCTGATAAACTGATGAACATATTGAAACTGAGGATGGGAGCTTGATGGGGTCTGTGTCCTGGGTGTTTGCTCTTTGAAGGAGAGGCCTGAACATGGCAGTACCAGTGCCAATGAGAGGGATCCAGGCACCAGCCTCAGGCCAGGGGGGAAAGCAGATAATCTTGAGTCACCAGGATTTTCTGGCTTTCTTGAAAGTGTTCACTGTCAGTTCCTTGTGTTTGAGATTTCATTTATTTTGGCATTTCCTGTGCCTGGACTATCTTAGCCACTCAGTAATGTTTGTGGACTGAATGGATGACATGTGTATTTGTTAATAAATGCTTGTTTTCTTTTGGGCTTCCCTGGTGGCTTAGATGATAAAGAGTCTGCCTGCAGTGCAGGAGACCTAGGTTTGATCCCTGGGTCGGGAAGATCCCATGGAGAAGGAAATGGCAACACACTCCAGTTTTCTTGCCTGGAGAATCCCATGGACAGAGGAGCCTGGCAGGCTACAGTCCATGGAGTCACAAAGAGTTGGACATGACTGAGTGACTTCACTTTTCTTTTTGGTTAACCTTATGGCTGCACAGAGTACACTCTCTGGTGACTATAATGAATTGGGGTGCATTTTCCAGAAGTTCCACTTCCTCATGGTGCTGATGTAAATGATTCTGTGGGGGCTTAGTAACTGATTCTGTGTCACATAATGAGCAAACATGCCTCTGGGGGCACGTGTCATCTCAGAGCAGCCGGACTCTCCTGAAACACTGATACTTTTAACCCAAGATCCTCCTCCCTCTGAGTTCAGGTGGCCACAGCTCTTTTTCCTTATGTGTCTTGACGGGTGATCACCCATTGAACAAGGTTAGAGTGGGCGATCTCTGTTCCAGGTGGTAGTGTTCCACATTTTTCTTTTCTGTCGTACCTCTTTCCTAAGGAGAAATTTTAAAAATTAAATTTAAATTTGATTAATCCTTTTGGTTCCACCTGTGAAATCTTAATCATTTTGTAATATAATCCTGTGGAAGTCATGATGTTTGTATTGATGGATTTGAGACTATCTTAGCAAATAGGTGGGATCTGAGGTTCTGTGGAGCAGCTGAGAGTAGTTCCTGGGGTGTAAAAATGGTTCAACAGGTAAAGAATGGCTTGTTCTTATGAAAGGAAAAGAAAATATTTGGTGTGCCCTCGTATTCCCTTTAAGCCAGGCATAGAGGAGGGAAAAGTGGAGAATTTCCCATGGCCAGTATTACTCAAAGTACTCAGCTTTGTGGGGAGTTTGTGATATTTTTGAGCTCAGAGAGGATAAAGAATGATGACTGAAAGCTGGTGGATGGAGCAGGCATTAAGTATCTAGATTGTCCTAGATTCTGTTCTGGCCTCGCCAATGATCCACTGTGTATATTGTGATAAATTGTTTTTTTCTCAACTGTGTATTTTTCTCTTTGAAAAAATGAGGACCTTGGTGCTTATAGCATATACCTACCTCCTCTAGGTGTGACGAGGTCACTTTGAAAAGTGGATGAGTGAGAAGAAGGTGATATCTTTCTTACATACATGAAGAATGCCAACAGATGTTATACTAAACTGCATTTAGTCCTTTTCATTAAAATTTATTACTTTGGTAAAAAAAAATAAAAACATTGAAAAGCCATAACATCTTGATTTCCTGTTTTCTAGCCATTCTAGACAAATACTGACCATGTCTGTGGTGAGAATTAGTTGATACAAGATGTGGATTAGGAAGCAGAAGCCAGGAAGGTTGAGAATAGAATCTAGCAACTTGAGCAAGTTAACTACATGTAGCAACGTTTGGAGAGGATTTCAACTTCAAAACCTCTAGTAAAGACGAGGTGAGTCACTCTGCCTTCAATGCACAGTGTTCCATGAGAACCACTTGGGTAACCAGGGCCCAGTAAGTGACAAATTGTACTAGAATGATGTCAGGGATGCAGGAAAGATATGTTTCTTTCCTCAGATGGAAGGCACGTGCTGTGGGGCAGAGTGGTTGCTCATTAATGTTAGTTTATAGAACTGAAAAACCATGCCTTGTCAGGAAAAAAGCTTCTTTACGTATGGAGCTTCTTTACATATGGACTGATGCTGAAGCTGAAACTCTGTTACTTTGGCCACCTGATGCAAAGAACTGACTCATTTGAAAAGACCCTGATGCGGGAAAGGTTGAAGGTGGGAGGAGAAGGGGACAACAGAAGATGAGATGGTTGGATGGCATCACCAACTCAATGGACATCAGTTTGAGTAAACTCCAGGAGTTGGTGATGGACAGGGAGGCCTCACGTGCTGCAGTCCATGAGGGTGCAAAGATTCAGACATGAATGAGTGGCTGAACTGAACTGAACGTATGGAGGACCATTTTAAAAGGAATCTCTCAAAATGGAAGACAAAGCTCCTTCTGTGCAGAATGACGTTGGTCCTGGGGCCTTTGACAGACCTGGTGGCACTTCTTACTTCTGTACAACTGAGTCAGGTATTGGTGTTTACATGGAAAAACTTCTACCTGAAAAAAATTATTTTAAAAATTGGAGTATAATTGCTTTACAGTGTTGTTAGTTTCTGCTGTACAACAGTGTGACTCAGCCATGAGTATACATATATCCCCTCCCTCTTGATCTTCCCTCCCACCCTACCCATCCCACCTTCTAAGTCATCACAGGGCGCTGAACTGAGCTCCCTGAGCTATACAGTAGCTTCCCGCTAGCTAGCTATGTTACACGTGGTTGTGTGTATATGTAAGTGCTACCTTTGAAACTCACTAGAGCTCTCACTTTTTACTAGTACTGAAATCACCATTTCCTGAAAGATCTGCTACAGCATGCTCTGCTTCACAAAAGCAAGCCTTGGGAGAAAAACATGTGTGCTTAGCTTGAGGATAGAGATTGTTTTTTAACACTACCCCCAACCCAGTCCCAAGAATACTCCTTCTAACCTCCAAATTGGATTTCTGTGAACCAAGGTTTTGAATGAGGTGCTATTGCCTTGACGGTTTGGTGAGGATGGAATTAAGGTGATGTGGGTGAGGTTAGCAGGGCGGGATTGTTTGGCTCTGGAGGGCTCAGGTGAGTGTTATTCAGTCCCTGAGCGTCACATCGCATCCGTAACTCAGCCAGGTTTTTCTGTCACGTTAGCTTCTGCTCTTCTATGAGAGCACTTCCAAGACTCCTAGGACACAGGTAATGATGCTGTCTGGTTCTAGGGCACACCCAGCTTGAGAGAAGCTGGTCCCTGTGTGGACCTGTGTTCCTAAATCACACTCAAAGGCCAAACTAAACATCAAATATTCCAGATTAGAAAAATTCAAATTAGAATTCTGATGCTTGGCTTGTATCTTCTGATAGTCCAGGAGTCAAGGTGCTGGAGTCCTGGGAGCCTCCGATGCTTTCTCTTTCACTGTTTGTTGAAACCTCTGTGATCCTGCCATCCAAAGGCCCTGCCCCACCTGCCTTGTCTCACCCCCAGGCCCTGTGGGTTCAGTGTAATTCTATTTCCTTTTGCTGTATGACATCCACGTCAGATGATTGTTTCCACAGGAAACGATGACTTGGAAATCCATAAGAGGCAGAACTGACTTTACCTGTGCTGTAGGCTTAATTGTGTTCTCTTCTCCCACCCATTCATTTGGTTAGGTCTAATTCCCTAGTGCCTCAGACTGTGACTGCAGGGGTCATGGGGACTAAGATCCCACATGTGGCAGAGCTCCCCTCCCAC